>CM059435.1:10149090-10586984 GCA_030390025.1 Squalus acanthias | reverse complement strand
CCCCCCCCCCAACACACACACACACACACACCCCCACCCACCACACACACACACCAACGCACGCACACATACACCCCAGGTGATTTTGAACACCTTTATCAAATCTCCTCTCAATCTTCTCTGCTCCAAGGAGAACAACCCCAGCTTCTCCAGTCTATCCACATAACTGAAGTCCCTCATTCCTGGAATTATTCTCGTAAATCTTTTCTGCACCCTCTCTAAGGCCTTCACATCCTTCCTTAAGTGTGGTGCCCAGAATTGGACACAAAACTCCAGTTGGGGCCGATCCAGTGTTTTATAAAGGTTCAGCATAATTTACACACTTTTATACTCAATACCTCTATTCATGAAGCCCAGGATCCCGTAAGCCTTTTTAACTGCTTTCTCAACCTGCCCTGCCACCTTCAACGATTTGTGCACACATACCCCCAGGTCTCTCTGTTCGTGCACCCCCTTTAGAAATGTACCCTTTAGTTTATATGTCATCTCCTCATTCTTTCTACCAAAATGTATCACTTCACATTTTCCTGCATTAAATTTCATCTACTACGTGTCCGCCCATTTCACCAGCCTGTCTATGTCCTCCTGAAGTCTATCACTCTCCTCCTCACTGTTCACTATACTTCCAAGTTTTGTGTCATCTGCAAATTTTGAAATTGTGCCCTGTACACCCACGTTCAAGTCATTAATATAGATCAAGAAAAGCAGTGGTCCTAGAACCGACCCCTGGGGAACACCACTGTATACCTTCCTCCAGTCCAAAAAACAACCGTTCACCACTACGCTCTGTTTCAAAAAACTCGATCAAATTAGTTAAACACGATTTGCCTTTAACAAATCCGTGCTGGCTTTCCTTAATTAATCCACATGTGTCCAAGTGACTGTTAATTGTGTCCTTGATTACGGTTTCTAAAAGCTTCCCCACTACCGAGGTCAAACTGACCGGCCTGTAGTTGCTGGGTTTATCTTTACACCCTTTTTTCAACAATGGTGTAACATTTGCAATTCTCCAGTCCTCTGGCACACCCCCGTATCTAAGGAGGATTGGAATATTATGGCCAGTACCTCCGCGATCTCCTCCCTCAATTCCCTCAGCATCCACTCCTGGTGATTTATCTACTTTACGTACAGCCAGCCTTTCGAATACCTCTTCTTTATCCTATCAAGTATCTCCACTACCTCCTCCTTTACTATGTCTATGGCAACATCCTCTTCCTTGGTGAAGACAGATGCAAAGTACTCGTTTAGTACCTCAGCCATACCCTCTGCCTCCATGCATAGGTCTCCTTTTTGGTCTCTAATCGGCCCCACCCCTCCTCTTACTACCCTTTCACTATTTATATGCCTATAGAAGACTTTTGGATTACCTTTTATGTTGGCTGTTATTCTATTCTCATACCCTCTCTTTGCCCCTCTTATTTTCTTTTTCACTTCTCCTCTGACCTTTCTATATGTAGCCTGATTCTCAGATGTATTTGCAACCTGACATCTGTCATACGCGCTCTTTTTCTGCTTCATCATATTCTCTATCTCTTTCGTCATCCAGGAGCCCTGACTTTAGTTGCCCTGCCTTTCCCCCTCGTGGGAATGTACCTCAACTATTTCCTCTTTAATGGCAGCCCATTGTTCCAATATAGTATTGCCTGCCAATCTTTGATTCCAGTTTACCCGGGCCAGATCCATTCTCATCCCACTGAAATTGGCCTTCCCCCAGTTAAACATTTTTACTCAAGATTACTCCCTGTCCTTTTTCATAGCTAATCTAAACCTTATGATACTATGATCTCTGTTCCCTAAATGTTCACCTACTGACACTTGCTCCACTTTACCTACCTCATTCCCCAGAACCAGATCCAGCAATGCCTCCTCCCTCATCGGGCCGGAAACATACTGATCAAGAAAGTTCTCCTGAACACACTTCAGAAATTCTTCCTCTTCTCTGCCCTTAACACTATTACGATCCCAGTCTATATTAGGATAGTTGAAGTCCCCCATTATTACTACTCTATAGGTCTTGCACCTCTCTGTAATTTCTTTGCAAATTTGCTCCTCCATATCTTTCCCACTATTTGGTGGTCTAGTAGTGTAATGGCCCCTCTATTATTTTTTAACTCTAGCCATATAGATTCTGTCCTTGACCCCCTCCAGGACATCCTCTCTCTCCAGCACTGCAACATTCTCCTTGACCAATACTGCCACACCACCTCTCCTATCTTTCCTGAACACTTAATAACCAGGAATATTTAATACCCAATCCTGCTCTTTTTTGAGCCAGGTCTCAGTTATTGCCACAACATCATATTCCCAAGTGGCTATTTGTGCCTGCAGCTCACTTACCTTGTTTACTACGCTTCGTGCGTTCACGTACATACACTGTAAACCCATCTTAGACCATCCTGTATTCTCTCTTAGTTTGACCCCACCTAATACCTCACTGCTCTCTGCCTCTCCCAATCCTTTGAGCACTTTATTTCCCTTTTCCAATGTTACATCCTGGTGCCCATCCCCCTGCCAAATTAGTTTAAACCCTCCCCAACAGCATTAACAAACCACCCCGCGAGGATATTGGTTCCGGCTCTGTTGAGGTGCGACCGTCCGGCCTGTACAGGTCCCATCTCCCCCAGAACCGGTCCCAATGCCCCAGGAATCTAAAGCCCTCCCTCCTGCACCATCTCTCCAGCCACGCATTATCTGCGCTATCCTCCTATTTCTATACTCACTGGCGCGTGGCACCGGGAGTAATCGGAGATTACTACCTTTGAGGTCCTGCTTTTTAATCTCTTTCCTAGCTCCCTGAAATCTGCCTGCAGGACCTCACCCCTCTTTCTACCTGTCGTTGGTACCGATATGGACCACGACCTCTGGCTGTTCACCCTCCCCCCCTCAGAATATTCTGCAGCCACTTAGTGGACATCCTTCAGTGAGACTATCACCTCACATCAATATTGACCAGACTGTAGTCTGAATCTATACCGACAGCAGTTAGAATCATACAGCACAGAAGGAGGCCATTCAGCCCATCTTGCCCGTGCCGGCTCTTTCAAAGATCTGTCCAGTTAGTCCTACGCCCGTGCTCTTTCCCCTAGCCCTGCACATTTTTCCCCCTTCGATTGAGGGGAGTGGGACTAATTGGATAGCTCTTTCAAAAGGGTCGGCAGAGGCACGACGGGCCAAGTGACTTCAATGATTTAAAGGGAGATGAGGAGAATTACACAACGGGCCATTACGATCTGGAATTCACTGCGTGAAAGTGTCAGCCGTGGCTCAGTGGGCAGCACACTCGCCTCTGAGTCAGAAGGTTGTGGGTTCAAGTCCCACTCCAGGGACTAGAGCACAAAAATCCAGGCTGACGCTCCCGGGCAGTGCTGAGGGAGTGCTGCACTGTCGGAGGTGCCGTCTTTCGAATGAGACGCTAAACCGAGGCCCTGTCTGCTCTCTCAGGTGGACGTAAAAGATCCCATGGCACTATTTCGAAGAAGAGCAGGGGAGTTCTCCCCGGTGTCCTGGCCCAATATTTATCCCTCAATCAACATCACAAAAAACAGATTATCTAGTCATTATCACATTGCTGTTTGTGGGAGCTTGCTGCGCGCAAATTGGCTGCCGCATTTCCCACATTACAACAGTGACTCCACTTCAAAAAGTACTTAATTGGCTGTAAAGCGCTTTGGGACGTGCTGAGGTTGTGAAAGGCGCTATATAAATGCAAGTCTTCTTTTTTAAAAAAAAGGGCGGTGGTAGCAGATTTAATAGTGACTTTCAAAAGGGAGAACTGGGTATATACTCCAAAAGGAATGAATTTGCAGGGCCACGAGGAAAGAGCAGGGGGAGTGTCGGACTAATTGGAGAGCTCTTTGAAAGAGTCGGCGCAGTGCAGACACGATGGGCCGAACGGCCTCCTCTGTGACGCCCGAGTCTATTGTACGGTCAGATACTCACACACGGAACCCGACGTGGTGCGGCGCCTCTTGGGGCTGTCCAGGAGGGATTCCGCCTCCAAGGCGCAGGAGCCGCGCGTCTGCATGCTTCTCTTGGGGGAGCTCTGGTCCGGCTCCACCTTGTCCATGCCGTGGTAGTACTTCATGTGGTAGTGCAGCATCTTGGCTTTGCGGAAGGCCTTCGAACATTCGGGAATCTTGCACTTAAACTTGTTGTGGTCCAGGTCGATGATCAGCGCCTTGGGGGGCAGGTGGTCCTCGGAGTTTTGAGCGGTGCTTGTTACTGTTGGGGAGTAAAAAAGAACACATACCCGTGAGTTTCTACAATTAGTTAAACTCCCTTCCCCCGCCACCCCCCGGTATAAAAATTAAAACACCAGCATTTCAGAGAGGAGTTAAGTAAGATAAGCTAGTGGAGTGCCAGTAAGGCCTGCATAGCTGTTATGCTCATAGTGTCAAGCAAGGCAATGTAGCCGCTTGGCTAGGTCAATGGCATTGTCTAGAACGCGTACCTGGGAGTAAGTTAAAAGGCCGTCATGTCATCAGAGGGATCAGACAACACTGTTAACCCTTCCTTCCCCACCCCCACCCTCCGAGAATGAAAGGTGGGGTGGCTTACGAACTTCACTGGAAAGCCAGAGCTGTGCAGAGAGTTGCCGTCACGTGATGATATGTACCAAGGGCTCCCGAGGTCGAGGAAGGAGCAGACACTGGCATGGGTTACTGGAAGTCAGAGAGAGAAGACAGAAGCTGGAGAAATGTTCCCCCCCCTGGCCCACCCACTCAGGGATTTAAAAAAAAAACACACATCCCTTTTGTCATTTAATCTCTCCTGCCTGCCACCCTATCACAGACCTTCTCTTTTGCTCTTTCCTCTTCTCCCCCCTTTCCCAGCCTCTGCACTTGCTCAGAACCTGTTACATCTCTATAACTTTTTCCAGTTCTGACGAAGGGCCATCGACCTGAAACGTTAACTCTGTTTCACTCTCCACAGATGCTACCTGACCTGCTGAGTATTCCCAGCATCCGCAGTATGTTGCTTTTCTACACACTCATACAGTTAGGCTGCTGGATTGTTGTTTGACTCGCTCTGAAAGCAGTTTATACCCTGTTATATCATTATCGGTTGACAACAAAACCACTGGGCTCATTGAGAGACGGTAGGAGGGAGAAGAGAAAGAGAGAATTATTATTTTATTTTTAAACCAGTGCCCGCTCCTGATCACTATCCAGTTACTCACGCTGGAAAGCGTGTGCGGTGGCCGTTGGGAGAACATGCGTGTGGCAGTGATGCCCTCCATGGTACAACAGCCCGACATTCGCTGCCTAGGCTCGCACATCAAGGATTGGACACTTGATAAAAGTCTGTCGCTACCCACCTAACCAGATCCCAGGAGGAGTCACGGCCTTCAGGAGCTGAGCAAACTTTCGGGAAAGGGGACAGAAATGGCATGCCGTGTTGGCACTCAACGTACCCGCAGAACGCATGTGGACAATCCGCCCACCCCCCCCAAACCACATGGTTGCGTTACTGATTTGTGGAGGAACGGGACTCCGAAAGGAAAGCCCACCCCCAACTCATGGGCTGCTCTTGAGCAGCACCTGCTGGTTGGCTCAGGAACAGCGTCGGCTCAGCACCTCTGTGCCACCCAGCCTGGGGAAATGTTGGGCGACGTCAGGGAAGGCAGGAAGGAAGCTGTGAGATAAGTCAACTTGCGAGGAGTTAGGCAACATCGACCAATAAGGAGGAATCTCCTACCCAAGTGACATCACGGATTGCAGGGGACGGTAGCATAGTGGTTAAGTTACGGGACTAGCAATCCAGAGGCCTGGACTAATGATCCGGAGACGCGAGTTCAAATCCCACCACGGCAGCTGTGGAATTTAAATTCAGTTAATTAAATAAATCTGGAATAAAAAGCTGGCATCAGTAATGGTGACCGTGAAACTACCGGATTGTCGTAAAAACCCATCTGGTTCACTCGTGTCCTTTTAGGGAAGGAAATCTGCCGCCCTTACCCGGTCTGGCCGATATGTGACTCCAGACCCACAGCAATGTGGTTGGTTGATTCTGAAATGGCCTAGCAAGCCACTCAGTTGTCAAGAAGGCGGCTCACCACCACCCTCTCGAGAGCAATGGGCACCCAGCGATGCCCACATCCCGTGAATGAAGAAAAAAAAAAGGTGCAATGCCACCCCATGCAACACATGGTGGATTAGCTTTTGTTACTAGACAGCCAAGAATCTCGTGTACACCACATGCCTTTTGCTAAGCCAACATATTAGTTAATGCCCTTTCGCTCAGCCAATGTCACGGGAGCTCCCTATCTCACGGTGAGCTGGTGTGAGGTTTTTATCATTCTGCAAAGCCCTATTACGCTGAAATTTAACACAAGACTAAATTCTTCTGTTCCCGGTTCACACAGCCGTTTACAAGCGTTTGAGCAGACGGATAAGCACACACACACACACACACACACACACACGAACAGACAGACAGACAGCGGGTGGACGGACAGGGATGCTGCGGTAGCGAGTCCTTGCTGGCCTCACTAAAAGGAAAACATACAGGGTTCCCTACTGTATCTGTTTGGGTTCTGGGATCGAGGCACACGCTTCACAACAGGAGCTGAGAAGAGGAAAACAAAAAACAGAATTACTCGTGGGTCTTCTGCACTGCCAACAAGTCACTTTCCTAAAGGTGGGGGTGGGGGAAGGGGGGGTCCCGTCCGAAGATGGCGGGGGGAGGAGGGCCTCCCCAACAAGGACCCTTCCAAAAGGAGGAGGTGGGGGGGGGGGACAACTCGTCAGCAAGAACCCTTTTCTTTCCATTTGTAAAAAAAACCCATCTTTCTGCAAATGTTTAAACTCGTCGAGGCAAGAGATGTTATTTCTGTGAAATGAGAACAGTTTTCTACTTGTGGCGCCAGAGTTCGAATCCAGACGGGTGTGGGAATTAAATCTTCTACCGCTCGTGGCTCTAAAGTTTCTGAATGAAGCCAGCTGAGAGCAAAAAGCTTAATCCTGCTCCTGAGGGGTGGGGCAGGGGGGGAGGAGCACAAGCGCACAGCACAACGCTGTCCACAGTTTTACAGAACGATTTGCATTTATATAGCACCTTTCACGACCACCGGACGTCTCAAAGTGCTTTACAGTCAATGAAGTACTTTTGAAGTGTAGTCGCTGCTGTAATATGGGAAACGCGGCAGCCAATTTGCACACAGCAAGCTCCCACAAACAGCAATGTGATAATGACCAGATAATCTGGGGTTTTTTTTTGTTATGTTGGTTGTGGGAGAAATATTGACCTGGACACCGGGGATAACTCCCCTGCTCTTCTTCGAAATAGTGGCCACGGGACTTTTACGTCCACCTGAGAGAGCAGATGGGGCCTCGGTTTAACGTCTCATCCGAAAGACAGCACCTCCGACAGTGCAGCACTCCCTCAGCACTGCACTGGGAGTGTCAGGCCGAGATTTTTGAACCCACAACCCTCTAACTCAGAAGCGAGTGTGCTGCCCACTGAGCCACGGCTGACACTGCAGTGTTCGCTGATGGTCTCAGACAGAGACCCCCGTGAAATATGACTGTGTGCGGGACACTAGAAATGTTTACACTGATGGGGAGAGCTCACTCTCTCGTGAGATGGAGGTTAACAGGGTGCGACTGGGGCAGTGCATAGAAAGCTTCATTCTGCAACCATCCCAAATTATAATGGACCGACCCCTGGATGAAACAAGTAGAAAAACATTCCACTCCCTTGATGAGCACAGGTTTTTTTACAAATACAAAAACGCAACTGGATTCAGCCTTCAGACTATCTTGAGCTGCAGATAACTTTTTACCAAACTCTTATTCTGTACGCTAAAATCTGACCACGCTGTGTTGCACGGCCCCAGCGATTAAATGACTCCACCCCAGCGTTTATTCTGATCGGTGCACACGCCACCTATGGGACAGGAACACCCATCTCCGTCTTACCGGCTTCACTGGAAGGGCCTTTCGGCTCGGAGCTTGGCGTGGGGGAGTCCACCTTCGCCGCTTCGTCGGTCTGGCGCTCAGGGCCGGCAACACCCTCGTGCACTGAAGCGTCGGACGTGGCGCCCGAGGGACCCTGGGCTTGGACGGCGGGAGCCTGCTGTGCCTGGGCAGGGGGTTCGGAGCTCGCTGCCGTGGGAATCAAACGCAGTCAACACCTCGGCAAGCAACACAACACAGTTCATTCAAATGCAGGGCACGAGTTTCACTTGCGGGGCAATTTTCAAGTCGCCGACCGACTTGGGGCTGTCATTTATTAAATTAGCGCAAACAATTTTTCATTGGACAGACAGTACTGCCAAGATCATCTTTCACACTTGCAGTGCCTTTAATCCTGAGCTCAACAGAAAGTAGGACTGAAGGTCCATATAAAAAATGGCAGACAGATCGAGGAATCAAATTAGCTGTGAGGAAAGACTCGAACTTAAAAGGGCCGATGTTTCCTAGCATTACAAATCATACAGCACAGAAGGAGGCCATTCGGCCCATCGTGCCTGTGCCGGCTGTGAAAGAGCGATCCAATTAGTCCCACTCCTCCCTGCTCTTTTCCCATAGCCCTGCAAATTTTCCCTCTTCAATTGAGGGGAGGGGGTGGGGGGGGATGGGACTAATTGGATAGCTCTTTCAAAAGGGCCGGCACAGGCACGAGGGGCCGAATAACTTCAATTACCTTCCCCACATAGCTGTAAAAGCAGCCTTTGTATAATGAGGCATGTGCTACACATTGTGTGCTACATTGCCAGTGATGGGCAACACAATGTCATGAACTATTGCCCACCACAGAACAACAGAGCAGAGAAGGCCAAGAGGAGATTTGATCGAGGTGTTTAAAATCATGAAGGGTTTAGACAGAGTAAATAAAGAGAAACTGTTTCCGATGGCTGAAGGGTCGATAACCAGAGGGCCCAGATTTAAGGTGATTGGCAAAAGAACCAGAGGCGCCCCGAGGAAAAACTTTTTTTACGATTTTAGGATTTGGAATGCACTGCCTGATAGGGAAAATGGAAAAAGATTCAATAGTAGCCTTCAAAAGGGAACTGGATAAATACTTGGGAGAAAAAATTGCAGGGCTATGGGGAAAGAGCGGGACTAACTGGATTGCTCTTCGAAAGAGCCGGCGCAGACTCGATGGGCTGAATGGTCTCCTTCTGTGCTGTACTGTTCTATGATAACAACAAAGGGTGTGGTATGGACAGGGTGGTTTATGTGGTGCCCACGTCAATGAGGGAGTCTTAAACAATACATATTACACCATCAGATTTGTGGTGCAGTGAGGGATGAGCTACTGAAGGCCGCGGTGCAGTTAGGAGTGAGAGTAAACAGTCTATTTACAGATTGGGCCCGGTCTAACATTTTAATTTTAATTGTGGGGGGGCGGGGGGGCTGGAGGAGAAGAGAGGTACACCCCACCGCAGATTGCCGCCACCATTTCATCTCTGGCCAGTTTTCAGACGAGAAATAAGCCGATCTTCCTCTCCAACACCACCTCCCAGCAGTTGTCAAGCTACATGCTCTGCCCAAAGTCCATTATTCCAAATACATTTTATGCACTTTACTATTTGAATTTACTTAAAACAACTTTGTTTCAAACTTCTGGGCACGGATTGAGCGCCTGCACTTGAGCAATTCAGTAGAACGAGCACCACATGCTACGGTAGCACAGTGGTTATGTCACTGGGCTAGTAATCCAGAGGCCTGGACTAATGATCCCGAGTACACGAGTTCAAATCCCCCCCACGACAGCTGGAATTAAGAAGCTAGTATCAGTAATGGTGACCATGAAACAAAGATTGCTGTTAAAAACCCATCTGGCTCACTCATGTCCTTTTAGGGAAGGAAATCTGCCGCCCTTACCCGGTCTGGCCGATACGTGACTCCAGACCCACAGCAATGTGGTTGACTCTTAACTGCCCTCTGAAATGGCCAAGCCAAGCCACTCCGTTGTATCAAAGGGCATTGCCAGCGACGGCCACATCCCGTGAATGAATTTTAAAAAAAAACCATAACGCACAAGTTGGTTATAGTAAGGCTAAGCGTAACTGAGAAAACAGATACACAAGAGAGCGCGCCCTGGGCTGATTCTCCCTCCCAATTTTTCTTCCTTATGGGGAGGGGAAATGGGATAAACATCCAGCTCTGCTTAGCATCTCCCTACACCAGATCAAGAACTCAGTAAAACGGAGAACGGTAGGATGCACCACCGTTTGAGGGGTTTGCTTCCCCCCTCTTCACGCGGCAAGAAAAGAAAGCTCTTCTCTGGTCAGGAAATGAAGAGAACTTCACCTTTGTCCTGCTCCTTTGTCCTGCTCCAAGGTTCCGCCCCATCGCTCTGGGCACCGGTGGAGGATGAGTTGCTGTCGCCAGAAGCAAGGCGCAAAGACCGCCGTCTGTTCTGCTCCTGACCTCGATTGCCCGTGGACTGCCTCTGGCCTGTACAATCACGCAAAGGAAAGCAAAGCGTACGTCTGTTATTCGAGTACATTTTCTCCTCTCCTCTCCTCCTCGGTGAGAGATTACTGAGTACATCACCACCTCCATGACATCAGAAGACTTGATCGCTACGGAGATGACTTCAACTACCACTGTCCCACAAGCGGTGGGAGAGAGGGAGGGGGAACGTTGGGGGGGGGGGAGAGAAAGACAGAGGGAGAAAAATAATGAGAATGCACGGTTGCAGTATGTCAATCCACTGCCATTTAAACTTGCATTTAAATAGCGCCTTTAACATACTAGAACGTCCCAAGGCGTTTCACAGGAGCGATTATCAAACAAAACATGGCACCGAGCCACATGAGGAGATATTAGGTGACCAAAAGCAGAGACATAAAGGGTGGAAGGAGGTCGGAGAATTTAGGCAGGAAATTCCAGAGCTCGGGGCCGAGGCAGCTGAAGGCACGGCCGCCAGTGCTGGAGCGATGATAATCGAGGATGCGCAAGAGGCCAGAATTGGAGGAGCGCAGAGATCTCGGAGGGTTGACGGGCCGGAGGAGGTTACCGAGATAGGGAGGGGTCGAAGCCATGGATGGGATTTGAAAACAAGGATGAGAATTTTAAAATCGAATAGGACTGGGAGCCAATGTAGGTCAGTGAGCACATCTGGTTTTTTTAAAAAAATGATTGTCCCACTTCCTCTCTATCCAAGAGGAATGCTGGGCAAGTTCCTCCCTGGCCTCCACCAAAGTTAATCTGAAATTATCGGCGAGGAGCGGCAAACGTGTGCGGTGTCGGCACTGCTTCCTCTTTGTAGGAATGGGCAGGGTCTTAACTCAATCCGTTCAGTAATGGGTAACACTGACTGAGAATCAAAAACATGAGGTTATCTTCTACTGTTTGGGGGGGGGGTGGGGGCGCGGAGATACTGTTGGGAACTCCAGCCCCCTTGAACCCCAATACGTATTTTTTAAATAGCAGCATCTCAATATTATTATTGAGAATTTGCCATCAATAACAAGTGAAATTCTGGAGGAGTGCTGGTTATTCAAAGTAGTCTCCCACTTATAGACAAAAAAAAAAATCACAAGAGAAATTCTGATCCACTTTTTTCCAAATTAAAAAGCCAATTTTCTTACCAAATGTTGTTGTGATCGGGAACGTACTGCCTGAAAGGGCGGTGGAAGCAGATTCAGTGATAAATTTCAAAAGGGAATTGGATAAATACTTGAATATTTTGCAGGGCTATGGGAAAGGGCAGGGGAATAGAATTAATTGGATCGCTCTTTCAAAGAGCCGGGACAAGCACGATGGGCCGAATGGCCTCCTTCTGTGCGGTGTCATTCCCTGAATATGGAGACACTCAAGTGGAGTCTGCCCCCACAGCTAAGCTGCTCCAGTTCCGTCACGGACAGGAAGCAGCGCATAGCGACGACATTGGAACAGCAGAAGCCATAACCCCGATACAGAACGAGAGGTGTTCCAAAGCCACCCAACTCTGGGGAAACCACGCCATCACGGGCTGGCAAATCTGCACTCCCGCCAGACAGCATGGTCTCCTGGGGTCTGAAGGCTCGCAGGCGCAACTGGACCGCAGGAGATGCTGCCGGTGATATCACCAGAGTGACTGGGGGGGGGGGAAACAGAGACCTGACTCAAGAGTCTCTGCACCAGTTAAAAAAATCATCACTTTGTTTTTTTATAAAGCGCAAATAAAAATTCATACACACGATAAAAATCTCACATTTGCACGCACTTCCTTTCCACAAAACCTTGCTTCCTGTTGACAAAAACACAACAGCTTTTCCCATTATAAATTCCTATTTCCACATTTATAATGGGAAACTGCCTATGTAAACTGGTCACGGTGTAAATACATCTTCTCGCCAGCAGTGGTGCTGCAGCACCTGTTTTGCATCTCACACTTCCCCAGCTTATACTGCAGGGAAATTCCTATCCTCCGGCCTTGCACTAAATAAATCTCAACTCTGCAAGCTCTGGCCGCCCCCCGCTTCATCTGAAGACCACACTTAACCTTAATTTCCCACGTCCCAACGCCGCAGCATTTATATAGCGTCTTTACCGTAGGAAAACGTCCCAAGACGCTTCACAAGAGCGATTATCAAACAAAATTTGACACAGCCACCACATAAGGAGATATTAGGGCAGGTGACCAATAGTTTGGTCAAAGAGGTAGGTTTTAAGGAGCGTCTTAAAAGGAAGAAAGTGAGGTGGAGAAGTTTAGGGAAGGGATTCCAGAGCTTAGGGCCTCGGCAGCTGAAGGCACGGCCGCCAATGGTGGAGCGATTAAAATCGGGGCTGCACAAGAGGCCAGAATTTGAGGGGCGCAGAGATCCATTTAAATTGGCAAAGTACTTAGTTTTCCTTCACCTTTCAGCCATACCATCCAACAACAATCAGAGCTACTGAAAATGTTAAGGATGGCAATTTTATGCAGGTACATCGGAATTACACTTTCCTCCTTTGACACTTGGGTCTTAGAATTTTGCGTGGCTCAGAATTATTTGACAGAACACTGACCTGGGATCTTGCCGTGCCTCGCCTGCTTCGGCTGGAAGGTGACAGCTGAGGCAGACTCTCTCTTTCCCGATCCTGAACCCCCTTGGCGTGACGGAAGCAGCCTGCGATCCTTCTGAGATGCAGCCCCCTTAGAATGATTACCTGCCGAAACATGCAAACGAAACGTAACTTGCAAATGTGAAACCTGCACCGTCCGAAATCAATCAGAAAACAGAACCTTTAAAGTTACATTTATTTATTTTTTAAACGAAAAGAAGAACTTACATTTATACGGCGCCTTTCACAACCTCAGGACGCCCCAAAGCGCTTTACAGTCAATGAAGTATTTTTGAAGTGGGGTCCCTGTTGTAATGTGGGAAACACGGCAGTCAATTTGCGCACAGCAAGCTCCCACAAATAGCAATGTGATAATGACCAGATAATCTGTTTTTAGTCGATTGAGGGATAAATATTGGCCAGGACACTGGGGATAACTCCCCTCCTCTTCTTCAAAATAGTGCCATGGGATCTTTTACATCCACCAGAGAGAGCAGACGGGGCCTCGGTTTAACGTCTCATCTGAAAGACGGCACCTTCCGACAGTGCAGCCCTCCCTCATTATTGGCACTGAGAGTGTCGGCCTAGATTTTGTCCCTGGAGCGAGGCTTGAACCCACGATCTTCTGACTCAGTGGCGACAGTGCTGCCCACTGAGCCACGGCTGACAAATGGTGGGGAGAATGGTGAAATGTTTCATTGGCGAGGTGGGTTACAGAGCAGCTTGGCACTGGTTCATATCCCATGATTACCTATTATTAGGAGTGTTACAACAGTGACTACACTTCAAAAAGCACTTCATTGGCTGTAAAGCTCGTGAAAGGCGCTATATAAATGCTAATTCTTCTCTTCTAAATCTCAGCTGCATCATGAAGGAAAGGTGCAAAGTGAGGGTCAACGTTATTCTTGTGCACCGCGTCGGTGAGGGGACTTGGAGCGAGTTACCTGCCTGACCTCTTGACCGGGGAATGGGATGTGGCAGGAGAGGTCCAAAGAGTAACACTTTGGGTGGGGAAGAAAAGCAGATGAAACAAGGATACAGGCAGCCAACAAACAACAATCTGCATGATCTGGAGACGTGAGTTCAAATCCCACCACGGCAGCTGGGGAATTAAAATACAGTTAATTAAATAAATCTGGAATAAAAAGCCGGTATCAGTAATGGTGACCATGAAACTACCGGACTGACGTAAAAAAAAACATCTGGTTCACTCATGTCCTTTAGGGAAGGAAATCTACCTTCCTTACCCGGTCTGGCCGATATGTGACTCCAGACCCACAGCAATGTGGTTGACCCTTAAGTGCCCTCTGAAATGGCCTTGCCAACCACTCAGTTGTATCAAAGGGCATTGCCAGCGACGCCCACATCCCGAGAATGAATTTAAAAAAAAACAGCCTGCATTCACATAGCACCGTTAACATTAAAATCTACGTCCCAAGGCACTTCTTGACGGTGTAAGGAGAAACAGACGCGGAGACAAAGGAGGAGACATTAGGAGGTGTGATCAAAAGCTTGGTCCAAAAGATAGTTTTTTTAAGGAGGGATTTAGGGGTGGGGAGGCGGAGTTCAGAGAGGGTATTCCAGGCAGCGGAAAGCACAGCTGCGAATGGTGAGGCAAAAGCAGGAGGCGGCAAAGTGGCTGATTCCAGATCATAACCACCCGGCGTGTAAAAAAAAAAAAAGTCTCTCATTTCCCCCCTTGGATTTTTTGGCACTTACCTTAAATCCGTGTCGTCTGGTTACCGACCCTCCTGCCAGTGGAAACAGTTTCTCCTTATCTACTCTTATCAAAACGCCTCATAATTCTCTACACCGCTATTGAATCTCCCCTTAACCTTCCAGTTAGCTCAGTTTTGACTGAGCTTAAGTTTACAGAAGTTGAAGGATGGGAGTGTAGACAGAAGGACATTGGAGTAATCAAGTCTGGAGGTTACAAAGGCAGGAACGAGGGTTTCAATGGCAGGTGGGCCAAGCTGAGACAGAGGCAGGCAATGCTACAGAGGTTGAAGTAGGCGACCATTGTGATGGAGAAATTGGAAACCCAAGCTTATTGGATGGCAAAGTTGCAAACAGTCGGCTTTAGCCCGAGATGGTGGCCAGGGAGGGCGATGGAGTCAGTGGCAAGGGTATAAAGTTCGCAGTGGGGGCTTCAGTCTTCCCAACGTTTAGCTCATTCAAGACCAGATGTTGGACAAGCAGCGCAGAGGCAATGGATGTGTTGAGAGTGATGGCACATAAATCATGACAAATCAAGAGTACAAATTCACTTGAGAAAGTTCACACAAGATGCCTGACACCAGCGCAACGATCCAAAGTAATTCATTTAACTCCAGAACGTTTTTGACATTGCTCTGTCACATCCAGACTCCTGGGTTTATCCAATTCAGGGATGAGCAACTGGAAAAGCACATTACCGACTTGGCAGAGCCATCTTCATTCTCCCAATGATGTGCATCTTACCCACAGACGGTAATAGCGCTCAATTTGACAGCTTCTGGGGAACCACGTGCTAAGGACGCGCGTGAAACTTTGACACGATGCTGCAGATGGATGGGGCCACGTGTAGTCTCCGACGTCAGATACAGCAACAGCGCTGGCCCATTACACCAGCCCATCTTACATCGAGTCTACAGCTCAGAAACAGGCCATTCGGCCCACCTGGTCCATGCTGGCACTCATGCTCCACACGAGCCTCCTCCCACCCCTCTTCAACATAGGGCTGAGCTGAAGCAAACTCATCATTTAACACAAAAGACCCCCCCGCCCGCCCCCCTCACCCCCACTCTACGGGACCCGAGGGGACGGATGGGATCGCAGTGTGTGTCGAGGTTGCACATCATTTAAAGAAATAAAGACTCCTCTACTCAGTCGGTTTACTCAGCATGCGCCAGTCGCCATAGCAGCAAACCGAAATAGTACAAGTTTAGGAAGGGGACAAAACTCCCGCAAAACAGCCGTAACGCCTGTCCGCTGGATGGCTCTTCCGAGGAACTGTTGTGATCATTAAATAACGCTTTGTAAACAGGGGACGATCGCTCAGTGCATCAGCCTAACGTGTTCTCAATTGCAAGCCCGATTAAGAGCTGCTCGGGGAAGCAGCGAGAGAATGGCTCAAATGACCCCGAATCCGACCTCGGGCTTTTCCCCCCCTGCAAGATGTCGATAGTGCAGGAGGCACTCAACCATCCACTGAACCATCAGCTACTTATTCCAACATTACAACAAGTGACTGCACTTCAAAATTGGCTGTAAAGCGCTTTGGGACGTCCTGAGGTTGTGAAAGGTGCTAGATAAATGCCAGTTCATTCTTTCTTTCATTAGAAGCCCAAGTTCAAACTCTTGATAGCCCAGTACACGTTGCACCCGATGTTCCCTCTAATTCTTTGGGGGTGCGTCGCCCCTTTAACGGGCTGCGCGGCCCGTTCAAATTTCCACGCGGCCACACGCAGCTTGAGGGGAACATTCGTTGCACCTCACCTGCAAGTCCCACAGACGGCGGTCTCCCACGTTTCCTTTTCTCCTCGGGCTTGCCCGGTTCACTGGGAGGCGGTGGGCTCTTCTGCGATGATGAGGTCTGCGGCGAGCTCTTTGGTTGCGTGGCCGGTTCCTGGGACGTTTCGCGCGGAGCCTTTTGCTCCAATTCCTGCTCCGCTGGCTTTGCCTCTTCCTCCTTCTTCTCTGCAGTCTTGCTCTCCCGGACCCGCTCGTCGATGAGGGACGAGGAGGCCTTCTCTCGGAACCTCTCTCTTCGCCTTGCACTGCTGGAGCCGTTCTCTTTATTCCTCCCACTTGCTGCAATCTGTTAATAATGAAACAATGCTTAGCATAACACGCCCTAAATATAGATAGTCGACAGCAGAGCAGCAGTGGCTTGGGCATATTGGAAAACCTCACCACTGGGTAACAATATTCAGATTCACGCCAATGAACGTCTGACGAAAGGACATCGACCTGAAACGTTAACTCTGTTTCCCTCTCCACAGATGCTGCCCGACCTGCTGAGCATTTCCAGCATTATCTGTTGCTATTTCAGATTTCCAGCATCCGCAGTATTTTGCTTCTGCTTTTGAGCTGCTTTGCTATGTTTGACCGAGGTGTTTAAAATCATGAAGGATTTCAATGGCTCAAGGGTCGATAACCAGAGGGCCCAGATTTAAGGTGATTAGCAAAAGAACCAGAGGCGAGATGAGGGAAAGCTTTTTTAAGCAACGAGTGGTTAGGATTTGGAATGCGCTGCCTGATAGGGCGGTGGATACAGATTCAATAGTAGCCTTCAAAAGGGAATTGGATAAATATTTAAATGAGAAAAAATTGCAGGGATATGAGGAAAGAGCAGGGGGGGGGGGGAGTGGGACTAACTGGATTGCTCTTCGAAAGAGCCGGCGCAGACTCGATGGGCCGAAGGGCCTCTTTCTGTGCTGTACTGTTCTGTGAGGTTTCCCCTCCCTCATGTCCCCCTTGCCCTCTCTCCCTGCTGATGCCCAAGCTGAGGTGAGAAGTCCCAGCATTTGCGTTAAATCGCCCAAAGAAAACAAAGCACCTAATTCCTCAACACGCGTCTTCGCTGCTAAAACCTAGGCTGGTTGACTTTAAAAGACAAAAACAGATTTGCGCGTAAAACTTTGAAAGAATTGATTACCGTAAACTTCATTCGTTTTTGTACGCCAATAATTTGACGTGCGTTCTCCAAATAACTGCAAAAGTTTACAGCCTTTCCGAAATAATCACTTGTTGTTCTGTCACAGTCACGGTATCATGAAGTGTCTGCGGGTCACTTTTTTTTCCCCCCCGAGTAGCGCAGGCAGTCAGTTGGGAACACTTAATGGCCATGGATCTGTAGGAAGATGAGAACAGGAGCAGGCCACTCAGCCCCTCGAGCCTGTTCCGCCATTCAATTAGATCACGGCTGATCTGTATCTTAACTTCATCTACCCGCCTTGGTTCCGTAATCAATCGATCTCAGTCTTGAAAATTTCAATTGACCCAGCATCCACAACCTTTAGGGGGCAGAGTTTTCCAGATTTCCACTGCCCTCTGTGTGAAGAAGTGCTTCCTGATTACAGGCCTAGCTCTAGTTTTAAGGTTATGCCCCTTGTTCTGGACTCCCACCCGCCCACCAAAGGAAAGAGTTTTTCTCTATACACCCCTATCAAATCCTTTAAACGTCTCACCTCAATTCGACCCCTGCTCTATCGCTCCCCTCCTCACCAAAGGACAGAAAAGGTGAAGAAACTTTAGCCACGCGTAGCACAACGCGCTGGAACACGAGCACGGCGGCGGTTACAGTCTCTGCCCCAAACAGATTCCACAAAGGGTCTCGTGACGGGTTTTAATAACAACAGCCAAGTTTACAGAGCGCTTTGCCACATCATCAGAATATTTCAAAGTTTTGTTTTGGTCTCCTTACCTAAGGGAGGATATACTTGCCTTAGAGGCAGGGCAACAAAGGTTCACTAGCCCGATTCCTGGGATGAGAGGATTGATTGTCTTATAATGAGAGATTGAGCAGATTAGGCCTATTCTCACTGGAGTTTAGAAGAATGAGAGATGATCTAATTGAAACACACAAGATTCTTAATGGGCTTGACAGGGTAGATGCTGAGAGGCTGTATCCCCTGGCCAGAGAGTCTAGAACTAGGGGGGCATAGTCTCAGGATAAGGGGTCGGCCAGTTAGGACTGAGATGAGGAGGAATTTCTTCACTCAGGGGGTTGTGAATCTTTGGAATTCTCTACCCCAGAGGGCTGTGGATGCTGAGTCGTTGAGTATATTCAAGGCTGAGATCGATAGATTATTGGGCACTAAGGGACTCAAGGGGTATGGGGAAAGTGGAGTTGAGGTTGAAGATCAGCCATGATCTTATTGAATGGCTCGAGGGGCCTTATGGCCTACTGCTGCTCCTACTTCCTATGTTCTTATGTAAAGTGCTTCGCACAATGAAGTACTTTTGGAGTGCGGTGAATGTTCTTACGTAGGCGGAAGTTTTGAGCCTTACCTTCTCCCTTGAGGATTTGGGAAGAGATTTGACATGGATTTTCTTCACAGTTTGAACGACTCCATCGTAGAACTCCACCGTGTAAGAAGCTAAAACACAGAAAGCACACCGCCGGTCTCAGTATATCCCGTAGCCCAATGTCACAAGACCGCGCAGGCCTCAGAACGTTAAAAGGTGACCACCATTAGCAATAACCAAAATGGAAAGGCCGTTCCTCCGCAGGCCAGTCTTTCATCGAGTCAGAACGGCGCAGAAGGAGGCCATTCGGCCCATCGAGTTGCATGCCATCCGTCTAGATCTCAGTCCTTACTCACACAGCCTGAAGATCGGGGCGCAGATCAGGGCAACACGGTGGCATAGTGGTTAGCACTGGTGCCTCACAGTGCCAGGGACCCGGGTTCGAATCTGGCCTCGGGTGACTGTCTGTGTGGAGTTTGCACATTCTCCCCGTGTCTGCGTGGGTTTCCTCCGGGTGCTCCGGTTTCCTCCCACAGTCCAAAAATGTGCGGGTTAGGTTGATTTGGCTATGATAAATTGACCCTTAGTGTTAGGGGGGGATTAAATATATGTGGGGTTACGGGGATAGGATGGGATATGTTAGGGGGAATTAAATACGTGGGGTTACGGGGATAGGGTGGGATATGTTAGGGGGAATTAAATACGTGGGGTTACGGGGATAGGGTGGGATATGTGTCGGTGCAGGCTCGATGGGGATTCTGTGTGAGAAAGCAGGGACAGGGTACTGGATTTGGATGATCAGCCATGATCGTATTGAATGGTGGAGCAGGCTCGACGGGCCGAATGGCCTGCTCCTGCTCCTAGTTTCTATCCGAGGCAAGACTTATCTAGGACCCTAAATGTTACAATGCAAGCAACTGAGATGCTTGCAAACTGGAAGCAGATTGCACACATACATGCAGAGCATTAGATGAGAGAGGAGGAACCACTTGGCTCCGTGAGAAAGATAGCACAATGCATGAAGAGCAAAGGTATCCTCTGGAGAGGAGAAGCTCATCTGTTCTGTTAGCTGCTGAGCGTACACTATGTACTTCTCCTGCGACATCATGCCTTTCGGATGAACCGATAGCCTTTGTTACCCTTTCGCCTGCATGGTTCCAACAGGCGCCCCCGAGCTCAGCGTGCATCGGTAAGAGGAGTTAGGTCTATCCTGTCCCTATGGGTCAGCGGTCAACCCTCGGTCTCTGAGCCACGCACACCTGGAAGGTCCCAGGTTCAATCACCGACTTCTGCCGAGTCAACTGACCGCAGCCGGGCAAAGCAGGAGTAATAACGCTAGAACCGGCCACAGTCTCCCTGGGATAGGGAAGGCAGCAGACAAGAACAACTAGCGTTCCCTGCTAGCTACGCAATAACCTCTACTGGAAGCCTGCTCACTCCCTCGCTCACTTTTTCCCCTCCCCCCTCTCTCTCTCTCTTTATCCCCTCCCCCCCTCTCTTTATCCCCTCCCCCCCTCTCTCTCTCTCTCCATAGGTTTACATAGGATATACGGCACAGAAACAGGCCATTCGGCCCAACCAGTCCATGCCGGTGTTTATGCTCCACTCGAGCCTCCACCCGTCTTTCCTCATCTAACTCCATCAGCGTAACCCTCTATTCCCTTCTCCCTCATATGCTTGTCTAGCCTCCCCGTTAAATGCATCCCCACTATTCGCCTCACCCACTCCCTGTGGTAGCGAGTTCCACATTCTCACCCCTCTTTGGGTAAAGAAGTTTCTTCTGAATTCCCTATTGGATTTCTTGGTGACTATCTTATATTGATGGCCTCTAGTTATGCTCTTCCCCACAAGTGGAAACACTCTCTCTGTATCTACTCTATCAAAACCTTTCATAATTTTAAAGACCTCTATTAGGCCACCCCTCAGCCTTCTTTTTTCAAGAGAAAAGAGACCCAGCCTGTTCATCTTTTCCTGATATGTATAACCTCGCATTTCTGGTATCATCCTTGTAAATCTTCTCTGCACCCTCTCCAGTGCCTCTATATCCTTTTTATAATGTGGTGACCAGAACTGTACGCAGTACTCTTAAGTTTAGTCTAACCAAGGCTTGATACAGGTTTAGCATAACTTCACTACTTTTCAATTCAATCCCTCTAGAAATAAACCCTAGAGTTTGCTTTTTTTATGGCCTTGCTAACCTGTGTCACAATTTTTAGTGATTCGTGTATTTGTACTCCTAGATCCCTTTGTTCCTCTACCCCACTGTAAGCTTCGCAAAATCCCCCAGAAACTCGTATAGAAACCTAAAAGGGGTGATTTTTGGATTTGTCATATGAATTTGGGATGATGGGACCTAAATGAAGTGATTTGAGGCAAAAACCTCAGTTTTGGACATTTTTAAAGATCAGGGAAGAAAACCCCTGAGGAAAATGACTTTTGGATATGACTGTTGGGAAAAACACCTTTCACAGACACAAGACAGGCTGCGGAGGGGTGTGGCGAGGCAGTGGACAGCTTTTGGGTATTGGGGCCCAGTCAAGCTGTCTGGGAAAATGTTTGCACTGCAATCCAAGCAGGAGGAAGAGCCTCACCCAAAACCTCACAAACACATCCAAAATTGAATAATTCAATTGGCCCCAGGCCCAAACAGGATGCTAGAAGCCTGATAACAATAAAACATCCAGTACACCCATCACCCCATCAAAACCCAAAACCAATCACCTGTAATCAACCGAAGAGATCGACAGGACGCAAACCCATTTGACACTTACAGAACCCATTAAAGACATGCATAAAGATAGGAGTCCTAGGCCCAGCAAGAAACCCAAAACATGAGGACAATGCAAACTCCGATTAAACAACAGATCGACAGGATGGAGCTATCCGGAAACCACTTCACACATTTACAAAACCAGTTAACACTTAGTAAAGTCGTTACTGTTAACGAGGTCTTACAATGACCAGGATTTGATTTGGTTTTGACAAGGCCACTTCAATTTAGTATAATTGAAGGCCCATCAAGCAGTTACAACAGTTCAAGTTCTCCAGTAAAACAGTTCTGCAGTTTAATCGAAAAGCCTGTGTTGAACAGAAGTCAGGACAAGCAGGCAGAAGGCAGTTTCCACAGTTCTGCAAGAAGGCAGTTCCACAGCTCGGAAGAAGACAGTTTAAACAGAGGCAGAGTTACAGCAAGAAGTTCAACAAAGAAGGCCAACAGCTTCACAAGCAGACCAACACGCAAGAAGAAACCAGAGCGACTGCCTCAGTGACCATCGGACACCTCGCAGCAACAAGGGCCTTACGAAACCTTTTACTCAAAAGACTCTAAACCCTAACTCTAAACTGTCAAGGATTCGTTTGGTGAGCATTATCCCTGGTTCTCCAAAGCCCAACCGAGCTAGTGAAGTGGGATTGGGAGGGGTGAAGTATTCTTCTAATGTTATTTCCCTCGCTTGTACCGAAGTGTTCCCCCCCACCTTTAGAGTGATAAGAGTGTTTGTGTTGTGTTTTACTTCCTTGAATAAAAGTCAAAGTTCTTTCATCGAAACCCGTTGTCTACTGCACCTTTGTTCACAACCCCCAAATAAGTCCAAGGTCTAGAACCAGGGACGTGGGAGCGATTCGAACCGCTCACTGAGTCAGAGGTGAGGCTGACCCCTACCACACCACCACCTAGACTCGCACCCTCCAAGTGATAAGTGACCTCCCTATTCTTCCTACCAAAACGTAATACCTCACATTTATCTGTGTTGAACTTCATTTGCCAATGATATGCCCATTCTGCAAGTTTATTAATGTCCTCCTGTAACTTGTTGCAGTCCTCCTCAGTATTGATTATCCCCCCCAATTTGGTGTCATCCGCAAATTTAGAAATTGTGTTTTTGATTCCAAAGTCTAAATCGTTAATATAAATTGTGAACAACAGTGGTCCCAGCACTGATCCCTGTGGAACACCACTACTCACCTTCTGCCACTGTGAATAGCTACCCTTTACTCCTACTCTCTGCTTTCTGTCCTTAAGCCAGCCAGCTATCCATTCTGCTACTTGTCCCAACTCCGCATTTTCTGACCTTGTTCATCAGTCTATTATGTAGTACCTTATCGAAGGCTTTTTGAAAATCCAGATAAATTACATCTACTGCATTACCATTGTCTACTCTCTCCGTTACCTCTTCAAAAAGTCCAATAAGGTTGGTCAAGCAACACTTTCCCTTTTGAAATCCATGCTGACAATTCATTATTATTTTTCTGGTTTCTAGATGTTCTTCTATTTTCTCCTTTAGTAGGGATTCCATTATTTTTCCTACCACCGATGTTAAGCTGACTGGTCTATAATTCCCTGGACATGTTCTATCCCCCTTCTTAAATATCGGTATTACGTTAGCTATCCACCAGTCCTCTGGCACTACACCTTTTTCTAACGAATTATTAAACATGTGTAGTGATGCCTCTGCTATCTCTTCCCTAGATTCTTTTAAAATGCGTGGATGCAATCCATCCGGACCAGGGGTTTTAACCTCTTTGAGTTTGATTAGTTTATTTAATATATCCCCTTTTTTATTTTAAATGCATTTATCTCATTACTAATCTCATCATCCAATGTCATGTCCACCTGTTCTACCTCCCTGGTAAATACTGAAGCAAAATCATTATTTAATATTTCTACCATCTCTCTATCATTACCTGTGGTATTGTCCGGACTATCCCTTAATGGCCCTATTCCCATCCCAACCTTCCTTTATTTTTATTGATGTGCCTATAAAATATTTTACTATTTTGTTTTATGTTCCTTTATAATTTAATTTCATAGTTCCTCTTTGCCTCCCTAATTGTTTTTTTGACTTCTCTCCTAATCTTTTCATATTCTCTCTCATCATGCACTCCCCTGCTGTCTGTGTACTTAATGTATGCCTCTTTCCTTACCCTCAATTGTTTATCTCCTCCCCCTCTCTTTATCCCCTCTCCCTCTCTTTATCCCCTCCCCCTCTCTCGCTCTCTTTATCCCCCCACCCCTTTCACCTTTTCCCCTCTCGACAGTTAGCTTGCAAAAAACCTTCCAAAACTTCCCAAAAATCTCTTGCGCCCGGATTTCGCAGGCTGCAGACCCACGGTTGTGCCACCGCACTCACTCACCATCCTTATTGACCGAAATAACTTTGGCCGGGTAGAACCGACAGTCAGACCAGCAGGCCAGCACCTGTTCGCTGGGCCGGAACTCCTAAAAATCAAAACACAGCAAGAAATAAGACACGGTTATCCAAGCTTAAATGCAAGAAAAAGCAACTGTAATGAATAGCTTGTATTGTAAATTCAATGTTAAAAAACAGAATCAGCGTACAGGTTGCACGTTCAGGCAGATTGTCATGACTACAGACCTGCACTAACACGCACCCGACTGGCTCACATTATATTTCTATTTGGCTCATTTTTTTTTTAAATTAGAAATTCTGCCAGGGCATTGCTCACACAAGAGCTGTGTTTGCTGGCTGCATATAGTGACATCACAAGTCCCGGCCAGAATGGAGATGATTGGGTAATTCCCCCGTCAATCACGCCTGGAGACTGCATTGCTGCAAGTAACTGGGATTGATTTTACGCACATCATTTGTATGATGTAACTATTCTCCACTCACTGCATTTTGCTGGAGAAATAATCCTGCTTTTATCGGGAGACGTTGCTGTAGCTCATAAAGGCTCTTTTTAAATAGACACTGTAGACTGTTTGCTGCAGTGTGCTGTTTAAATAGGCACTGCTTGCTGAGTAAATAACAACTTTGTTCGCTGTAAAAATAGGCGGTGAGTCTTGCCCCGAGTCCCACCCCACCTCCAACTCGTTGACTTGATACAGAGCAACTCATTGGCTGACACAGTGGTGTCAATAGACACTCTAAAAGGCTGAGAGAGGTTACAGCGCCATCTCTGGAGCAAGCAGGAACAACCGGAGTTCTTGTGGTATTATTTTCACGGGTAACACCGCCATCTTGTGGAGGAGCCAAGAACGGCAGAAATGACCACTACAATATTGCCCATCGATTTCGATGGGATTATATGGCACTCGACGGCATAACCAACACAAGACTTTTATATATGTGGCCTTACCCTCCAATGGCAAGCCAGCAGGGAAATCGGTCACCTCTGTACAGCGTGAAATAGTGTTTGAGTCATGGACAACAGTTAACTATTAAGAAAGGACTTGTGACAGATGTCAAAATGGGTTATATACTGCTAGTTGCAGAATTCTCAGATAAAAATAAGGCAAGTATTCCTCCAGTTGCAGTGCACATCAACAACTTGCATCTACAGAGCACCAGAAAGGAATAGAAGGATATGCTGATAGGGTCAGATGAAGAGGGGTGGGAGGAGGCTCATGTGGAGCATGGACCAGTTGGGCCAAATGGCCTGTTTCTGTGCTGTACATTCTATGTAAATCAAGGTAGAAAAACTCCCCAAAACACTTCAGAGACCTAACTATAAAAAAAAAGGGATGCTGTGCCAAGGAGGCGGTATTAGGCATGGTGACCAATGCTCCCTATAGGTTGCACTATGTCCTGCGCGGCCTGTTTCTTTCAGGATAGATGCACCAATGTCAGTGTTCTCGCTCAGGCCACCATCCCCAGCATCGAAGCTTTGACCACGCTCGATCAGCTCCGATGGACGGGTCACATCGTCTGCATGCCCGATACGAGACTCCCAAAACAAGTGCTCTACTCGGAGCTCCGGCACAGCAAGAGAGCCCCAGGTGGGCAGAGGAAACGCTTCAAGGACACCCTCAAAGCCTCCTTGGAAAAAGTGCAACATCCCCACCGACACCTGGGAATCCCTCGCCCAAGACCACACAAAGTGGAGGAGAAGCATCCGGGAAGGCGCCAAACACCTCGAGTCTCTTCGCCGGGAGCAAGCGGAAGCCAAGCGCAAGCAGCGCACGTCAATCCAAGCACCCCACCCACCCGCCCCTTCAACCACCGACTGCCCCACCTGTGACAGAGGCTGTAGGTCCCGCATTGGACTCATCAGTCACCTGAGAACTCATTTTTAATGTGGAAGCAAGTCATGCTCGGTTCCGAGGGACTGCCTAAGAAGAAAGAAGTTGTTTCTTTCAATGTGCGGCTCTTTTAAGTTTCTGCGCGTGCGGGGTATTTCCAACGCAAAGGCTTGTGAGCGGCCTGCGCGGGACCTTGCAGATCACTGCGCGGCCGCGCACGCTCGCAGCTTACATAGAAACATAGAAGATAGGAGCAGGAGTAGGCCATTCGACCTCTCAAGCCTGCTCCGCCATTCGATGCGATCATGGCTGATCATCCAAATTCAGTACCCTGTCCCTGCTTTCTCCCCAGGTCCCTTTAGCCTTAAGAAATATATCTAACTCCTTCTTGAATATATTTAATGAATTGGCCTCAACTGCCTTCTGTGGTAGAGAATTCCACAGATTCACCACTCTCTGGGTGAAGAAATTCCTCCTCATCTCAGTCCTAAATGGCTTACCCCTTATCCTTAGACTGTGACCTCTGGTTCTGGACTCCCCCGCCATCGGGAACAGCCTTCCTGCATCTAGTCTGTCTAGTCCTGTTAGAATTTTATAAGTTTCAATGAGATCCCCTCTCATTCTTCTAAACACTAGCAAATATAAGCCTAATCGACCCAATCTCTCTTCATACGTCATTCCTGCCATCCCAGGTATCAGTCTGGTGAATCTTCGCTGCACTCCCTCCATGGCAACAACATCCTTTCTCAGATAAGGCGACCAAAACTGCACACAATACTCAAGGTGTGGTCTCACCAAGGCCCTGTACAACTGCAGCAAGACATCCTTGCTCCTGTACTCGAATCCTCTCACTATGAAGGCCAACATACCATTTGCCTTCTTAACCGCCTGCTGCACCTGCATACTTACCTTCAGCGACTAGTGCACAAGGACACCCAGGTCTCGTTGCACTTCCCCTTTTCCCAATCTATTGCCGTTCAGATAATAATCTGTCTTCCTGTTTTTGCCACCAAAGTGGATAACTTCGCATTTATCCACATTATACTGCATCTGCCCAATCACCCAACCTGTCCAAATCATACTGGAGTTTCTCTGCATCCTCCTCACAGCACACACGCCCACCCAGCTTTGTGTCGTCTGCAAACTTAGAGATATTACATCTAGTTCCCTTGTCTAGATCATTAATATATATATATATATTGTGAATAGCTGGGGTCCTAGCACCGCTCCCTGCGGTACCCCACTAGTCACTGCCTGCCACTCGGAAAAAGACCCGTTTATTCCAACTCTTTGCTTCCTGTCTGCCAACCAGTTCTCTATCCAAGTCAGTACCTTACCCCCAATCCCATGTGCTTTAACTTTGCATGCCAATCTCTTATGCGGGACTTTATCAAAAGCCTTCTGAAAGTCCAAATACACCACATCCACTGGTTCTCCCTTATCTATTCTACCAGTTACATCCTCAAAAAATTCCAGTGGATTAGTCAAGCATGATTTACCTTTTGTAAATCCATGTTGACTTTGTCCGATCCTGTCACTGTTTTCCAAGTGTTCTGCTATTACATCTTTTATAATGGACTCTAGCATTTTCCCCACTACCGATGTCAGGCTTACATAGAAACATAGAATCTAGGAGCAGGAGTAGGCCATTCGGCCCGTCGAGCCTGCTCCACCATTCAATACGATCATGGCTGATCATCCAAATCCAGTACCCTGTCCCTGCTTTAATCCCCACAGTACACATATCCCACCCTACCCCCGTAACCCCACGTATTTAATTCCCCCTAACATATCCCATCCTATCCCCATAACCCCACATATTTAATCCCCCCCTAACACTAAGGGTCAATTTATCATAGCCAAATCAACCTAACCCGCACATTTTTGGACTGTGGGAGGAAACCGGAGCACCCGGAGGAAACCCACGCAGACACGGGGAGAATGTGCAAACTCCACACAGACAGTCACCCGGTTTATAATTCCCCGTTTTCTCTCTACCACCTTTTTTTTAAATAGTGGGGTTACATTAGCTACCCTCCAATCCATGGGAACTGTTCCAGAGTCTATAGAATTTTGGAAGATGACCAGCAATGCATCTACTATTTCTAGGGCCACTTCCTTAAGTACCCTAGGATGTAGATTATCAGGCCCTGGGGATTTATCGGCCTTCAATCCCGTCAATTTTCCCTAACACCATTTCCCTACAAATACTGATTTAATTCAATTCTTCCCTCTCATTAGACCCTATGTTCCCCGACATCTCTGGGAGGTTATTTGTGTCCTCCTTTGTGAAGACAGAACCAAAGTATGTATTTAATTGGTCTGCCATTTCTTTGTTCCCCATTATAAATTCCCCTGATTCTGACTGCAAGGGACCTACGCTTGACTTCACCAATCTTTTTCTCTTCACATATCTATAGAAGCTTTTACAGTCAGTTTTTAATGTTCCCTGCAAGCTTACTCTCATATTCTATTTTCCCCCTCTTAATTAATCCCTTTGTCCTCCTTTGCTGAATCCTAAACTGCTCCCAATCCTCAGGTTTGCTGCTTTTTCTGGCCAAGAGGGAGCATTGGTGATGACCAATAGCTTGTTCAAAGACGTGGGTTCTAATGACGGTCTTAAAAAGGGAGGAGTAGGGAGGTGGACAGGCGGGAGGGAATTCCAGAGCGTGGGGCCTGGGCGGTTGTAAGCGCAGTCATCAATGGTGGGGCGAAGGTTGGGGGGGGGGGGGGGGGCGATGTACAAGAGGTCAGAGTCATAGGAACAGACAGTTCGGTAGTGGGGAGTGTTGTTGTAGGGCTGACAGTGGATACAGAGATAAGGAGGGGGGGGGGGGTGACAGTGAAGGGATTTAAACGTGAAGATGAGAAATTTAACCTCGAGGCATTGGGGATTTGGAAGCCACATCAATTACATTTCTTTCATATTTCTATCAACAAGAAAATGAAATTAAATGTTTCATCCTTTACTGGGAATATCAAAGAGAGGAAATCCTCATCAAAGCTTTTACAATAGTGCAACACAGAGACAAAGGAAGTCTTGCCCCCAAAACATCAACTTATGTTGTCCATCCCTGCGTTCACACTCCAATTTTAATTATTCTGTATAACCTGTCTTGTTGAAGCTCTTAAAAATAATCCCACGAGAAGCTTTTAAGAGTTGATTTAAGAGAGGATTATACCGGAAATAAACTTTAATTTTAAAGGTTGGGGAAAACACTGCAATTAAATATAAAAAAGGAAAAACAAATTATTCAATCCCCTGCCGTCTCTATTCAAACACGAATCAGACAGCGTCTAACTCCAGGGCAGGAATAAGCAGAATTTTTTTTTTAAAACGCAGCGAGTTGTTCTCATCTGGAATGTGCTGCCTGAAAGGGCGGTGGAGGCAGATTCAATAATAACATTCTAAAGGGAATTGGATAAATACTTAAAAAGGAAAAATTTGCAGAGCTATGGGGAAGAGAGCAGGGGGGAGTGGAACTAATTGGATAGCTCTTTCAAAGAGCCGGCACAGGCACGATGGGCCGAGTGGCCTCCTTCTGTGATGTATCATTCTATGTTTGGTTGCTGCTCTGTGCTGGAGCTGTATCCAAGTAAGTAAGCAAGCAAGGAAGCAAGACTTGCATTTATATAGCGCCTTTCACGACCACCGGACGTCTCAAAGCGCTTTACAGCCAATGAAGTACATTTGAAGTGTAGTCACTGTTGTAATGTGGAAAACGCGGCAGCCAATTTGCGCACAGCAAGCTCCCAAAAACAGCAATGTGATAATGACCAGATCATTTGTTTTTGTTATGTTGATTGAGGGATAAATATTGGCCCCAGGACACCGGGGAATAACTCCCCTGCTCTTCTTCAAAATAGTGCCATGGGATCTTTTACATCCACCTGAGAGAGCAGACGGTGCCTCGGTTTAACGTCTCATCCGAAAGGCGGCACCTCCGACAGTGCAGCACTCCCTCAGTACTGCGCTGGAGTGTCAGCCTAGATTTTTGTGCTCAAGTCCCTGGAGTGGGACTTGAACCCACAACCTTCTGACTCAGAGGCAAGTCCAAGACTGTGCGGGTTAGGTTGATTTGGCTATGATAAATTGACCCTTAGTGTTAGGGGGGGATTAAATATGTGGGGTTATGGGGATAGGATGGGATATGTTAGGGGGAATTAAATAGGTGGGGTTACGGGGGTAGGGTGGGATATGTGTACTGTGGGGATTAAAGCAGGGACAGGGTACTGGATTTGGATGATCAGCCATGATCGTATTGAATGGTGGAGCAGGCTCGACGGGCCGAATGGCCTACTCCTGCTCCGAGATTCTATGTTTCTAAGTGTGCTAGCAACTGAGCCACGGCTGACACTAGAGCAAGAGGGAGGCGACCGACCGTCTGCCTTAAAAGAACTTCCTCCACATTTGGCTAAAATCATGACTTGCACAATAATTGCTTTTTTAAATGCGCTGGCGTGTCCAAAGTAATAAACTCACCACAGTTGGTTCGTCCAGCTTCGCTCCTTCTTTCCGCAGCAGCGGTCGCTCCAAGGGCCGCAGGTACATGCTGTCCCAGCTGAACCATTCGTCGTATCGATGATTCCAGCGCTTGAAGTGGATCAGCACCTTTCCCTCTTCATAATCGATCTTTTCTATATGCGCCGTGTACCTGCGGGAAACACAAGGAGACTGCTATATCTGGAGTCCGAGATCAGTGCCAGCCCGCTCCCACGATGCTCTACAACTTGCCTCCTTGCTTCAAATCAGTGTCGGAAACCAGGCAATAAAAATAAAAACAGACTGTGGGCTGCACTGAAGACAGTGACCGAGCTACTCAAAGGGTGCAGCAAGTGCTCTCGGGTGGACGTAAAAGACCGCACGGCACTGTTTCGAAGAAGAGCAGGGGAGGTTCTCCCCGGTGTCCTGGCCAACATTTATCCCTCAACCAACATCAAAACAAGACTTGCTGGTCGTGGGAGCTTGCTGTGCGCAAATTGGCTGCCCTTTTTCCTACAACGCAACAGCGACTACACTTCAAAAAGTACTCCGTTGGCTGTGAAGCACTTTGGGACGGCCCGAGGTTGTGAAAGGCGCTTTATATAAATGCAAGTCTTTCTTTCAAACTACATCCAATGTTCCCGTTAAGCCGCGCTGCGCTCCAGGGGTCCCGCGCAGCCGGCTTTTAAATTGAAAAAAAAACACGCACGAGCGGACTTTTGAATGGGCCGCGCAGCCAGTTAAAGGGGCCGCGCGGCCCAAAAAATATTCCGGGGAACACTGACCACATTCCTGTGGGTCATAACTTCTAAGCCCGTCACTAAGACCACAGCGCTTGTCAAATTTAAAACCAAATCAGAAACAGAAAGGAGTAACAAATTCAAACAGTCATAGAATCATAAGATAGTTCAGCACAGAAGGAGGCCTTTCGGCCCATTGAGTCTGTGCCGGCTCTTTCGAAGAGCAATCCAGTTAGTCCCACTTCCCCCCCCCCGCTGCTCTTTCCCCATATCCCTGCAATTTTATCTCCTTCAAGTATTTATCCAATTTTGAAGGCTCCTATTGAATCTGTATCCACCGCCCTATCAGGCAGCGCATTCCAAATCCTAACCACTCGTTGCGTAAAAAAGTTTTTCCCCTCGTGTCGCCTCTGGTTCTTTTGCCAATCACGGGTGGCCATTTGAATGAAACGGATAGTTTTTTGTGCCCCCTTTTGCCAAATTCTGGGTAAATTTATCTTGTGGATCTTCAGCAACTAGCATGTATCTATTTTGTCTGGCTGCAAAAAGCCCTACACAAGAAACCTTCATCAAATCAGTCAGCACTGGATTCGTATGCAAGTTTTAAAGGGGGAAACAGCAGGCAGGTAACCCACTTCATTAGCCAGCCAAGTATGAATCCACTTGAATTTCCATGTTGAACCAGTTAGTGCCTCAAACCTTGGTGAAGCCCAGTTAGCTGATCAAACAGATCCGGTCATCGTACAAACTACAAAAAAAAAATCAGTGAAGTCAAATCAATAAATGGCCTCAGAATCACGAGGGTATGAAAGCAGATGACTTGCCGGCCCTGCCAGGTTCAAACAGCTGGTTTGTAAGTTAGCGTTGGTCTGTAAATAACTACATATAATTAAATGTTAATTCAGCAGAGGTGATTAGCTGGTACTAAATAACTTAGCAGCAGTCAAAACAATGCTAAGTTGACAGTGAAAGCCACGTTTTTAACGTGTCCTGCGGAGAGCTATGCAACTTAAGGGTACGCTAAGAGAGAAAATCTGGACACACCTGGTGCATCGAAACCGTGATATGAAACATGCAGCAAGAAGAATCCATCACAGCTTAAGATGTAGAATCAAAGAATCGCACAGCACAGAAGGAGGCCATTCGGCCCATCGTGCCCGTGTCGGCTCTATCAAAGAGCAGTTCAATTAGTCCCACTCCCCCTTGCTCTGTCCCCATAGTCCTGTAAATTTTTCTCCTTCAAGTATTTATCCAATTCCCCTTTGAAAGTTACTATTGAATCTGCTTCCACCGCCCTTTCAGGCAGCGCATTCCAGATCATAACAACTCGCTGTGGAAAACAATCTCTCCTCATCTCACCCCTGGTTCTTTTGCCAATCACCTTAAATCTGTGTCCTCTGGTTATCGACCCTTCTGCCACTGGAAACAGTTTCTCCTTATTTACTCTATCAAAACCCTTCACAATTTTGAACAACTCCAGTAAATCTCCCCTCGACCTTCACAGCTCTGAGGAGAACAATCCCAGCTTCTCTATCCTGTCAATATATTCCAAACTGGCACTGGGCTCCAGACCAGATTTGATCACACGATGTTATACATGACACCTACATATAGAGCATGTTTTTATTTTAAATTCCTCTCCAACCTCACTTTTTCTCCTCTCCTCTCCAATTATATAGGGCCTTGGTGAGACCACACCTGGAGCACTGTGTACAATTTTGGTCTCCTTACCTAAGGAAGGATATACTTGCCATAGAGGGAGTGCAACGAAGGTTCACGAGATTGATTCCTGGGATGGCGGGACTGTCGTATGAGAAGAGATTGAGTAAACTAGGCCTGTATTCTCTTGAATTCAGAAGAATGAGAGGGGATCTCATGGAAGCATACAAAATGATTACAGGGCTTGATAGGGTGGATGATGGGAGAATGTTTCCCTTGGCTGAGGAGTCTAGAACCAGGGGCCAAAGCCTCAGGATAAAGGGTAGGCCATTCAGGACTGAGATGAGAAGAAATTTCTTCTCAGAGGGTGGTGAATCTTTGGAATTCTCTACCCCAGAGGGCTGTGGAGGCTCAGTCATTGGGTATATTCAAAACAGAAGTCGATAGATTTCTGACTAGTAAGGGCATCAAGGGATATGGCGATAGGGCCGGTGAATGGAGTTGAGGCAGAAGATCAGCCATGATCTCATTGAATGGCGGAGCAGGCTCGAGGGGCCGAATGGCCTACTCCTGCTCCTATTTCTTATGTTCTTACCCATTCTACACTTGTGGACCAAACAGCGAGCGCACACCGGACAGCATCGTAAGCTGAGCACCTCTCCGGTCCAGAACCGGCGCTTCAGCAGACACGTGCTTCTCCCACAGGTGCCTCCAGGGGGCGGTGAGCAGCAGGAATTGCGGCCGATTTCTAATCCCCTCCCCCTCCCTTGAACGGAGGTGCTGAATCCGGAGATGGGTCCCTACTGCTGAATGGGGTGAGGTCATCAGGCTGCTCGCATCCACGGGATGGAACCTGCAATGTTCCTGGTTGTTTTCCCCCTGGCTGGAGAGTCTAGAACTAGGAGGCATAGTTTCAGGATAAGGGGTCGGCCATTTAAGACTGAGATGAGGTGGAATTTCTTCACACAGAGGGGTTGTGAATCTTTGGAATTCTCTAGCCCAGAAGGCTGTGGATGCTGAGTCGCTGAGTATATTCAAGGCTGAGATGGATAGATTTTTGGACTCTAAGGAAATCAAGGGATATGGGGGATCAGGCGGGGAATGTGGAGTTGAGGTAGAAGATCAGCCATGATCTTATTGAATGGCGGAGCAGGCTCGAGTGGCCTCCTCCTGCTCCGAATTCTTATGTTCTTATAGGGGACGCGACTGACCCACCAAGAGTAAAATAAAAAGGAAATGGCAGGTGCTGCATAGGAGCGCATTGCCCCAACAATTCTACTTCCTGTTGTGTGATTCTGTAGCCAATAAATTGGGATTCAAATAGATTTCCACGTCTCAAGTGGTGCTGATAAACTAAAGCGTAAAATGGTACAGAGGATTTTATCTGATAGTTTTGAGACCAGTGTCATTTTTTTGGAATGAAGCATCAATTCAATGAAACAGGGAAGATTAGCGCTGCATTCTCAGAATGGATGAATGACGAGTTGTTTTTAAAAACAGTTCAGAAACAGAGATATGCCCCTTCTTTCTATGCAACGAACAGATGCACTCTTAAGCCTGGAAACATCGACAACAACTTGTATTTATATAGCGTCTTTAACGTAGTAAAACGCCCCCAACCAAGGCGCTTCACAGGAACACGACACTGAGCCACATAAGGAGATAGTAGAACAGGTGACTAAAAGCTCGGTCGAAGAGGTAGGTTTTAAGGAGCATCTTAAAAGGAGGAGAGAGGGGCGGAGAGGTTTAGGGAGGTAATTCCGGAGCTTAGGGCCTCGGCGGCTGAAGGCACGGCCGCCAATGGTGAAGCGATGAAAAGTGAGGAAGCGCAAGAGGCCAGAATTGGGGAAAAGGAGAGAGTTGTAGTTCAGCGGGGCTGCAATATCACAACGCTGCCTCAGAGCAACAGGGACACCGATTCTCCGAAATAATGAATTCCTAATCGCGGCTGAATCGCCTGGGAAGGCAGAGATGAGGTGCTTTCCCCCCCCTGCCCCGCAAATAATCGGGCGATCTGGGTCACCCCCTGTGTCACTTGGCTGGGAGCAGCAGTGGCAGGAGCCTGGGAGCAGGGCGCCTTACCGGATCCCCTGGCTGCGGAATAAGGAGAGTGCTTCAGGGGAACCCAAAGTATTGGAAGACAATAACTTACAAAGTCTGGACGGGTCAGAATGGAGACGACCGAAAGCGATCCCTTCCTCGTATCTAGCCTCCAACTTCTCTCTGCACTGCGAGCTTTGACTTGATTTCAAAATTCTCATCCTTGTTTTCGAATCGCTCCATGGCCTCGCCCCTCCCTATCTCTGTAATCTCCTTCAGCCCCACAACCAGCACCCCCCCCACCCCCCGAGATATCCGCACTCCTCTAATTCTGCCCTCTTGAGCATCCCTGATTATAATCGCTCAACCTTTGGTGGCTGTGCCTTCTGTTGCCTAGGCCCTAAGCTCTGGAATTCCCTGCCTAAACCTCTCCGCCTCTCTTTCCTCCTTTAAGAGGCTCCTTAAAACCTACCTCTTTGACCAAGCTTTTGGTCACCTGCCCTAATTTATCCTTATGTGGCTCGGTGTCAAATTTTTAGTCTTAAAATACTCCTGTGCAGCGCCTTGGGACGTTTTACTACGTTAGAGGCGCTGTATAAATACAAGTTGTTGTTGTTGATTTTATCAGTACAGCTATGGTTAATGTTCCTCTGAGCTTCCCCCCCTCGCTGCTCCAGAGCTACAGCAGTGGGCGGGTGGGGTGGGTGAAATGATTGTGCGCGGTTTTCCTGCTCCCTAGAGCCTCGTTATTTTGCAATCAGGCGTCGGTGTACGGTCTCGCACCTCAAAACCGTGGAGCTCATCTCCTTCAAACTTCCCTCTTCCCCCTGCGATCTACCAGCTTTCAAAACCCCAAACCCGGTCGCTTAATTACTGCTCAATTCTGTCTCCCGCATCTCTACGACTCTTTTCGACCTTGGTCTCCTCCAACCGTGGGCCTTTGACTCGGTTTCTCAACTCTTTCAAATTACAAAAGGGGGCGGAGCCGACACAGGCGCGATGGGCCGAATGGCCTCCTTCGGCTCTGCATCATTCTAGGACTTACCATTTTTTCAGTCTATCGCGTGCTTCAAGCCGAGCGCCCACCTCGAATGTAATACCGCGCCTGCTGGGAGGTCTCCTGGACATCTTCAACACGCTTTATAGTCTGTGCAGAATGGTATAAATAGATTATATAAATTACCGATTGAAGTATTAAAACGCAGAGCGTGCCGTGTCCCTGGAAAACAGAAAGGAAGACTTGCGTTTCTACAGCGCCTTTCACGACCACCGGACGTCCCAAAGCGCTTTACAGCCAATGAAGTACTTTTGGAGTGTAGTCACTGTTGTAATGTGGGAAGGCACGAATGTGTGTACCACAGGGAGTGGTTGAGGCGAATAGCATAGATGCATTTAAGGGGGAAGCTCGATAAGCGCAGGCGGGAGAAAGGAATAGAAGGATATGCTGATCAGGTTAGAAGAGGGGCGGGAGGAGGCTCGTGCGGAGCATAAACACGGGTTCAGCCGTGGCTCAGTGGGCAGCACTCTCTCGCCTCGGAGTCAGAAGGTTGTGGGTTCAAGTCCCACTTCCAGAGACTTGAGTGCAAAAATCTAAACTGACACTCCAGTGCAGTGCTGAGGGAGAGTGAACCAGAGCCAGGGAGCATGGCTCAGCTACCCTCTGGTTAAGCGCAGAGTTGAGGGGAGTGCTGCCTGTCTTTCGGATGAGACAATAAATCGAGGCCCCGTCTGCTCTCTCAAGTGGACGTAAAAGATCTCATGGTACTATTTCGAAGAGGAGCAGGGGAGTTCTCCCCAGTGTTCTGACCAATATTTATCCCTCAATCAACATCACTAAAACAGATTATTTGGTCATTCTCTCATTGCTGGGACTTTCGGTAGAACTCACAACAGTCTATTTCACAGCAAAGTTTATTTACTCAGCAAACAGAGTCTGTTTAAACAGCGCACTATGGTTAATGGGGAATTATCCAATCTCTCCATTCTGGCCGGGAGCAGTGATGCCACTGTGTGCAGCCATGACAGAATGGTGATGTCCAAATACTTTTAGAGACAGACACAAACAGACACAGGCAAGCAGATAGACAGACAGACACAGGCAGGCAGACAGAGGCAGGCAGGCCAACAGACACAGGCAGGCAGACACAGGCAGGCAGATAGACAGACACAGGCAGGCAGAGGCAGGCAGACAGGCAGGCAATCCCATCTCAGGGCTCATTGACTGCCGTTCCCCTACAAAACACAAGGTTCAAAAGTAAATCCTTGGCTATGAAGCATCCTAAAGATGTGAAAGGCGTTATATTAATGCAAATTTTTTTTTTTTTAAACTGAGCCATACAAACCTGAAAGGTCCAAGATCGATCTTAAGTTAGCTGGTCTTAGCTGAGCTGCAGTGACAATGCCCTTTGCTGTAAAGTGCGGGTGTGGGGACGCAAGGGGCAGATAGGATTGAACTTGGTTGTGAAGCCACCCTTGGTCAAATAGTCCGCCAGCATTCACTGCCGAAGCTCACCTGTGGCGATCCATATGTGAGATACAGCACCCTTTAGCACCAAGTGTCCGGGTGCACTTTATAAACCGGCGGCAGCAACAACCGCTGCAATGTTCTTTAACGCTAGTTTGTTAAGCTTTTAGAAAAGATATTCAGCCAAGGCAGTATCGGGGGTTTCCCCAACCTTGCCCCGGGCGCCATTCTCCAGACATTCCTGCACTGTGCTGTCTGAAGGAAACTGTGCGGAGGACGAGAGGGGGTGGTTTCCAATAGGTGTGGAAGTGAGACGAAAATAAATAAATAATCAAGTTTGCAAAGTCACTCTCCGGCCAGCTTTCACGCACTTCCAGCGCGACGATTGGCCGATGACCAGGAGCGAGTCTTATAACCGTCCTGCCAGTTAGGGAACGACACTCATTATATGAAGATGGGGCGGAAAGACACAGATAAATGACAACGGCAGTCAGTGTGCAAGCAATTCGTAGGATGTCAAGCGAGAGACTGTAAAATTATGCCGCTCGTTTTAACGACCGGTTTGTGCTATCCAAAGCTACGAGACACTTTTGCCTTATTAACAGATCAGTTCGATTTATCAGCTGCATTCTTCGAAACAAATCTACAAGGCACAGTAACGCCACCCTGCCCACGGCTCATGGAATGAGCGAAATCTGCAGTGAAAAAAATGTTGTCAGATCAAAAAATTGTTTTCCTCGCTCACTGGGCACCACCCACTCTGGATAGAAAACGGCTCGCTCCGATTTTAAATCCCTGATCCTACCTCCCCCCCCTCTTCCAGGGACGCGTGACACATGGTGACTGTAAACGGAAAATAAAGGGAGAGAGGGGAAGCCTGCAACATCACGCCTGTAACGTGGATACCAGCATGTTACTGTGCAGCAGGCCGCTCGTTCGCTTGTCGTGAAATCCAATATAACAACCTTGGTTGGACCACACTCGGGGAGTATTACGCACAGTTCTGGCCTCCATATTACAAAAAACGGACATCGAGGCACTGGAGAAGGTGCACAGAAGATTTACAAGGATGGTACCGGAACTGAGAGGTTGTAACTTTCAGGAAAGACTGAACAGGCTGGGGCTCTTTTCTCTAGAAAAGAGAAGGCCGAGAGGTCTTTAAAATGATGAAGGTGTTCGGTACGAGAGAAGGTGTTTTCCACTTGAGAGAGAGCAGGGGTCATAAATATAGTCACTAATAAATCCAATAGGGAATTCAGGAGAAACATCTTTACCCAGAGAGTGGTGAGAATGTGGAACTCACTACTACAGGGAGTAGTTGAGGCAAATAGCACAGATGCATTTAAGGGGAAGCTGGATAAGTACATGAGAAAGGAGTAGAAGGATATGCTGATGGGGTTAGATGAAGTAGAGAGGGAGGAGGCTCGTGTGGAGCATAAACGCCGGCATGGACCTGTTCGGCCGAATGGCCTGTTTCTGTGTTGTAAATTCTACGTAACAAGTCTGTGAAACACTGCACGAGACTCTAATTTAGCCGACTGCATCATGACTGACACAGCCACAGACTTTTCTGGTAGACAACTGCAAACTATTTCTCAGCGAAACATGCAGTAATGTTAGAAAGGTAATTTCTCAGCATGTATGAGACAGTCAAACGGAGCATGACTAGAACGCCCAGGATAGGTCAAGGTGGAAAAAACCCCAAACTGAATAAAGTTAACCCTTACAGTGGACATTTCAGTGTTGTCATCAGGCTTACTTAGCAATAACAACTTGTATTTCTACAGCGCCTTTAACGTTGTGAACTGTCCCAAGGCGCTTCACAGGAGCGTTATCAGACAAAAATTGACACTGAGGCAAAGGAGGAGATATTAGGACAGGTGACTAAAAGAGGTAGGTTTTAAGGAGCATCCTAAAGGAGGAGAGAGAGAGATGGAGAGACGGAGAGGAGGCAATCCCAGAGCTTAGGGCTTAGACACCCAAACGCATGGCAGTCAATTATGGGGAGAAGGAATTGGGGGACGCACAAGGAGGCAGAATTAGAGGAGTGCAAAGTTCTCGGAGGGTTGTAGGGCTGGAGGAGATTACAGAGATAGGGAGGGGGTGAGGCCCCCCTGGAGGGATTTGAACACGAGGTTGAGAATTTTATAAATCGGTAGACCGGGAGCCAAGGTAGGTCAGTGAGCACATGGGTGATGGGTGAACGAGACGGTGCGAGTTAGGATACAGGCAGCGGGGGTTTAGGATGTGCTCAAGTTTACAGAGGGTGGAAGATGGGAGGCCGACCAGGAGAGCATTGGAATAGTACAGTCTGGAGGTAACAAAGGCACAGATGAGGGTATCAGCAGCGTATGGGTCGAGGCAGAGACGGGCGATGTTACAGAGGGGGAAATAGGCAGCTTTGGCGATGGCGAGGAAATCTCGGAAAGCTCAGCTCATAATATAGCATATTACTGTAGTACCAATCCCTCTGAAGCCAACACACTTCAATCCTTTCCAATTTGGTTCTGGTGACGGACCTGTACCCAATAGTACTTCAGCTCAAAACGCTCTCTGTACACAACCATCATTTGGAAGGACAAAATCTAGAACTGTATGGCTGGGAATTTTTCACAGCTCCGACAAAGTGTAACAGCTTCACAAGGGCACCATTACGCCTTCCTAAAATCCTGGTTCTATTCTATTACTGAAGCGAGTGGAAAGGAATCTAATCTCTGGCAGTTACCAACTGTTCTCCCAGCTTCTGTCATCCGATTCCCTTGATTTGATAAGTGTCCTGTAATCACGATCCCATATCCGCTAGTCATTCCGTGGACAGCAACCACGAGTGTCGATCGCATAAACCATATACCCCGCTTCATATAAAATCAATCCTCGCATTCTGGAGCCCAGGCCGCCTCACAGATACGGAAAGAAAACCACTCCTAGGTCTCCATTCCCTAATGCAAGCTTTTAATAACCTGTTAGCGTGCAAAATGATAATGGTCATGCGCTGGGCTGCCAACATTCGGTCCAATTGCTTAAGGAACGAAGAATGCAGATCGTGATTGCACATTTTTATGCATTCCACAATCAACTATGTAACTGAATGCCTTCAGGCAACACACAAATCTCACTCTGATCAGATCTAACCCCGCGACAAGGGCGGGCTCAGAAGGCATGCTTAAAAGAAAGGGAGAATGACTGGCAGTTATATAATGCCTCATCGCACCTGTAAAATACCGCAAAGCACTGCCCCACAGGTGTGTACCAAGTGTTAAGACACTGTAACATCCCCTCATCCAGTGGCTACTGTACTGTCAAACCACCTCGTGCAGGCCAGTATCTTCCGAAAGGTCACAAACTCAATTTTTTCTCCTCTCTCCAATTTTCTCCCCTTCCTGAGGAAGGAGCTGGATAAATACTTGAAGGGGAAAAAAATTACAAGGCGATGGGCAAAGAGCAGGGAGAGTGGGACTAATTAGATAAGCTCTACCAAAGATCCGGCACAGGCACAAAGGGCCGAATGGCCTCCTTCTGTGCTGTATTATACTATGAGGCTATGCTGACCCCCTGTTCTCTGGTACCTCATCCAAGTGGTTATTATTCACATATCAGTCTATACACCATCATTATGCTATTCAATCATAGGGGAACATAGAAAAATAGGAGCAGGAGTAGGCCATTCAGCCCTTCGAGCCTGCTCCGCCATTCAATATGATCATGGCTGATCCTCTATCTCAATACCATATTCCCGCTCTCTCCCCATACCCCTTGATGCCTTTTGTGTCTAGAAATCTATCTATCTCCTTCTGAAATATATTCAGTGACCTGGCCTCCACAGCCTTCTGTGGTAGAGAATTCCACAGGTTCACCACCCTCTGAGTGAAGAAATTTCTCCTCATCTCAGCCCTAAATGTCCTACCCCGTATCCTGAGACTGTGACCCCTCGTTCTAGACCCCCCAGCCAGGGGAAACATCCTCCCTGCATCCAGTCTGTCTAGCCCTGTCAGAATTTTATGTTTCAATGAGATCCCCTCTCATTCTTCTAAACTCTAGTGAATACAGGCCTAGTCGACCCAATCTCTCCTCATATGACAGAAAGGGCGGGAGGGGGGGGGGGGCAACACCACATTGAAGTCCAATTTGAGACTGTTATCCAGAGAGCAGGAACCCTGGTTGATGTTCCTTTATCGCTGCCTTGGGGATGCTAAACCAAGTGTAGCTCTCCTGCTCTGTCCAGCTCACATGTGCGCAGACAACAGGCGATCGAAATGGGGACCTTTACAGTCTGGCTCTGGATCATACTCAGCGTTTTGCCACTGAGCACTGGGGAGTCACTCTCCCTTCTTGAGGTCTCTTTGGACTGTTTGGCACTTTCCTAGCTGAAATAGTCAGTGACCCTCGTTTTGGCCTGGCTATTAATTAGTGCCCAGGGCTGGCTCCATTCTCTAAGGGGAAGCACCCCGGCTTCCCTTTGGCACAGCCACTAATGGGCTCAGCGGAGATCAGGAATCCACTGAGAGTGAGAATTCCTCCATGCTCATCCTGTTAAACACATGTCTAAACAGCACTGACCCATGTGCTCCACTGCCCACTCCCAGCTCAGCGATTGGTAGGAATCAATTGTGTACAACATGGCTCAACTCTTTCACTAACCAAGTCACGGGCTACAGTCTCTACAGCATGTTATGGCAACATACTGACAAGAGAGTGGTAGGATTACATTGTCAGCCCTGGCTCAGTGGGCAGCACCCTCGCCTTCGAGTCAGAAGGTTGTGGGTTCAAGTCTTACTCCAGAGACTTGAGCACAAAAATCTAGGCTGACACTCTCAGTGCAGTGCTGAGGGAGCGCTGCACTGTCGGAGGTGCCGTCTTTCGGATGAGACATTAAACCGAGGCCCTGTCTGCCCTCTCGGGTGGAGGTAAAAGATTCCATGGCACTATTTCAAAGAGCAGGGGTGTTCTCCCCGGTGTCCTGGCCAATATATATCCGTCAATCAACATCACTAAAAACAGATTATCTGGTCATTATCACATTGCTGTTTGTGGGAGCTTGCTGTGCGCAAATTGGCTGCCACATTTCCGACATTACAACAGTGACTACACTCCCCAAAAAAAAGTACTTCATTGGCTGTAAAGCGCTTTGGGACGTCCGGTGGTCGTGAAAGGCGCTTTCTCCAATTAAATATTGGGAAGACCAAAGCCATTGTTTTCGCTCCCTGCCACAAACTCTGTTCCCTAGCCACTGATTCCATCCCTCTCCCTAACATCTGTCTGAGGTTGAACCACACTGTTCACAATCTTGGTGTCATATTTGACCCTTCCGACTACATATCCGCAGCATAACTAAGACCACCTATATCCACCTCCGTAACATCGCCCGTCTCCACCCTTGCCTCAGCTCATCTGCTGCTGAAACCCTCATCCATGCCTTTGTTACCTCTAGACTTGACTATTCCAACGCACTCCAGGCTGGCCTTAACCATTCCACCCTACGTAAACTTGAGGTGATCCAAAACTCGGCTGCCCGTGTCCTAACTCGCACCAAGTCCCGTTCACCCATCACCCCTGCGCTTGCTGACCTACATTGGCTCCCAGTTAAGCAATGCCTCAATTTCAAAATTCTCATCCTTGTTTTCAAATCCTTCCATATCCTCACCCCTCCCTATCTCTGTAATCTCCTTCAGCCACACAACCCACCCCCCCCCCCCCCCCCCCCCCCCGAGATATCTGCGCTCCTCTAACTCTGCCCTCCTGAGTATCCCTGATTATAATCGCTCAACCATTGGTGGCTATGCCTTCTGTTGCCAAGGCCCCAAGCTCAGGAATTCCTGGCCTAAACCTCTCTACCTCTCTTTCCCCCTTTAAGACACTCCTTAAAACCTACCTCTTTGACCAAGCTTTTGGTCACCTGCCCTAATTTATCCTTACGCGGCTCGGTGTCAGATTCTGTGTCTTATAACACTCCTGTGAAGCGCCTTGGGACGTTTTACTACGTTAAAGGCGCTATATAAATACAAGTTGTTGTTATATAAATGCAAGTCTTTCTTTTTATATATTGGAAGAAGGGCAGGGGATGTATCCCCGGTGTCCTGGGCTAACACATATCCCTCAACCAACACAGATCACAGTGCAGTACTAAGGGAGCACTTTTGGATGAGACGTTAAACCGAGGCCTCGTCTGCTCTCTCAGGTGGACGCAGAAGATCCTATGGCACTATTTCAAAGAAGAGCCAGGGGAGTTCTCCCCGGTGCCCTGGGCCAATATTTATCCCTCAACCAACATAACCAAAAAAAAAAACCAGATTATCTGGTCATTATTACATTGCTGTCTGTGGGAGCTTGCTGCGCACAAATTGGCTGCCGCGTTTCCCACATTACAGCAGCGACTACACTTCAAAAAAAAAAGTACTTCCTTGGCCGCGAGGCGCTTCGGTGGTCGGGTGAGGCGCTACATAAATTCAAGTCTTTCTTTTTTTAAGCATTCTACAATGTGGAAATTTGATCATCACAGTTAAGAGGGGATGCTGGGGTCCCTTTAAAAGCATGCACAATGTCAGGGAGGGGGGGGGGGTTAGTTTAACCAGTTTATATCACACATGCACAATATATAAAAGAGATTGAGATGGATCATTGAGCCCATGCATCATTGTGATTGTGGCATGGCGCGCACTGTATCGCTGTGCAATGTAACAAACCCGGGGGTTCCATTATAAATAAATCAAGAGCTAAAGGCTCCATCCAGCCCGACCGCCCCTGTTTAAAAGCAAATCGCCGCCGGCTATTTAACCGTGGAGCCACATTTCCCCTCCCTTCCCTCCACCCCAGGAGTTTGCACTACCTCGCTGTATCCATGCTGCTGCTGCTGCTGCTGTGACGACTCCTCTTTTTTCCCCCTTCCTGTACAAACTCCATCGGCAAAAAAAAAAGCTTTTTTTCCCCTTCTGATGCAAAAGTCCGGATGAACCGCCTTGCTGCAATTGCTCGTTTGCAAAAAAAAAAAACCCGTTGTATTAAAAAGTGGCGGAAAAAAAAAACACACACAAATCCGGGAAAAGGATTTTTTTTCTCTCGCTCTCTTTCTCTTTTGGCTTCCGCCGCTCAACCTAACTTCCTCCAAGGGAACCCGCGGCCACCCGGCTTCCCGTCCGTGCTGATTGGCTGCTCGGGCCGATCCGCCGCCTCTCATTGGCTGGGGCCGGCGCTGTCAATCAAAGGGAAGCAAGTTAGTCAGGCCCTCCCCGCCGCGCTCTCTCGCTCTCTGTCTGTTGTTGTGTTGCGGGCTCGGGCTCTGCTCCCCTGGGGCGGCGCAGTCAGCGCCCGGAACCGGCGTGTCGAGCGCCGGCAGCCTGCGGACGCGCTAGAGAGAGAGAGAGAGAGAGCGAGATCATTGATTGATTAAAAAAAAAATTGATCATTTACCCCTGGCTGCTTTGTTTCCCCCACCACCACCACCTCCTCTCATTTGCCTCGGTGATTTCCCACCCTCCTCCTCCACTCAGTTGGTAGCACACTCGCCTTTGAATCAGAAGGTTTACAGTCCTTGACTTGAGCACATAAAGCTAGGCTGACACTCCCAGTGCGGTGCTGAGGGAGTGCTCCACTGTCGGAGGTGCCGTCTTTAGGATGAGACGTTAAACCGAGGCGCTCTCAGGTGGATGTAAAAGACCCCACGGCATTATTTCGAAGAAGAGCAGGGGAGTTCTCCCCGGTGTCCTGGCCAATATGAATCCCTCAACCGACATCACTGAAACAGATTATCTGGTCATTATCACATTGCTGTTTGTGGGAGCTTGCTGTGCGCAAATTGGCAGCCGCATTTCCCACATTACAACAGTGACTACACTTCAAAAAAAGTACTTCATTGGCTGTAAAGCGCTTTGAGACGTCTGGTGGTCGTGAAAGGCGCTGTAGAAATGCAAGTCTTTCTTTTCGTTTCACTCTTTGGCTGTTACTTTCTGGTTACACACTGCGGCCCTTCGCCCCATCCACCTCCTGCTAGCCCCCCCCCCCCCCCCCCTCTTCCACGCACGCGCACCAGCTGGAATGTAGCCAGTCTGGTGTAGCCAATCAAGACACACAGAATCATAATAGAAATTTACAACACAGAAGGAGGCCATTCAGCCCATCTTGTCCGTGCCGGCTGACAAAGAGCTATCCAGCTTAATCCCACTTTCCAGCACTTGGTCCGTAGCCTTGTAGGTTATGGCACTTCAAGTGCATATCCAAGTACAGAGAGAGAGAGAGTGTGTGTGTGTGGATATATCATACTATTTATTCATCAGATAGTAGAGGGGAGTTGAGGAGAACTTTTTTCTCCCCCCCCACCAAGTAAAAGGCAAGACTTGCACTTATATAGTGCCTTTCGAGTGGTTAGGATCTGGAATGCACTGCCTGAGAGGGTAGTGGCGACGGCAGACTCAATTATGGCTTTCAAAAGGGAATTGGATAAGTGCCTGAAGGGAACACTGTTTTTGCAGGGCTACGGGGGAAAGCTCGGGGGAGTGGCACTAGCTGAAGCGCTCTTGCAGAGAGTCAGCAGGGACTCGATGGGCCGAATGGCCTCCTTCTGTGCTGTAACCATTCTATGATTCACGACCACCAGACATCCCAAAGCACTTTACAGCCAATGAAGTACTTTTTTGAAGTGTAGTCACTGTTGTAATGTAGAAACACAGCAGTCAGTTTGCGCACAGCAAGCTCCCGCAATGTGATAATGACCTTTTTTTTCAGTAATGTTGATTGACAGATAAATATTGGTCAGGACACTGGGGATAACTCCCCTGCTCTTCTTAGAAATAGTGCCATGGAATCTTTTACATCCACCTGAGAGAGCAGACGGGGCCTCGGTTTTAACATCTCATCCGAAAGACAGCACCTCCGACAGTGCAGCACTCCGTCAGCACCACACTGGAGTGTCAGCCTAAATTTGTGTGCTTAAGTCTCTGGAGTGGGACTTGAACCCACAACCTTCCGACTCAGGCGAGAGCGCTACCAACTGAGCCACTGGCTGACGCCAGAGGGTGGTGGGGTCTGGAACTCGCTGCCTGAAAGGGTGGTACAAGCAGAAACCCTATTATCACATTTTAAAAAGTACTTGTATATGCACTTGAATTGCCTTAACCTACAGGGCTACGGACCATGAGCTGGAAAGTGGGATTAGGCTGGATAGCTCTTTTTCGGCTGGCACAGACACAATGGGTCGAATGGCCTCCTTCTGTGCCATAAATTTCTATGATTTTATGACCTCTTACTCTTACGAAGCTCAACGCAAGCTTGAGGAACAGCACCTCATCTTTCTATTAGGCACTTTACAGCCTTCTGGACTCAACATCGAGTTCAACAATTTCAGACCATAACCTCTGTCCCTATTTTTTTCAGGTGGCAGCAGTTGATGATTTTGCTATTGCCATTTACACCTCTTCTAGACCCATCTTTTGTTTCTTTACTTGTCCCATTACCATCTCCTTTTGCTTTTTAAATCATCCCTTTTGTCATTTAATCTCTCCTGCCTTCCACCCTATCACAGACCTTCACTTTTGTTCTTTCCTCCCCTCCTACCTTTCCCTGCCTCTGTACTTGCTTAAAACCTGTTACATCTCTAACTTTTTCCAGTTCTGACAAAAGGTCATCGACCTGAAACGTTAACTCTGTTTCTCTCCCCACAGATGCTGCCTGACCTGCTGAGTATTGCCAGCATTTTCTGCTTTTATTTTAAGAGAGAGTGTGTGTGTGTGTGTGAGGCGCTGTATGAATTTCATATTATTTATTCATCAGATTATCAAGATTGAGGCAATTTTTTTTGCATACGAATTAAAATGCTGCAAATATTCATGTTGGGTCAGCATTTAAAATAAACGCACAAAAAAAGTGTTTTTTTAAAGAAAGAATTTGTATTTTTTCACCTCTGAGTCAGAAGGTTGTGGGTTCAAAGAAAGACTTGCATTTATATAGCACCTTTCACAACCTCAGGATGTCCCAAAGTGCCTTACAGCCAATGAAGTACTTTTTTGAAGTGTAGTCACTGTTGTAATGTAGGAAACACGGCAGCCAATTTGCGCACAGCAAGTTCCCACAAACAGCAATGTGCTAATGACCAGATAATCTGTTTTAGTGATGTTGGTTGAGAGATAAATATTGGCCAGGGCTCCCCTGCTCTTCTATGAATACTGTCGTGAGATCTTTTACGTCGACCCGAGAGGCTTCGGATTAATGTCTCATCCCAAAAACGGCACCCCGACAGTGGCAGCACTCCCTCAGCACTGCATTGGTCAGCCTAGATTTTGTGCTGACATCTCTGGAGTGGGAGTTGAACCCACAACCTTCTGACTCAGGCCAGTGTGCTACCCACCGAGTCAAAGTTGAATTAGGCAAATATTGCAAATCTGAATAATAGGTCATCAAAAAAACAACCTTGTTTTCAGATCTGTGAGGGATTTCCCTTTCCTCCCAATCCCAAAATGGGCTTCATCAAATCACTAATCTTGATTTACCATCTCTTTTTGTTAAATCTGTCATCCGCTTTTTGAAACATAAGTGAATGAACGATGCAATAACTTATTATTTCTAAAAATGACTGGCATCTGTGGAACTGTACCCTTTCAAGGAGTCAACACCTTCAAAAGGGACGAGAGAGAAATCGGTAGAATAAGTAAAAATGGTTTGTGTCAACTCAAAATAGCACAACATTTTGTGCTGGTCTCCACTCGCCTTCTGAAAACAGGAGTGAGGTTCAAAACTCACCATGTTTTAAACCACTGTATGGTGAACAGGAAGCAAACTGAAACTATATATTTATATACAAGGACGGGGAAGAAGAGGCAATGCCTGGATCAGGATTTTAGTTAATTAATTTAACATAATTAATTTGGATAAGCCTCGTGGCACAGAACATTGCCAGACGCTGCCACTGCGTGTGCTGTTAATACTTAATGACAAGACACTGAAGTGTTCACGTCATTACTGCAAGTTAATATAGAAATACTTTGCATTAGATTACCTGGATGGCTGGTCTGAAATTATCCATCCATTTTTATTGCACCACATGAACTGACGGTTTTAAGTAGAATTATAATTAATGGAGAAAGATACGTGTCAGGACTTGTCCTGGTACCAAAAAAGTTCTCGTGTTGTGTTGCTTGGCTTGCTGGAGCTCTCCACTGACCTCTACTGTGCAAAGTTAGGAGAGCAATGGCTTCCGGCAGTATATCCTGGTCTAGCACCAGAAACATGATTCACATGCTCAACCATCCGATTTCTTGTTCTTCCCCTCTTTCTTGCCCATCAAGATGATGCTTGCCAACACTAAGGAAATTAACATTTTTCCCCACTCTGCGCACATCCTCTGCTCCATTTTTAAACCACAGACATCTTCACAAGACTTCACTCCCCCTTTTTAAGATAATTCTCACACAGTAACAACACGAGCATTGCAGGTGGTAAATGAATGTTCTTAGAATAGTACAGCACAGAAGGAGGCCATTCAGCCCATCGAGTCTGCGCCGGTTCTTTCGAAGAACAATCCAATAAGTCCCACTCCCCCCACTCTTTCCCCATATCCCTGCAATTTTTTCTCCTTCAAGTATTTATCCAATTCCCTTTTGAAGGCTACTATTGAATCTGTATCCACCACCCTATCAGGCAGCGCATTCCAAATCCTAACCACTCGTTGCGTAAAAAGTTTTTCCTCATGTCGCCTCTGGTTCTTTTGCCAGTCACCTTAAATCTGTGCCCTCTGGTTATCAACCCTTCAGCCATTGGAAACAGTTTCTTAGTTCTACTTTCTGTCTATCATGTTGCCCGTGCGTTCCTTCTGCTTCTAGCCCATCTGTTGTTGCTGCCATCTCTCACCTTCCCCAGACAATAAAACCCCACAAGTTTGTGCACGTTGTACAATTTCATTTCCCACAAAATTAGAGCAGCTCCACTCAAACATTCAAAGGCCACTTGGTGTCAGTGTAAGTGTGCCCTCAGACATTACATTGCTAAAAGGTGAGGTTGGCCTCAAGTAAATTCAGCCTACATTCTACTCCACTCAATTCAAAGTTTGCTTAATTTAATTTATTCGATAATTCAAATTCCTTGGCACTAAATTCCCCACTTTGCTGTGTTATTTTGCATTACTTAATTTAAATTATTGGGCAATTGAATTTTTTTTTTAAGCACAAAACCAACTTTGAGCTGTCGGCACACTGCACAGAGGTCAAAAGTTCCAAAGAGAACAACCAGGAGCAGCTCCTTGCTGGTATTTGCACTCTGAGAAGTGTTTGTTGCATTAAAGGGTCAATCATTTCACATGCTTGTTTATTAATAGTTCTCCAATCTGGACATCTTGCTGAGGAGGAATCCATCGCTGCAATGTTCATAGGAACAGGTGAACAAAATCATTAAAGGCAGCATCGCAGGTCAGCAAAGCAATTCAAAATGCTAACAAAGCACTGGGATTCATTTCTAGAGGTAGAGAATTCAAAAGTAGTGAAGTTATGTTAAACTTGTACAGGACCCTGGTCAGGCTGCATTTAGAGTGCTGTGCACGTTCTGGTCTCCATACTATAAAAAGGACATAGAAGCACTGGGGAAATTGCAAAAAAAAAGATTTTTAAGGACGGTGCCAGAATTGAGAGATTGCAGCTATCGGGAAAGATTGAACAGGTTAGGGGCTTTTTTTCTTTAGAAAAGAGAAGACTTAGAGGTGACTTGATAGAGGTCTTTAAAATTATGAATGGGTTGGACAGGGTAGATGTGGAGAGAATATTTCCACTTGTGGGAGAATCCAAAACTAGGGGCCATAAATACAAGGTAGTTACTAATAAATCCAATAGGGAAATAAGTAGAAATGTCTTAGAGTGTGGAACTCGCTACCACAGGAAGTGGTTGAGGCAAATGCTTTCAAAAAGGAAACTAGACGAGTGCGAGAGACAAGGTAATAGAAAGATATGCTGAAAGGCTGAGATGAGGCAGATGGAATGGGAGGAGACTCGTGTGGAGCATGAACAGCAGTACAGACTACTTGGGCCGAATGGCCTGTTTCTATGCTGTACATTCTATGTAATTCTATATAATGTTCTCAAAGACATTGATGTCTTGCAATTAGACTCTCACCTCTTATGCCTCCTAGTCAGGTTCTTCCAATCTGGCTTCCCCCTGCCCACAGTACCAAGAATACACTGCTCAAAGTCACAAATGACACCCTGTGCGACTGTGACCATTGCTGCCCAGCTCTCTTCGACCTCTCTGTCGTCTTCAACACAGTCGACCACTCCATCCTCTTCTAAAGTCTCTCCTCTGTAGTCCACCTCCAGGACACTGCTCGCTCCAGGTTTCTCTCTAGAACGAACAGCACTGCCAGTGGTTTCCCCCCCTCTACTTGCACGGTCAACTCCAATGGTCCATCCTTGGCCCCTCCTCTTCACAATCTATACACTATCCCTTGTTGATAGTATTCAGAAACATAGGTTAGTTTTCACATACCTGTTGACAACACCCAGCTGTAACCTCACCGCCTCCCATTGCCCCAAAGGTTGTTGCCACTCTCAAACTGCCTTACTTCAAGACCTGGATGAGCCAAAACTTCACCCAGCTGTTACTGGGAGAACTGAGGCCATCCTTTTCAGCTCCCATCAACACCTCAGTCTCTGGTCTTGAGAGTCCATCGACTGCGCTGGTTGCCACCTTAAGCTGAATCGGCAAATGCATAACGTTGGCATCCGATCTGAGACCGAGTTCAGCAGCCTCCGGCCCATTACCAGAACTGCCTTCTTCCACCGCCGTAAGCTCGCCCCCTTCTGACCCCTTTTTACTGTTGAAATCTTAGCCTCAGCTCAAAGTCAGACTTCTCAACATCCCTTCTTGCTGGCTTCCCCACATCAATTCTTCACAAGCTTCAAATCATCCAAAAGATTGCAGCCCATGTCGTCACCCAGATTACTCCCATCACCAGATCCGCTCCAAGCTCCGATAGCTTCCTGTGTCCCATCATGATTTCAAAATTCTCATACTGGTTTTCAAATTTCTCCATGCTCTCGCCTGACCGTGCCTCAAGTCCCTACATACACCTCCATTCCTCGAGCATTGAACTTCCCCTCACCCTTTAATCCCTCTGATGCAACATCTACAGGTTCCCATTCAGCCACTTGACCCCTGCCCTTTACATTTCTTCACCTCCTCTCTCCCTGCTTTCAAAAACTTCCTCAAAATCTTCTTTCTCTCCCGGTTTTTCCACGGCTAAACTCAGGGGTGCTGAGGTCAGTCGTAGCATCTCCACCGTCACCTGCTTGGATCTGTGGTGGCCGATGAGCTAACTGACCTCAATCTAGGACCTCCCTCGTCTGGGTGACCTGTTGCTCAGTAGTATACAAGGGGCTTTTAGAAGGTCAGTGGTAGCCACAATAATCCAGAACAATATAAATACAGAAAATAAGAACGAGGAAAGACCATTCAGCTCCTACTGTCAGTCCTTGCACAGGACTAGCTTGGGTCATTTCCTTCCTCCTCCTGCCGAGCCCTATACTCCCCGTAAAACCTACCTATCCATAGAATCTATCCATGGTTTTAGTGCTTCAATTGAGATTGCATTTACTAGATTAAGTGGTAGTCTATTCTGTAATTAACTCCCGTCAGTCTTTAGTCGTTTCTCCTCAAGTTATTTTGAGACTCCGCGCCATTTTAACACATTTCTTTTCTCCCCAATTGTTTTGGTCCTGGGGACTGGATCATTGACCAAGTTAATTCCTCCATCCCGATTGACAGGAAACAATCCTATTTTCCGCATGCCTTTGTGTTCCAACAAGGAACGTATACAACCCTGACGATCACGGACTCTGCACAATCAGGTTATACTAATGTAGCATAGATAGTCACCTTGGAAACATGGCCAAGGAGATTTGGTGCTTATGCAGCTGTGGGCTTTACAGTTCATTTTATTTATATATCAAAATAAAGGATTCCTTGAGGAGGGGGAAAATGAACAAAGGAACAGCATGTTGATGCTCCAATATACTGTGGCGTGGAGCAATAGGACAATCTTGCTTGTAATTCCCTAATGGCAAGTCACCAATCTCAGCTATGCCATCATGGGGCAGGACCAAGCACAGGCCAGACATTTCTCCTCAGGGAGGGGTGGGGAGGGAAATAAAACAGGTAGACACGCTTTTAAGGCTTTCTGTTTCCAGCAGCCACTCTTGCAGAGTAGCACTGGCTGAGATCTGAGAACAGTTTGCTTGCCTTCCAACCCTCCCTCTCTCTGTACCGGAGAGGAAGACCAGAAGGAGGGGGGCGAATAATACAAAACCTTTCCAGCTGAAACCAAAAAGGTGATTATTGAAACACTTGCCTATTTGAAAAGGTACAAGTGCCTGAGCTTAAGTGTGGTGCAAGAGTTGTCAAGGAGTAGCTTCAAATTAAATGTAATTATTGGCTAAGCCAAAACTTTCTTGGAACAGCCAGAGGTGTGGTAATGCTATACTGGCTGCATCTATTTGCAACACCAGATTTCTGATTGGACCCTGCGCCCGTCAGCCTGCCCCACAGGTCACGAGCGATTGGAGGGCAAGGGCCCTCCGGTTCGCACGTGCCGCTGCATCGGCGGTGCGCACGCGCGGTTCCGGTGTTTTAGGCCCCGCCCCCAGAGGTGCGCACGCACAGAAGACCATGCAAATAGTCACAGTGTACTGGACCGAGGTCATGGCAGGAGGTCATGGCAGAAACGCAAAGTGAAGATTATATCGCCTGCTTGTACATCTCAGCAGCAGAGTTGGGTTTGTTTTTTTGGGGGCACGTTGGACATCTACTCTCGCAGTGGGAGTCTGCGCTCAACAGTAAACATTAAACTCTCAGAACGGGCGCACGCTTGAGACCATTTAAAGTCAGAATCTTGCAGCTTTTATTTACACTTCTCTTGCAAAGAAACATCCAGTGTACACGAAAAAAAAATTATTCTGCTTTTATACAACCTGTCAAAAAGCATCAACATTAACAGCATGAAGGAGAAGCTAAGTGCAAAGAAAACCATTAAAAAAAACACGAACAGCAATGTTTACAAGAAAGTTTACAACGCAGTTTTACACAATACTAACGCATATTTAAAATGATTCAGACACAATGTACAAAAAAAAGGAACAAAATCGAAAGTGGTTATATATTTGGTTTTGCATTTAATAAGAAAGTCTCCATACAACACGCACAGAGGCAAATCCCTTCCTCAGTTTACTTATTTAGTAAGTCGACTCCGCCTGGAACTTAATATTTTTAGGCCACATTCAACCTCTTTTCAAACTGTACAAATGTCATTAAGTAAATACCTGATAGGGGAAATGAAAAGAAGGATAAATGATGATGTTTTTAAGCTATACTGGCTATGTCAATTCCCACCACCTGCATATTCCAAGGTTTAATTTTACTTTGCTGTTGTTACTGAAATCATCTGTACGTTTCCAGTCGCTTTTCTCTCGGTTTCAATTTGGGGGGTGGGGGGGAACCACTTCCATCACGAAGAACCCTTTTGTACTTATCATCAATATACAGAAATACCGGGAAAAAAACCCTCTATTTACAAAAATTCAGTGAGTGTAATACCAGGTACTGTGCCACATGGTGTGTAAGGGCACACTGAAACATCGATGCGAATTACTGTTAATTTAGTACCTCCATAGAATTAATTGAACGACCTTGCATGACGAGTGGGGGTGGGGGATATTTATTCAGCTACACAAAGCATTCCTTGGAATGCACGTGGCACCACAAAGAACAGGAGATGCTATTGCAGCCGAAAAATACGTATCGAACAAATAATCTCCCCCCTCCATCATGGTGGTCCTACATTGGCGGATTAATAGGATTGGTTTAGTTATCGTGAACGGCGCAATGAGCCATTTCAAAAGGTCATTTGTGCAGCGTTTCCCGTCCCGTGTTCTCCCTTCCTCTCCTGAAAGAGCCAACTCCTGCTGGGGTCGGGCTGGTTTCTTTAGAAAGCAGCAGCCCTTTGGTACCTTGTTTGAGTCAGCCTAGACCGCGGGTGAATGTCAGGGCGGGGGGGGGGGCTAGTCAGCCTTGGAATCTATTCGACTGCAGAGGGCATCATATCCAACTCTAAACCTGTTCTCACCCAACGTCTGCGCACGAACAACTCCGGCGGGGGGGGTGGGGTCATTGCATTATAATCAGGAGCGGGAGGCCTGGCTGACTGTTCCCCTCGCTAGCCCAGGGCCACGAAGTATAATCGTTGCGCCCAAACCACCCGATTGGCTTAGGTCAGCTAATGTAGCCCACAATGGGAACCGAGCGTGGGACCTTTTCTGTATGACTCAGTACAACATTTGGTGGGGCTCTTGCTGATTAGGCCATTGGGAGAGCAAGTTTGTGAAGCTTCTTAATGGAACGCATTTCAGCGCACGGGTCAGCAGTCAAGGGATCTTTCCGGGGAAATGGGAAATTTAGGGCGCACCGAAGAAAATGCCCACCATTAGTGAGCCTGGTGACAGAATTCCAGCTTCAGTAAGGAGCAGCCAGCTCCGCAGTGGTGAATGTCTAGGCCCCTGGGTCTCCACAGCACCAGTTGCTGAAGGTTAGAGCGCGCGCACACACACTCCTTTAGGTGTGGAACAGTTTAAAAATATATTTTGTATAGTTATATATCAGGAATATAAACTCAAGAGGAATACATATAAAGCAAGCTGCAATGCGCAAAGTTCTCTGTTATATTTTTACAAAAATAGGACATCTTGGGACCACTGAAACTGATAGTTACACTGGCTAGACTCTGCTGCCGAGATGAATATTAACAGATTAGCCCTGGCAACAAAGAGAATGTGGGAGGGAAAAGGGGTGTGGACTGCAAAATTACACATGCGAAAGAAAGATCACTTGTTAAACATTTAACCTTGCAGGCTCCCGGAGAGATTAAATTGATGGGTGGAGAAAGGGAAGAGAAACTGACTTAATTAAAGCCTTAGCAGTATCATCAGACTAGCCATCTCTTATTCATTCTTGTTTAAAGACATAGGCCTAGAAAGTCGGGCACGGCCATTCTTGGGCGCAGGGGGATCCCCGAGGTGCCCCCGATATTGGGTCTCATTGACATCGAGCTGCTGAGAGAAACAGGCAGCTCGTAGGCGAAGCGTGAAGGAAGATCAAGACCGCTGCCGACGTCGCAGCGCCCCACAGGTAAGTGAGGAACGGGGCAACCAGGGAGGGGGAGACCGGGAAAAGGGAGGTAGCGGTGATGATTGGTGGGGTGGCGGGGGGGGTGGGAAGAGAGATAAATTTTTGGAATGGGCATTGCCTGCCATCATTGTTCCTCATGTCCCCAACTTGCGACAGAAACACGCACCTCTTCAGGAGCTGGTGCGCTCCAGAGGCTCGATAGTCAGCCAAGTGTAAACACAAACCTGGAGCCCTGCTACTGAATGTTGCAACTCAGTAACCCATCGGGCCAACACAAGGTAGCGCCATGAGATGCCACACCACCACGTCACCCTTCTGGTTTAGGGTCACTGAAGAGCCAGGACTAAGTATGTCTTTTAAATGACTTGGGCATGGCTCACAGTCCAGCCTAGCAGGGCGTAAATGTGGGGACCATCTCAGGTTTTTGGTTTGGTCTACTTCCAGACAGCGGCGTTTACAAAGAAATAAAAATTCTACAATCCAAAAACAAATTAAAGAGAAATGTTCCGACTGATTTAAAAAAAAAAAATGGTTTCCAATGTAGTTGATTTGTAAATTCAGTAAAAGTAATACAACCTCACTCTTAATGGGGCCAATAATATCGATGGCGCCCATCTCCGGGTGTCTTACTGCACCAGCCTCTGGACTAAAATATCTCAATTCGAAAAGTATTATAGATTGTGACACACGGAGCTACAACAAAGATAAGGAATCACTTGGCTTAATCTTACAAAGGAAAGCAATTGTGTTCCTTTAAGGAATTTCCCTCCTTCCATGGATTATTCACTGAATAACAAAAGTTGTTCATTTAGATCTCATTGTGAACAGACACGTCACGGCGTGAAACACTTTCAAATGTTTAAATGTTCTAATTTTGAGAGCCCCGCCTTGGATTTAGAACGAAAGAGAGAGAGACACAAGCGCTTCAACCCTTGCGATATACATTTTGGGAAGTGGCACTCAACAACACATGGTTTGGACACAAGACACAGGCATTTGCAAACCAGCATCAATAAACCACATCCTATAAATAAAAAATAGAACAGCTGCCATATGCTGAGCCACAACCAAGGAAACAGGAAAGCAAAGTAAAACGGACGTAGTTATACTGCATCACAAGCAGCAATATACTCCCAACGATGAGTGGCGAGTTCTGATTTGATTTGCCCTTTTCAAAAACTGGAGAGAAGCGGCTTCTTGTACCCGGTTTATACTAAAAAAAAAAGTGTGATCACAGCTAGTTCACATTAGGTTGGTGCTGTGTGCCATCCAAGCTTAATCTCAACTGGTATAAATTACCATCCCCAACACAAGCTCTGGGTCTTCACAAGAGATGTGCACTTTGCTTTTAAGCTTTCCAAAAGGAAGTCAAGAGTCAGGAGTTGTAACCTCGCTCTATGGTCTGTCCAAGTAACCCCTACACTCTTTAGACTAACTTCCATGGAGATGGCAGCACTGCCATTGGCACTCAAAGCACCGATGCTTCCTCGCATTAATCACCTCACAGGGACAACGACACCACGTATATAAATAGATACTAAAAAAAAAGTTAGTTCAGCAGCTGTGGGGGAGAGAGAGAGTGCGCTGAAAGTGGTATAATCTCATCCACAAACCATCCGCAGCTCCTCGAGGCTTGGCCAAGTTGCATTGCAGGTGTCTGTGAAACTGTGCACAAACTGGACCAGCTGACCCTCTTGACCCAGGGACTGGACAGAACGAGGGGGGTGAATACTTAAAAAAAAAAAAAATTGCAGGAAAAGAGAACTCCCCCCACTCCTCCAAAATCACGTGATGCTAAAAATAGCAATACTCATTATTATATTAAAAAATAAATTGATGGATCAAAGCCGCCTCATCCCAGTTAATGTACTTGATACAGTCTTTGCTCATCCTTAGTCTTTTGAGGATCAATTGCTGAATTAGGATATACATTTACAAAATATAAATTAATTCAGTATCAAATGGCAAAGGTTAAACTTAAAAACGTGAATAAAGCCAGATGCTCTCAACTTTGAGTTAACTCCAATCAAACGTCCAAATTTACTGGGCCTGTGGGTTTTTTTTTCTTCCTTAATTACTAAATTCAATTTGAATGCCACGAGTGAGGGCTTCACAAACCTCAAAGAATATTTTGCCATCTCCTAGCATGTTTATTTTATTAAACCTCCCGACTGTGGGTTTCGGGGCTGATTTTCATAAAAGGATAAAATAATCTCTGTGCTGGCATTAAGAGACGAGACATTTCATCTCTTTTCTTCGAGACTCCAGAGAGTCTATCAGAGAAAAACACGAACTGAAATAATTAGCCAGTGCCTTAAAGACAAACACTCCTCACTTTTTTTCGTTGTCGTTAAACAGATACTTAGAACAGAAATGAAAAACAGGGCCTTTTATCTTTTTTAAAAATTAATATGCTCTGGACCACTACATCAGTCCCCAGATCATCATGGGACAGGGCATTTCACAGATGGTATTTTTTGTTTAAAACTAAGCCAGAATATTAAATAGCCAGCAGCACAACCACGTACTGTAGCCTGTGGAATACAAGCACCTCTTTTAATTTAAGAACAACTTTCCAGTAAACCATGAAACGCTGCAAACCCCTGAATTTCGGGGGGCATTAGCATTACGTGGGACTTGTGCACTAGATGAATCACAGGGTACAACTGCCCCGACAACCCAATGGATCCCTGTAAGCTGCGCTTGGTTCTGCGCGACCTGCTTCTTTTAATGCGCGGCCCCTTTAAATTTCTGCACATGCGCGGTACTTAGAATGTAAAAGCTGGCGAGCTTGGGACCTTGCAGATTACTGCGTGGCCGCGCAGCTCAGAGGGAACACTGCTGGCAACGTAACCGGACAGACTTTTCACACACATGGAACCCCCTCCCCCCCGATCAGGATTGGGTCAAGCAGGGAAACAGGCCCAATCAAAAGAAAATATAGAATATACACACATACACATTCCATCTATTGGAAAACCAGGACATGGATATTTTTTTTGTGGGGGGGGGAAAGAGTGGTTATGGAGGAAACAAATCATCCTGGGACAAAATTAACCGGAACATTCAGTGACCACACAAGCAGTGAATAGGGTGTTTGAAACATCTGCTAGAGTTTTAGAATAGTGTTTCTACGTTTCTCTACAGTGAAGGCAGAGGAAGCATGCAGGCCGATACATTAGTTTGGGTTACTGGAAGAGTACAAGTATTTTCTTTTTTAACAATCGAACCTCTCTTTTAAAATAAAAAGACACACACACACACCTTTTTTTTTGTATCCCTATTTAAAACACTGAGTTTTGCTTTCACTCCAAAACAAAACAAAGATAACCAGTCACGTATTCACAATCTCTTCCCAGTTTCCCCTCACGTTTTCAATCCTCTGTCCTTCAACACGTCAGAATGGGAGCCTTCCCGTATACACGAAACCACCGCCCACTGTCTCCAAAAGTGCAATGGTATTTTGCCTTCATCATTCGAAGGACTGAAGCATCACTGTGTTTTCTAGTTGGGAGTATATCTCAGGGGGGGAATCATTACAATATGATCCAACTGATGGCTTGATTTTCTCCATAATGAGGCACCTTTTAATTCTGACCAGTGCAGTAATAAATGACCATGCGCACGGACTGAATAGGCTTGCGTTGTCACTCTTGGCTACAAAGATTTTTTTTAGAAAATAAACTCCGTGCACAACACCTCAGACACAGGAGTCCTTCAGTTCCAGAGTCACCCTGGATTCAAGTCTGCACCATTTTACACATGGGAAATGTAACTTGGATTCAGCAGCACTAATAGGCGGCTCTGCACTGTTGTTCCAGGTACCGGTTTGAGGCAATATTTTTGTTTACGATGATTGTCCAGCCACTGAAAAAAATAGGGAGGGATGGGGTGGGGTGGGAGTCACTTGGAGGTGTGTGTGGTGGCGGGGGGTGGAGAGGAGAACCGAGCACAAACACACGCACCACACATCAAAGGGATTGCCAAAAGAGACAGGCATGTGATGTGTCTGCCGGGCAGGCCGCTGTCCGTATCCCACAGCCTCTCACAGGTCGCCTTTGATGAAGCTCGTGTCCAGGTGCACGATTAGCAAGCGAATGAAGGACATCTCCTTCCGCGTGTTCTCGAAAATAATCCGCGGGTCGTCGGACTGGCAGCGCAGGCAGTTTGGAGCCATCACCATGGCGAGGTTGTTGACGTCCATCTTGGTTTTGCTCACGTTAATTGGCTGTGCAAAAATCTATTTAAAGAAAAAAGACCGATTAAGCAAAATATCTTAACTTTCAGAATTTTAACTTTTTATGGGGGCGGGGCGGGGGGCAGAGGGAGTAAAGGGAGGGGCTTTATCCAGTTTTCCCGATGTTCTCTGTGAATTGAACAAACTTTGATTTCCGCAGTTCAAGTGTCAGCAGCAGCGAGGGCCCCCAGAAAACCAGAGGCTGCCCGAGCCAGGAGCTGCCCACCCATTTACTCTTGCTTGGGGTGCATTTTGTTTTTGTGAAATGACAGTTTGTCTCTATGTAAAAACATTTAGCAGATCCAACCAGTGCAACAGCTAGGGGGGCGGTTACAATCAATCCAGCCAGTGCAACCGCTAGGAGGGGGGTAGAGGGTGGGGGTGTATTACAATTTCCCAGTCTATGGAAGGGGAGCAATAAAAGCCAAGGTTCCTGCTCCTGCTCCAGCCCTCCACACTGGAAAGTCCACTGAATTGTGCAGAGCTGTGATGCCCTCCCGTGGCCTGCCAACATTCACTGTCTCTACACGGCTTATACACGAATGGGCTTTTGAGAAAGGTATTAAAGGGCATCTGTGGAACTGTACCCTAGAATGAGTCACTGGCTTGAGGGGAGAGAGCAGAAAATTTGGAGGAAATAAAACCACATCTCTGAATCAGCAGAAAAAGGGAACATACACCTTATGAATATTCATAATCCATAGAACTGGTTATTGAGTAATCATATCACATTTGATTTAGGTGATAAGCTAGTGTACACCTGGCTCAGAAAACTCCTTTGGGTTGGGCAGGCCTTGGCAGCTCAATCTTTTAATCCCAATACCCTGCCCTGACTCCATATCCCACAATATCTTTACTTCCCAAGTATCTTTCTCCCTTTTAAATACTCGAATCTACAGCCTTCTGATGAAGTGTGTAAAGATGTTTTTCCCGAGTTTTTAAACCAGTTTAGCTGAAGCTCATTCCCCTTGTTCCCAGGTAAGTGTCGTTCCCTAATTATCCTGCCAATTCTTGCACCTTAATTGGATCACACCTTAACCTGCTCAGCTTTGTGGGACACAACCCCAAGTTTACCCAGTCTCTAATTATAGCTCAGACCCTTCATCCATCGCATCATCCTGCAGAATTGTCACTGGACTTTCTCCAAACCGATATATCCTTCCAGTGAGGCACCCAAAACTGAACACAGTGCTCCAAGGCAGGTCTGAGTGCTTTTATACCCCCTGTGATGAAACCATTTTGATCGTGATTTGCATCTGTACACTAGCTGCTAATGAGTTATTTAACTGGACTCAAATCCCTTTATTGATCTACACAGTCCCACCCACTGATTGCCTCTCCATTTAGGCTACTATTCCTATTTGTCATTCTTGCATCCGAAGTGAACTACTTCACACTTCATTACAGTAAATTGTATAGAATCATTAAATGGTTACAGCACGGGAAAAGGCCCTGCCAGCTCTCTGCAAGAGCACTTAGCTAGTCCCGCCCCGCCCTTTCCCTGTAGCCCTGCAATTTTTTTTCCTTCAGATACTTATCCAACTCCCTTTTGAAAGCCGTGATTGAATCTGCCTCCACCACCCTCTCAGGCAGTGCATTCCAGATCTTAACCACTCGCTGCGTAAAAATGTTTTTTCTTACGTCGCCTTTGGTTCTTTTGCCAATCACCTTAAATCTGTGTCCTCTGGTTCTCGACCCTTCTGCCAATGGGAACAGTTTCCCTCTATCTACTCTGTCTAGACCCCTCATGATTTTGAACACCTCTATCAAATCTCCTCTCAATCTTCTCTGCTCCAAGGAGAACAACCCCAGTTTCTCCAGTCTATCCACGTAACTGAAGTCCCTCATTCCTGGAATCATTCTCAGAAAGGATGCAGAAAAGATTTATAAGGCCTTCACATCCGTCCTAAAGTGTGGTGCCCAGAATTGGACACAGTACTCCAATTGGGGCCAAAACAGTGTTTTATACAGGTTCATCATAATTACCACACTTTTGTACTCTATACCTCTATTTATGAAGCCCAGGATCCCGTAAGCCTTTTTAACTGCTTTCTCAACCTGCCCTGCCACCTTCAACGATTTGTGCACACATACCCGCAGGTCCCTCTGTTCGTACACCCACTTCAGGATTGTACCACTTAGTTTATATTTCCTCTCCTCATTCTTTCTACCAAAATGTATCACTTCACACTATTCTACGTAAAATTTCATCTGCCACGTGTCCGCCCATTTCACCAGCCCGTCTATGTCTTCTTGAAGTCGATCACTCTCCTCCTCACTGTACACGAAACTTCCAAGTTTTGTGTCATCTGCAAATTTTGAAATTGTGCCCTGTACACCCACATCCAAGTCATTAATATGCATCAAGAAAAGCAGTGGTCCTAGAACCGACCCCTGGGGAACACCACTGTATACCTTCCTCCAGTCCGAAAAACACTTAGCCAATTCCGTATCCATGCTGCCACTGTCCTTTTTATTCCATGGGCTTCAACTGTGCTGGCAAGCCTATTATGTGGCACTTTGTCGAACGCCTTTTGGAAATCCATGTACACCACGTCAACTGCATTACCCTCATCAACCCTCTCTGTTACTTCATCAAAAAACTCGATCAAGTTAGTTAAACACGATTTGCCTTTAACAAATCCATGCTGGCTTTCCTTAATTAATCCACACTTGTCTAAGTGACTGTTAATTTTGTCCCTGATTACTGTTTCTAAAAGCTTCCCCACTACCGAGGTCAAACTGACTGGCCCGTAGTTGTTGGGTTTATTTTTACACCCTTTTTTCAACAATGGCGTAAAATTTGCAATTCTCCAGTCCTCTGGCACCACCCCCCATATCTATGGAGGATTGGAAAATTATGGCCAGTACCTCCGCGATTTCCTCCCTCAATTCCCTCATCATCCTAGGATGCATCCCATCCGCTTCTGGTGACTTATCTACTTTAAGTACAGCCAGCCTTTCTAATGCTTCCTTTATCAATTTTTATCCTATCAAGTATCTCCACTACCTCCTCCTTCACTATGTCTATGGCAGCATCCTCTTCCTTGGTGAAGACAGATGCAAAGTACTCGTTTAGTACCTCAGCCATACCCTCTGCCTCCATGCATAGGTCTCCTTTTTGGTCCCTAATCGGCCCCACCCCTCCTCTTACTACCCTTTTACTATTTATATGCCTATAGAAGAGTTTTGGATTACCTTTTATGTTGGCTGCCATTCCATTCTCATACCCTCTCTTTGCCCCTCTTATTTTCTTATTCACTTCTCCTCTGACCTTTCTAAATATAGCCTGATTCTCAGATGTATTTGCAACCTGACATCTGTCATACGCGCTCTCTTTCTGCTTCATCATATTCTCTATCTCTTTCGTCATCCAGGGAGCCCTGACTTTAGTTGCCCTGCCTTTCCCCCCTAGTGGGAATGTACCTCAACTGTACCTCAACTATTTCCTCTTTGAATCTGTCATTGTTCCACCTAATCACTCGATTTATCTATTCTTTTGTATGCAATTTTTTTCTTTCCGCTTCACGGTTCACTATCACCTCCTATCTTAGTATCATTTGCAAATTTGTAGAATCATAGAATGATACAGCACAGAAGGAGGCCATTTGGCCCATCGTGCCTGTGCCGGCTCTTTGGTAGAGCTCTCCAATTAGTCCCACTCCCCTCTGCTCTTTCCCCACTGTCCTGCAAAGTATTTATCCAATTCCCTTTTTAAAGTTACTATTGAATCTGCTTCCACCACGGTCACTGTCCACCAATCTGAAAATGTCCCTTTTAACCCGACTCCTACTTCCCCAACAGTTCCCTCTCCAGTCTGAAACACAGTGGACTATTCAGAGTGTTTGCCAAAATTGTGCCTCTCTCCACGCTCACCCCACCACCGTTGCTGATCACGTATCTACAACACTGGTATATGCCCAGAAGCCAGGCCTGCTTTACACAGGATATGCGGCACAGAAACAGGTCATTTGGCCCAACCAGTCCATGCTGGCGTCAATACTTCACTCGAGCCTCCTCCCGTCTTTCCTCATAATTCCCTTCTCCCTCATATGTTTGTCCAGCCTCCCCTTAAATGCATCTATACTATACGCTTCAACCACTCCCTGTGGTAGCGAGTTCCACATTCTCACCACTCTCTGGGTAAAGAAGTTTCTTCTGAATTTCCGATTGGATTTCTTGGTGACTATCTTATATTGATGGCCTCCAGTTATGCTCTTCCCCACAAGTGGAAACATTCTCTCTGTACCTACTCTATCAAAAGCTTTCATAATTTTAAAGACCTCTATTAGGTCACCCCTCAGCCTTCTTTTTTCAAAGAGAAAAGAGACCCAGCCTGCTCATCCTTTCCTGATAGGCGTAACCTCGCATTTCTGGTATCACCCTTGTAAATCTTTCTTGCTCCCTCTCCAGTGCCTCTATATCCAGAATTTAAACCTACCTGCAAAAAGTGGATGAGGTAACCGAGGACAAGGCGGTTTATTTCAGGCAAAGAAGCGACAACAGCAACAGCAGCCTCGGGGTTCTCGTAATTGTTCACACATTGCGGATAGAACTTCTGTGGGATCAGAGGCTCCTCCAGCTCTCGGTACCACAGCTTCAGCAGGGAGGCTGCAGAGGAACAAAAACAAGCACAATGAGAAACAGGGGCCACTCACCTCAGACACAAGATTGGGGGTGGGGGGGGGGGGGGGGGGAGATTATGACGGAATCTTTCGTGAACGAACGCCATCCTTTAATGTTAACTAACAACATTAAATTTAGTCGACGGGTCACACGCTACCTCCAACTGCTCTTTTTCATATCAACATTTTATTTACGTTATGGTTCACTGGCCTGTGCCAGCAATGACATTCTAATCAGAAGGGGGCCACTCGTGTTTTAACATGCCGCACACTACAGGATGACAGGATGCAAGCCCACACCTGCGAATCCTCATGGGATGACTTCACAGTCTTGGCAAAGCGTTTATTGACCCTGGCATCGCCACGTTTATTGCCCATCCCTAACTGCCCTTGTTCTTGAGTAGAGGACATTAAGAGCCAATGTCCCAGTGTGGGACTAGAGTCACGGGTAGGACGGACTAGGCAAGGATGGAGGACGGATCGGGCACGGACAAACTGGGCAAGGATGGACTAGGCAAGGACGGCAGGTTCCCTTCCCTGAAGGACATTCGTGAACTGAATGAGTTTTTACAACAAACTGGAAACTTTCATAGTCACAGATTTGGCTGAATTCAGTTTCACAACTCGCCGTGGTAGGAATTGTCCTCCACTTTCAGGTAGCTAATCCAGAAACATTAGCGCTATACTACTGTAAAAAGGAAAATACTGCAGGTGCTGTAAGTCTGAAATAAAAAAAAACAGAAAATGCTGGAAACACTCAGCAGGCAGGCAGCATATGTGGAGAGAGACGCATAGGGTTACATTTTAGGTCGATGACGTTTCATCGGATTTGACAAAAGGTCATTGATCTGAAACGTTAATCCTACATTTATTTCTCCAATATGCCACTGTACCCTTGCATAAAAATAAGACTAACCAGTACCCTTCTCTACCACAAGAGGTCCTACATGAACCATGTAAATATTCAGCAGTCGATAATTATGAAGTGTACTGAGAATGTCTATTATTGGAAAATATAACTACTGCTCACGAAATTACAGACACCCAATCCTTCTGGCTCCCTTAAGAAAGACTCTTATAGACTAAATGGGGCGCTTTCAAAGGATTCGTTCAACTAGGAGAAGAACTCTAAATTACAGGATCAGGAGGAGGTCATTCAGCCCTCAAGCCTGTCCCAGATTATGTTGTGATTAAGGCCATTACCTGGTATATGGGGGTCAGCAAGGTTGTCTGGGATCCTCCACTGGTCAACCTGTAGTTTGAGTGCATTTACCTCATCGATATCCCCAGGCACTCTGAAAGCAGAAAGACACAGCGCTTTAGTCAGCTTAGGTTCAGGAGCTTAATACCCTGCAGTGCTACGCACAGTATGAGATTAAACAGCCAGGCTCTCAGCAAACAGAATTAAAAGAAAAACAGTTAACATAAGAATTAGGAGCAGGAGTAGGCCATACGGCCCTCTCGAGCCTGCTCCACCATTCAATAGCTGAATTCCAGAGGTGAGGTGAGAGTGACTGCCTTGACATCAAGGCAGCATTTGATCGAGTGTGGCATCAAGGAGCTCTAGTAAAATTGAAGTCAATGGGAATCAGAGGGAAAACTCTCCATTGGCTGGAGTCATACCTAGCACAAAGGAAGATGGCTGTGGTGGTTGGAGCTCAATCATCACAGCCCCAGGACATCGCTGCAGGAGTTCCTCAGGGCAGTGCCCTAGGCCCAACCCTCGTCAGCTGCTTCATCAATGACCTGCCCTCCACCATAAGGTCAGAAGTGGGGATGTTCGCTGACGATTGCAGTGTTCAGTGCCATTCGCAACTCCTCAGATAATGAAGCAGTCCATGCCCGAATGCAGCAAGACCTGGATGATATTCAGGCTTGGACTGATAAGTGGCAAGTAACATTCGCGCCACACAAGTGCCAGGCAATGACTATCTCCAACAAGCGAGAGTCTAATCACCGCCCCATGACATTCAACGGCATTACCATCAACATCCTGGGGGGCGGGGGGGCACCATTGACCAGAAACGTAACTGGACCAGCCACATAAATGCTGTGGCTACAAGAGCAGGTCAGAGGCTGGGTATTCTGTGGCGAGTGTCTCACCTCCTAACTCCCCAAAGCCTTTCCACCATCTACAAGGCACAAGTAAGGAGTGTGATGGAATACTCTCCACTTGCCTGGATGAGTGCAGCTCCAACAACACTCAAGAAGCTCGACACCATCCAGGACAAAGCAGCTCACTTGATTGGCACCCCATCCACCACCTTAAACATTCACTCCCTGCACCAGCGGCGCATCGTGGCTGCAGTGTGTACCATCTACAAGATGCACTGCAGCAACTCGTCAAGGCTTCTTCGGCAGCATCTCCCAAACCCGCGAACTCTACCACCTAGAGGGACAAGGGCAGCAGGCACATGGGAACACCATCACCTGCAAGTTCCCCTCCAAGTTACACACCATTCTGACTTGGAAATATATCGCCGTTCCTTCATCGTCGCTAGGTCAAAATCCTGGACCTCCCTTCCTAACAGCACTGTGGGAGCACCTTCACTACCACAAGGACTGCAGTAGTTCAAGGCGGCGGCTCACCACCACCTTCTCAAGGACAATTAGAGATGGGCAATAAATGCTGGCATTGCCAGCGATGCCCACATCCCAGGAACGAATAAAAAAAATCATCGCTGATCTTCGACCTCAACTCCACTTTCCCACCCAATCCCCATATCCCTTGATTCCCCATGAGTCCAAATATCTATCGATCTCAGCCTTGAATATACTCAACGATTCAGCATCCACAGCCCTTTGGGGTAGAGAATTCCAAAGATTCACAACCCTCAGTGGAAGAAATTTCTCCTCATCTCAGTCCTAAATGATCAACCCCTTATCCTGAGACTATGCCCCTAGTTCTAGACTCTCCAGCCAGGAGAAACAACCTCTCAGCATCTATCTAGTCAATGATCACCTCTCATTCTTCTAAACTCCAGAGAGTAGAGGCCCGTTCTACTTAATCTCTCCTCATAGGACAACCCTCTCATCCCAGGAATCAATCTAGTGAACCTTCGTTGCACTGCTTCGAAGGCATGTATGTCCTTCTGAGATAAGGAGACCAAAACTGTGCACCGTACTCCAGGTGTGGTCTCACCAAAGCCCTGTACAATTGTAGCAAGACTTCCTTACGCTCAACAACAAAAATTTATATTTATACAGCGCCTTTAACGTAGTAAAACGCCCCAAGGCGCTTCACAGCAGTATTATAAGACAAAAAATGACACCGAGCCATATAAGGAGAAATATGGGCAGGTGACCAAAAGCTTGGACAAAAAGGTAGGTTTTAAGGAGCGTCTTAAAGGAGGAAAGAGAGGTAGAGAGGCGGAGAGGTTTAGGGAGGGAATTCCAGAGCTTAGGGCCTAGGCAACAGAAGGCACGGCCACCAATGGTTGAGCGATTATAATCAGAGATGCTCAAGAGGGCAGAATTAGAGGAGCGCAGATATCTCGGGGAGGGGTGGGGGGGGGGGTTTGGTTTGTGGGGCTGAAGGAGATTACAGAGATAGAGAGGGGCGAGGCCATGGAAGGATTTGAAACGAGGATGAGAATTTGAAATCAAGGCGTTGCTTAACCAATGTAAGTCAGCAGGCACAGGGGTGATGGGTGAACAGGACTTGGTGCGAGTTAGGACACGGGCAGCTGAGTTTTGGATCACCTCAAGTTTACGTAGGGTAGAATGTGGGAGGCCAGCCAGGAGTGTGTTGGAATAGTCAAGTCTAGAGGTAACAAAGGCATGGATGAGGGTTTCAGCAGCGGATGAGCTGAGGCAAAGGCGGAGACGGGCAATGTTACAGAGGTGGAAATAGGCAGTCTTAGGTATGCTGCAGATATGTGGTCGGAAGCTCATTTCAGGGTCAAGGTTGCGAACAGTGTGGTTCAGCCTCAGACAAATGTTAGGGGGAGGGATGGAGTCAGTGGCTAGGGAACGGAGTTTGTGGCGGGGACCAAAAACAATGGCTTCTTAATTGAAGAAAATTTCTGCTCATCCAAAACTGGATGTCGGACAAGCAGTCTGACAATTTAGAGACCGTGGAGGGGTAGTGAGGTAGAGCTGGGTGTCATCAGCATATATATGGAAACTGACGCTGTGTTTTCGGATGTCGCCAAGGAGCATTCCTCACACTCCACATGTTTACACGTCACTGATCCAATTATCACTCAGAGACTGGTTCAATCTCAACAACTTGCGTCTATCTATAGCCATGATTGGAGAAGTTGCTTCACATAGAAGAAGATGGAAACCAAGAGGGAGAGGTGACCAAAAACAAAGCCAGAAGGTAGGTAGGAAGGAGCCTTTAAAAGGTGGGGGGAGAGGTAGTGAGGCAGAGGAGTTTGGGGGAGCGGGTGGAAAGGGGGGTTCCAGAGAGCAGGCCCTAAATGGCTAAAGCATTTTTACATATAATATGCACAGAAACAGGCCATTTGGCCCAACTAGTCTGTGCTGTTTTGCGATTTGCTATCGATGGTGGGAGAGAGAGAGAGAATGGAATATGCAGGTGGCCAGAGTCATAGAACCAGAATGTGTGGGATAGGATATCAGGCTGGAGGAAGTTGGGTGGGCGAGGCCTAGGAGGGATTTTAGATGAGCATTTGGAATTTGATGCATTGGGGGACAGCGAGTCAATGGAGGCGATTGGAGATGGGTTGGTGAGGATAGAGTGAGTGAGTGGGAGTGGGTTGGTGAGGATGGGGCGGAGTTGGGTTGGTGAGGGTGGGTGTGGAGTGGGTTATAGTGGGGATGGGGCGGAGTCGGGTTGGTGAGGGTGGGGCGGAGTCGGGTTGGTGAGGGTGGGGCGGAGTCGGGTTGGTGAGGGTGGGGCGGAGTCGGGCTGGTGAGGGTGGGGCGGAGTCGGGCTGGTGAGGGTGGGGCGGAGTCGGGCTGGTGAGGGTGGGGCGGAGTCGGGCTGGTGGGGGTGGGGCGGAGTCGGGCTGGTGAGGGTGGGGCGGAGTCGGGCTGGTGAGGGTGGGTGTGGAGTGTGTTATAGTGGAGATGGGGCGGAGTCGGGTTGGTGAGGATGGGGCGGAGTCGGGCTGGTGAGGATGGGGCGGAGTCGGGCTGGTGAGGGTGGGTGTGGAGTGTGTTATAGTGGGGATGGGGCGGAGTCGGGCTGGTGGGGATGGGGCGGAGTCGGGCTGGTGAGGGTGGGTGTGGAGTGTGTTATAGTGGGGATGGGGCGGAGTCGGGCTGGTGGGGGTGGGACGGAGTCGGGCTGGTGGGGGTGGGGCGGAGTCGGGCTGGTGGGGGTGGGGCGGAGTCGGGCTGGTGGGGGTGGGGCGGAGTCGGGCTGGTGGGGGTGGGGCGGAGTCGGGCTGGTGGGGGTGGGGCGGAGTCGGGCTGGTGGGGGTGGGGCGGAGTCGGGCTGGTGGGGGTGGGGCGGAGTCGGGCTGGTGGGGGTGGGGCGGAGTCGGGCTGGTGGGGGTGGGGCGGAGTCGGGCTGGTGGGGGTGGGGCGGAGTCGGGCTGGTGGGGGTGGGGCGGAGTCGGGCTGGTGGGGGTGGGGCGGAGTCGGGCTGGTGGGGGTGGGGCGGAGTCGGGCTGGTGGGGGTGGGGCGGAGTCGGGCTGGTGGGGGTGGGGCGGAGTCGGGCTGGTGGGGGTGGGGCGGAGTCGGGCTGGTGGGGGTGGGGCGGAGTCGGGCTGGTGGGGGTGGGGCGGAGTCGGGCTGGTGAGGCTGGGGCGGAGTCGGGCTGGTGAGGCTGGGGCGGAGTCGGGCTGGTGAGGCTGGGGCGGAGTCGGGCTGGTGAGGCTGGGGCGGAGTCGGGCTGGTGAGGCTGGGGCGGAGTCGGGCTGGTGAGGCTGGGGCGGAGTCGGGCTGGTGAGGCTGGGGCGGAGTCGGGCTGGTGAGGTGGGGCGGAGTCGGGCTGGTGAGGCTGGGGCGGAGTCGGGCTGGTGAGGCTGGGGCGGAGTCGGGCTGGTGAGGCTGGGGCGGAGTCGGGCTGGTGAGGCTGGGGCGGAGTCGGGCTGGTGAGGCTGGGGCGGAGTCGGGCTGGTGAGGCTGGGGCGGAGTCGGGCTGGTGAGGCTGGGGCGGAGTCGGGCTGGTGAGGGTGGGGCGGAGTCGGGCTGGTGAGGGTGGGGCGGAGTCGGGCTGGTGAGGGTGGGGCGGAGTCGGGCTGGTGAGGGTGGGGCGGAGTCGGGCTGGTGAGGGTGGGGCGGAGTCGGGCTGGTGGGGGTGGGGCGGAGTCGGGCTGGTGGGGGTGGGGCGGAGTCGGGCTGGTGGGGGTGGGGCGGAGTCGGGCTGGTGGGGGTGGGGCGGAGTCGGGCTGGTGGGGGTGGGGCGGAGTCGGGCTGGTGGGGGTGGGGCGGAGTCGGGCTGGTGGGGGTGGGGCGGAGTCGGGCTGGTGGGGGTGGGGCGGAGTCGGGCTGGTGGGGGTGGGGCGGAGTCGGGCTGGTGGGGGTGGGGCGGAGTCGGGCTGGTGGGGGTGGGGCGGAGTCGGGCTGGTGGGGGTGGGGCGGAGTCGGGCTGGTGGGGGTGGGGCGGAGTCGGGCTGGTGGGGGTGGGGCGGAGTCGGGCTGGTGGGGGTGGGGCGGAGTCGGGCTGGTGGGGGTGGGGCGGAGTCGGGCTGGTGGGGGTGGGGCGGAGTCGGGCTGGTGGGGTGGGGCGGAGTCGGGCTGGTGGGGGTGGGGCGGAGTCGGGCTGGTGGGGTGGGGCGGAGTCGGGCTGGTGAGGGTGGGGCGGAGTCGGGCTGGTGGGGGTGGGGCGGAGTCGGGCTGGTGGGGGTGGGGCGGAGTCGGGCTGGTGGGGTGGGGCGGAGTCGGGCTGGTGGGGGTGGGGCGGAGTCGGGCTGGTGGGGGTGGGGCGGAGTCGGGCTGGTGGGGGTGGGGCGGAGTCGGGCTGGTGAGGGTGGGGCGGAGTCGGGCTGGTGAGGGTGGGGCGGAGTCGGGCTGGTGAGGGTGGGGCGGAGTCGGGCTGGTGAGGGTGGGGCGGAGTCGGGCTGGTGGGGGTGGGGCGGAGTCGGGCTGGTGGGGGTGGGGCGGAGTCGGGCTGGTGAGGGTGGGGCGGAGTCGGGCTGGTGGGGGTGGGGCGGAGTCGGGCTGGTGAGGGTGGGGCGGAGTCGGGCTGGTGAGGGTGGGGCGGAGTCGGGCTGGTGAGGGTGGGGCGGAGTCGGGCTGGTGAGGGTGGGGCGGAGTCGGGCTGGTGAGGGTGGGGCGGAGTCGGGCTGGTGAGGGTGGGGCGGAGTCGGGCTGGTGAGGGTGGGGCGGAGTCGGGCTGGTGAGGGTGGGGCGGAGTCGGGCTGGTGAGGGTGGGGCGGAGTCGGGCTGGTGAGGGTGGGGCGGAGTCGGGCTGGTGAGGGTGGGGCGGAGTCGGGCTGGTGAGGGTGGGGCGGAGTCGGGCTGGTGAGGGTGGGGCGGAGTCGGGCTGGTGAGGGTGGGGCGGAGTCGGGCTGGTGAGGGTGGGGCGGAGTCGGGCTGGTGAGGGTGGGGCGGAGTCGGGCTGGTGAGGGTGGGGCGGAGTCGGGCTGGTGAGGGTGGGGCGGAGTCGGGCTGGTGAGGGTGGGGCGGAGTCGGGCTGGTGAGGGTGGGGCGGAGTCGGGCTGGTGAGGGTGGGGCGGAGTCGGGCTGGTGAGGGTGGGGCGGAGTCGGGCTGGTGAGGGTGGGGCGGAGTCGGGCTGGTGAGGGTGGGGCGGAGTCGGGCTGGTGAGGGTGGGGCGGAGTCGGGCTGGTGAGGGTGGGGCGGAGTCGGGTTGGTGAGGGTGGGGCGGAGTCGGGTTGGTGAGGTTGGGGCGGAGTTGGGTTGGTGAGGATGGGGTGGAGTTGGGTTGGTGAGGATGGGTGTGGAGTGGGTTATAGTGGGGATTGGGTGGAGTTGGCTTGTGGTGATGTGGGCGTGGAGGATACTGAGAATTCGGAAGATTTTGCAGGAGACAGTTACATCATTTATAATTGTAGTGTGGAGTAACTGGTGCTTACAGCACAAATTAAGCAAGTTCAAGGTGCGCCTGAGCAAATAGGAAGCTGCCGATAGCTTTGCAAACGTTCGTTAGAAGCGCATCTCATGGTTTACCAAGGACCGCAACACCATTCTCGTCCCGGTACTTAACCCTTTCTACACAATGTTTTGGCGACTTTCAAATCATTGACGAGCTTCCTATCCCAGGTCACTGACAGCTAAAACTAGACATCCCATATGGAAACTTCATCAGAGCCGACAAAAGGAAGTAATGAGTGCAGGCCAAGCGCGTTCACCGGCAAAAATAAACAAGTGAGACTGTAAGGAAACACCAACATATTGTAACGAAACACTAACATACTGAAGCTACAAGTGGCAGAAAATGGGTGCGCAGTTGATTCCCTCATACGATCTATTCTCATTAGATGTGGCAGGGCGGAGAAAGCAGAGGAAAGACATCAAAGAAGGACAATTGTTTCCTGTCCCCCTTTGTAAAGACGGTTAACGTAATCAAAGGCTCCTCGTGTACTTGTCCAACAGCTGGTTTGCACGGGCAATGCTTCTGGAGGCACGGGTTACAGGGAAATAAAAACAAATTACTGCCCCTGAAAGTTCAGTGCGGTTTATTCGGCGAATATCTGAAACATACGGACCAGAAAGTTAGAATCGTAGAACAGTGCAGCACAGAAGGGGGCCATTCGGCCCATCAAGTCTGCGCCGGCTCTTGCCCAATTTCCCCGCTCTTTCCTCATATCCCTGCGATTCATTCCCCTTCAAGTGCCAGTGTTTTCTCCCTGCTCTCTGCTGCGCTCAGCTGGGGGGCAGTGGTTGGGGGAAGAGACGACAATCGGCTTTAGAATCAGCAAGAACCCTCTTCCTTTGTGAGGACGGTTCATGTAATTAGAGGCTGACCACCCAACACGTCCAAGCAGCCGACCAAAGGGGGAAATGCTCCTGAAGGCAGGAGATAGCCCGCACTCCGGCAATCCCTGCTGGAAAGGTGGGTGGTTCCGACGCCAGCTGAGGTAAGCAGGGTCTGCTGTGAACACCCCACACCCACCAAAACCGAATAAGCCTGGTGTCTCAGCTCACCCCGTGTGATCAACAGCCACGAAGGTGAAGTGTCAGTAAGGAACCAGCGCTGCTGGAACCACGCCCAAAGTGAAGAGTCAGCGCCTTCGGGAGAGATGGGGACAGGAGAAAGCAAATCATCTGTACATACCCGATCAAAGCATAAGCAGGGAGGTTATGCTTGAACTGTATAAAACACTAGTTGGGCCACAGTTGTACTGTGTACAGTTCTGGTCACCACATTACAGGAACGATGTGATCGCACTAGAGAGGGTACAGAGGAGATTTACGAGGATGTTGCCAGGACTGGAGAATTTTAGCTATGAGGAAAGATTGGATAGGCTGGGGTTGTTTTCTTTAGAGCAGAGGAGGCTGAGGGGAGACTTAATTGAGATGTATAAAATTATGAGGGGCCTAGATAGAGTGGATAGGAAGGACCTATTTCCCTTAGCAGAGAGGTCAATAACCAGGGGGCCATAGATTTAAAGTATTTGGTAGAAGGATTAGAGGGGAGTTTAGGAGAACTTTTTTCACCCAGAGGGTGGTGGGGGTCTGGAACTGACTGCGTGATAGGGTGGTAGAGGCAGAACATAAGAAATAGGAGCAGGAGTAGGCCATACGGCCCCTCGAGCCTGCTCCATCATTCAATAAGATCATGGCTGATCATCGACTTCAACTCCACTTTCCCGCCCGATCCCCATATCCCTGGATTCCCCCAGAGTCCAAAAATCTATCGATCTCAGCCTTGAATATACTCAACGACTCAGCATCCACAGCCCTCTGGGGCAGAGAATTTCAAAGATTCACAACCCTCTGAGTGAAGAAATTCCTCCTCATCTCAGTCCTAAATGGCCGACCCCTTATCCTGAGACTATGCCCCCTAGTTCTAGACACTCCCGCCAGGGGAAACAACCTCTCAGCATCTACCCTGTTAATCCCCCTCAGAATCTTGTATGTTTCAATGAGATCACCTCTCATTCACACCGCTCATCTCATTTAAAAAGTACTTGGATATGCACTTGAAGTGCCCGTAACCTACAAGGCTATGGACCAAGAGCTGGAAAGTGGGATTAGGCTGGATAGCTCTTTTCCGGCTGGCACAGACACAATGGGCCGAATGGCCTCCTTCTGTGCTGTAAATTTCTATGATTCTATGGTAAAACTGTAATTGCTTTCAATTCACTTGGAGTTACGAAAACCAACTCAGACAAACAAAGGAATACATGATCTTGGGCCAAGGATAACTTCCTTAAATGCTCAGCATTTAAAATCCAGTCTCCCCATCAGACTTCACTCTGATAGCAGGGCAGTCTAGAATTCTATTCCATTGTGTAAAGGAGGTTTTTGCTCTGTTATTTTTTAAACTAATGATTGAATGAAATGGGCGTTCCTTAGATTTGCAAATTGTTGCTTTTTGTTCAGGAATTTCTAGACTTTCTGATCCCACTTGAACATCTGCTCTGGCAAAAGAACAATGTTTCATCAGCTGCATCCCGCGGCGGTGTCCGAGAGGCCGAGAGGCCAAGACGCAGTAGAGCGCAAGTGGGTAAGGCTTTATGGTTTTTCATGGGAGTGCAATTTTTCCCCGGCAGAGTGCCTGAAATTCTGCAAAGACTTCTGAGTAAATCAGTGGGTTCCCCACCGACTCGAACCCCTCAACTTTGAAGAGCTGGAGAGGATCTGCAGAGGTAATCAGTCCCATGGGATTGAGGTGCATAAACCAAGACCTTACCTGAAGATGCCTTCAACCTGCGCACCACCCAGTCCCAAGACTTTATTGGACAGATGGGTTTGAACCCAGGGCAGCTTCCTCTCTGGGTAGCGCTCCCGTTGTCTTTCCATTATCTCCTCCAACGAGCTTCCAAACATGGAAGGTGTCAGGATGGCATTTTTTGCGTGATGGATTTCCTCAATGGTTGGTTTTCTAAGCCCCTATCGATGAAGCAAAACTCATTTCAGTCCAGCTAGGATTTAACTCCACAAATCAACGGCATATTTTTCTTTCTTGGCTTTTCTGTTTTGGTTTCTCTCCCCCCCTCCACACCATGCCACGCTCCTATTCCTCAGCTAATGACAATACCAGCTGACTTGCTCCAGTCCTCTTGTGTCAGCCACTGGCTCAGTTGATAGCACCCTCGCCTCCGAGTCAGAAGGTTGTGGGGTCAGGTCCCACTCCAGAGACTGGAGCACAAAAATCTAGGCCGACACTCCAGTGCAGTGCTGAGGGAGTGCTGCACTGTCACAGGTGCCGTCTTTCAGATCGAACGTTAAACCGAGGCCTCATCTGCTCTCACAGGTAAAAGATCCCATGGCACTACTTTTGAAGAGCAGTGGGAGTTATCCCCGGTGTCCTGGCCAATATTTATCCCTCAATCAACATCACAAAAACAGATTATCTGGTCATTATCACATTGCTGTTTGTGGGAGCTTGTGTTTCCTATATTACAACAGTGACTAGACTTCAAAAAAAAATTAGCTGTAAAGCGCTTTGGGACGCCCGGTGGTCATGAAAGGCGCTATAGAAATGCAAGTCTTTCTTTTCTTTTTTTTTGTCACTACCACTCAATCTGTCCTGCCGGAAGCATGTCCAATGTTGCAGGATGACACTTCTTTACCCAGAGAGTGGTGAGAATGTGGAACCTGCCACCACATAGAGCAGTTGAGGCGGATAGCATAGATGCCTTTAAGGGGAAGCATGAGGGAGAAAGGAATTGAAAGATATGTGGATAGGGTTCGATGAAATAGAGGTGGGAGAAAATTCGTGTCAAGCATAAACACCGGCACAGATCAGTTGGGCCGAATAGCCTGTTTCTGTAATATAAACAGAAAATACTGGAAATACTCAGCAGGTCAGGCAGCATCTGTGGGGAGAGAAACAGAGTTAACGTTTCAGGTCAATGACCTATCGTCAGAATTGGAAAAAGTTAGAGATGTAACAGATTTTAACCAGGTGCAGAGGGCAGGGAAAGGTGGGGGGGGGGGGGGAGGAAAGAACGTAAGGGATGGTCTGTGATAGGGTGGAAGGCAGGAGAGATTAAATGCTGCAAATGGGAATGGCAGAATCATCAACAGCTGCCATGTGAAAAAATAGGGGCAGGGGTTATGGTCTGAAATTGTTGAACTCTATGTTGAGTCCAGAAGGCTGCAAAGTGCCTAATCGAAAGATGAGGTGCTGTTCCTCGAGCTTACGTTGAGCTTCGTTGGAACAGTGTAATAGGGAGGACAGAGAGGTCAGAGTGGGAGTGGAGCGGAGAATTAAAGGGACAGGCGACCGGAAGCTCGGGGTCACCCTTACGGACTGAACGGCGGTGTTCCGCAAAGCGGTCGCCCAATCTGCGTTTGGTCTCCCCAATGTAGAGGAGACCGCATCGTGAGCAGTGAATACAGTATACTAAATTGCCAAGAAGTACCGCTCTGTAATTCTATGCAACTCCAGTGATTGCTCCTTCTCTTCTGTGCCTGCCCCCCTTGATGTTACGGTCAAAATCTCAAACCTACTGCCAAAAGAAAGTCACGACTCCAAGCTCGTTCTGTGGGACAAAGCAGCCTGCTGCCCTTGGATCAAAGGATTTTACAGCAAAAAATTGTGAGCTGCTAATTGCTGTTTGCCTGCTTAAAAAAAAATAACAGCACCGTGCTGTGGAGGCAAGGTTTGCACATAACATTTCATATTTAGAATCAGAATGCTACAGCACAGAAACAGGCCGCCTTGGCTCATGAAGTCTGAGCTGGTGTTTTATTTCTACACAAGCCACGTATTCTACTCCCATTCCTTCCTCATACCCTTTTCACATTCCTCTTTTTCCACCAACTATCCAATTCCCCTTTAACAGCACTTACGCCTTCTGCTTCAACAATAGCTTGTGACAGAGATTTCCACCTTTACGTCACCTTTGTGTAGCTAATTTTTTCCTAACCCCCACCCCCTTCAATTCTTATTATTTTAGGTTTGTGCCCGAGAATCTCGTCACCGTAAATTTAATATTATGGTGAAGCAAAGATGGGCATTGCAGAGCGAAGATATGGATTCTCCACACATGGTAGAATGGCCCTGTGGTATTTTCAGTCACCTGCTACTTAAATTCCAGCACTGGGGACAGAAACACCATCTCAACTTCTCAGGCTGGGGGGGGGGTATTACACAACATACAGGAGGGGAGATGCAGAGCAGAACAAAGGATGCAGAGAGACAGAATTAAAAGCTCTCTAAATTGGAAAGAAAGAACTTGCATTTATATAGCGCCTTTCACGATCTCAGGACATCCCAAAGCGCTTCACAGCCAAAGGAATACTTAGTCACTGCTGTAATGTAGGAAACGCGGCAACCAATCTGTGCACAGCAATCTACCACAAACCAGCAATGAGATAAATGACCAGATAATTGGGGGGCGGGGGAGAATTGGACACTGAGGGGGCGCAAAACAGGCAGAACCACTTTTGCCGTCCACTATACCACACGCCCGATATTGCGTCCAATTTAAGTCAGTAGAACCGAATATCAGGCGGGTATAGAGGGCGATGGGTGATGAGAATAAATAGAACAAGTATTCAGCTGCAGAGTGCGCGCGCACACACACTCAGTACCTTCTTTCCTCCAGTCACAGCAACCTTTTGAAGCTTGCGGTAGCAGTATTTTGCATATGTGCTGATAAGAAGATCTGAAGGAAAGCAAAGAAACAGTCAGTCAGTCAAGCAGATGCACCATTTCAGCGCTATGGAAAATCTCGCACATATTGCCTGTCCCTCAATGTTTTATTTTTAACTCCACCTTTTCAGGTGCTGAGCACCACACACCACCAGGTCCTGGTGTTTCTATATTGGTGGCATTCTCTCAGTGACAGGTACACCTACACTGTAATACAAAGCACCTACCCTGTTTGTGGGTCCCTAGAGTGGGTTTCAAAAGGAACAGCAAGTGTGGAATGGCGGCGCACGGGTGCCACTGAAAGGGCAGAACAGCACTCAGGAGGTCATGGCTGCCCATTTCAGCTCCACAATCTGGGAGCCCGACAAGAGGGACAGCGCGCAAGCTCATTCTCGGTCTCCTTCCCAATCAAACTCCTAAGACAGCAGTAGAAAGTCATCGACACAGGGTGCTTCAGTCTATGTTGATTCAGCTCTCTTGCAATAGGCAGGCTCAGTAACTCCACCCAGCCAGTTCTGCTATGGGATTATCTGTACTGGCCACTTACAATGTAAAAACAAGAGAAATAAAAAACAGCACCTTCTAGGTTTAGAGTGAAGGTTCCCAGGGAACTTACATTGTACCTAATGCCATTTAAAAGCGCCCAATTAGACCAAACACTAGAAATCCAAATAAAACCCAAACTTCAATACCTAGAAAAATCGTCAAAAATGCACGAGCTCACTGCTATTTTCATACAATCATAGAAATTTACAGCACAGAAGGAGGCCATTCTGCCCATCGTGTCTGTACCGGAACCGACCAGTCCTTTATGACACACAAACGCAGACACCATTGTTTCAAGCACCATTACAGTCAACCTGCTCAAAACTTACCTTCCTCCTCCTCAATATTCTGTTTTCTCTTCTTTCTTGATTTTGAGAACTTCTTATTTTTCATTTCCAGTAGTTCCTTGATACGTTGGGTTACTGGAATTTACAAAAAAAAAAGAAAAATAAAATACAGCAAAAGTGCAGAAAGATCACTCAAACATGTGGCAGGACTACTGCAATTTTATTTTATTTTTGTTGGGTGGCGAGAGGCACTTCTAAATGATATAAAAGCGCAGCTGACAGTGCGATGCACAGTATTCCTCAGTCAGCTGCACTCGGAACTACGAGGAGATTCCACCAACTAGGGTTGTATTACTTGAAATTAGACGGTTAGGGGGTGATCTGATTGAAGTTTTCAGGATATTAAGGGGAACTGATAGGGTAGATAGAGAGAAACTATTTCCGCTGGTTGGGGAGTCTAGGACGAGGGGACATAGCCTAAAAGTTAGAGCCAGGCTTTTCAGGAGTGAAATTAGGAAACACTTCTACACACAAAGGGTGGTAGAAGTTTGGAACTCTCTTCCGCAAACGACAACTGATGCTAGATCAATTGTTAATTTTAAATCTGAGATCGATAGCTTTTTTGTTAACTAAAGGTATTAAGGGATATGGGGCAAAGACAGATATATGGAGTTAGGTCACAGATCAGCCATGATCTCACTGAATGGCGGAACAGGCTCAAGAGGCTGACTGGCCTCCTCCTGTTCCTATAACCACAGACGGGCCAAACATCTCATGTTCTAGGGGGCCGGGAGACTCGCTTTTCCATGGGCCTTTATGAACTGCTGCTCGATTCTTGGCTCTGTTGCAAGTGGCATCTGACGGGAGAATGGAGTGCAGCAAGGATGTAACCAGCACCAGGAAACAAGTTTTAGGGTTACGGAACCAAGGCGGGTGGATGGAATTGAAATACAGATCAGCCGTGATCTAACTGAAGGGCAGAACAGGTTCGAGGGGCTGAATGGCCTCCTCCTGTTCCTAAGCTAGTATTGCATCACCCTAGATATGAATGACCAAATAATCTGTTTTTGTTATGTTGAACAGCACTGCACTGGAGTCTCAGCCTAGATTTGTGTGATCAAGTCCCTGGAGTGGGACTTGAGCACACCCTTCGAGTCCCCTTCACAACCTCAGGATGTCCCAAAGCACATCACAGCCAATGAGGTAATTTTGAAGTAGATTTAAAGTAATTGGTAGAAGGATGAAGAGGGGAGTCGAGCAGAATTCTTTTCACCCAGAGGACGGTGGGGGGGTCTGGAACTCACTGCCTGAAAGGGTGGTAGAGGCAGAAACCCTCATCGCATTTAAAAAGTACTTGGATATGCACTTGAAGTGCCGTAACCTACAGGGCTATGGACCAAGTGCTGGAAAGTGGGATTAGGCTGGATAGCTCTTTGTTGGCCGGCACAGACACGATGGGCCGAATGGCCTCCTTCTGTGCCGTAAATTTTCATTGATTCTATGAAGTGTAGTCACTGCTGTAATGTAGGAAACGCGGCAGCTAATTTGCGCACAGCAAGCTCCCACAAACAGCAATGTGATAATGACCAGATAATTTGTTTTACTGATGTTGGTTGAGGGATAAATATTGGCCAGGACACCGGGGCGAACTCACCTGCTCTTCTTCGAAATAGTGCCATGGGATCTTTTACGTCCACCTCAGTTTAACGTCTCATTTGAAAGACGGCACCGCCGACAGTGCAGCACTCCCCTCAGCTCTGCATGTATCCAGAGGGCAGCTGAGCCACACTCCCTGGCTCAGTCTCCTAATTTGTGCTGAGTTATTTGGGGTGGTGGTGAGGCAGCTATAATTGGATGGGAGAAAAGTGACCAGGGTTCCCGAGCCTGACTGCTATCCAGTGACCCCTGCTACAAGTACGCATGCGTGGACATGAGAGGGGGTGGGGCTGCGAGGACCTAAAGAGTCATACAACCCGACGACACTCAGTCGGTAGTGACGTGTGAATCATGGCCACTTGTGCCACGGGCTCCCGGTGCCCCCAGAACGGTCAATGCCTCGAGGAGCGTAGCCGAGAAAAGTAGTGAGAAGAGGGGTGCAAATGGGCCTGAAACACAGCGAGTGCAATACGCAAAAATTATGCTTTTTCATCTTAATCTACAGAACATGGCAGTGAAGTACATAATAGTAAATATTACACTTATGAACCCTACATTAGAAGGAAAGAAATCTTTAACCAATGTATTATCGCACAAATAAAGGGTATAAGCTCACATACTTTTCACATCATGAGCAGGGTCAGTGTGCCGATAGATATACCCTTCCAAGTACGACTGAAATTTGGGCGATGGAGAAAAGAAGGCTAAACAGACTGCCATAAGTTCCCAGCCGCAAGCCAGGCTCTGGTAGCAGAGATTGTCAGTGGTCTGCCTGCAGAGCTGGATGTAAAGCTCGTCCCGGATACCCTGCATGGTCCAGCACTTGGTGACTATCACGAGGGCGATGGGAACCCTCTCCATCCGCGTTTGCCTGTCCCCCATGTACATCTGCACGAGCTTGAAGAGTTCGCAGGCGTCCTTCTTGACGATCCGGTCGTTGGTGACCAGCATGGGCTTCTTGATGGAGCCTCCCACCCAGGAGAGCATGTTGGCGATGGAGAGCCTGCGTCTGAAGATCCCCCGAGTGTGCATGTTCAGGTGTTTGGCGGCCCAGTCTTCCATGCTCTTTTCTGGAAGGGGTTTACGTAACGTGGTATAAGGAAAATGATAGCCCACGTTACAGGTCTGCCCTCCAGGGTCAAGTTGAGGGCTGCTGCCCATACTCTGAGGCTGGAGGGGGAAGGGCAGGGGGGGGGGGGGGGGGGGTGGAGGAAAGAAAAACATTGTAAGATTCTTTGCCAACAGCACGGGCCAATAGGTTTTAACATCTGCTGCACACACAAACTACATCACTAAAAAAATCCAGGGCTTAATTATCTGAGCCTGAATTATTTCATACATTTTATCAGCTATACTGGGATTTGGAACTAGGAACATTGGAACAGGAGTAGGCCATTCAGCCCCTCGAGCCTGCTCCGCCATTCAATTAGATCATGGCTGATCTGTACCTCAACTCCATTTACCTGCCTTAGCTCCATATCTCTTGATACCCTTTCCTATCAAAAATTCCATGCTCTCAGTCTTGAAAGCTCCAACTGTCTCCCAGCATCCGCAGCCTTTTGGAGCAGAGAATTCCAGATTCCTACTACCCTTTGTGTGGGGGGGGGGGGGGGGGGGGGAGAAGTGCTTCCTGATTTCCCTCCTAAATGGCCTAGCTCTAATTTTAAGATTACGTCCCCTCGTTCTGGATTCCCCTCACCAGAGGAAATAATATCTCTGTATCTACCGTATCAAATCCTTTTAACTATAAGGCGGCTCAGAAAACAAAAAGGTAGTCAGCCTTCTCAGGAAGCTCAGTGAGTTTTTCCGATGGAGAGCTGAGCCTGAAAAGTCCCAGGTTTGACTCCCATTTTATGCTGTTAACTGAACTCAGCCAGGGCATTGGTAATGACTCTCAAATTGGTCTCCCTGTCCCCTGGGGCCGGGGAGGGTGAAACTTGATCAGGGTTCCCAGTCCTAATCACTATCAGCTTTTCTCTGATGGAAGTGCACCCCCAGTCAATACAATCAAAGCTCACACCTGAAGAATGGTCACTTGGGTGAGGTTCTGGAGTGCCACTGGCATCCATAGAACTCTACCTTTCAGCAGAGGAGATGGGATGAGGTTGGGGGTGGGGCGCGAAATTGGAGAAGGAAAAAAAAAGGTACATTCAACAATGCAAAAATATTTTGGTCATCCTCATCTTTAAACTTAGGGAAAACAGCTCATAGAATCTGAGAATAGTACAGCACAGAAACATTCAGACTTGCATTTATATAGCGCCTTTCACGACCTTGATTTACAGCCAATGAAGTATTTTTTTTGAAGTGTAGTCACTGTTGTAATGTAGGAAATGCGGCAGCCAATTTGCACACAGCAAGCTCCCACAAACAGCAATGTGATAATGACCAGATGATCTGTTTTAGTGATGTTGATTGAGAGATAAATATTGGCCAGGACACCGGGGATAACTCCCTTGCGCTTCTTTGAAATAGTGCCACGGGATCTTTTACATCCACCCAAGAGGGCAGACGGGGCCTCGGTTTAACGTCTCATCATCAAGTCTACACCAGTGTTTTGCTCCACACAAGCCACCTAGTCTAACACCACTTTCCTGTATCCTTCGCTATTATTCTTTTTCTTCTTCAAGCAGCTATCCAATTCCCTTTAAAAGAACTGATGGGCTCTGCTTCAACAGTTTGGGACGGAGAATTGCACATTCTAACCACCCTCTGTGCAAAGACATTTTTTTTTAAATTTCCCCTCGAATTCTTTCTGCCATGAGTGAACTTTGTCTCTCTGGCTCCCCTGAAGAGATATGAAATCAGTGCCTTTGGTCAAAGGCATCCTAATTAACAGACCACAAACAGTGCACAGCAAAGAATTTTAAACTGTGTTTGCTTTAAATTTGATTCCGTTCCCGCTGCTCCTTTCAACATCATTGTGACAGGGATTTACAGCTTTAAGTTTTTTTTTTTAAAAATGCCACATTATTCTTAGGAATTTAACATTTCTGCTCACCCATTTCAACCCATTAATTGCTGTCCCTTCCCCCCCTCTAAACACTGGCCTTTTCAACCAGCCAGGCACGCAGCGATCGATCTGGTTCTCATGCCATGCTAACTGGCCCGTCACCAGTGTATTAGGAAAATTTCTGCTCCACTGGGAGCTTTCCGAGGGTAGAGCCAGTTGGGATCAAGACCACATATGGTAGCTCTCTGAAAAGTCCAGCTGGTAAAGACAGTACATTAAGTGACCTTAACGTGCCACAAAAGTCCCAGCTTTTGATTCTCGGTTTGTGCTGATTGATTTAATCCCAGCTGGGGTCCTAAAAGTGGTCTCAACATCCCGTGGCTAGAGTAGGGGGGCGGGGGAACAAAAAACAGGCAATGCTCCTGCTCTTGTCTTGATGACTCGTAATGACCCCTCCTTCAAAGTGCAAATCTATGGGCATCGGGTGAGGAGATTGAGCTCGGCTGCGATGAACCCCACGGTCAAATTGCCTGCCAAAACCCAATGCTTAGATTCACGCGTGGAAAATGGCCGCTGGCATGAGGTATTGGAAGACTGCCACTCCGATGGAAGCGTACTGCAGCAAGAGTCAGGATGGGAGAGGCAAAAGCTGGGGCAAAAAATACTCCCACCTGAGCAATGAAGGTCAGCCACAACTAGACCAATTCAGGATGTAGGATAATTCGGGAAACGAAGGGGCAATCGGGGGACCGCTGGGACTCCCAATACGATAGATGGACAAGTTAGGGCATGTGACTGGAAACTCTCGTAGCTGTGCAGGTATTTAGGCCAGTTCAGTTGGACCCAGTGAATTATGATCAGAATTTTAGCCAGCATTTTGGTTTTACCAAGAAAATGAGAGGAATGAAGTGAGAGAAGAAAAATATAAATGATAAAATTAGACATGAGGTGCAAGCACTTACAAATATGGTGTCTTATCCAAATTCAGAGGGCCTCATCAAAATTATGACAAATAAATTGAGCGGTCACAATTGTCATTATATTGTAATTTTACCATCCTCTACTTTTATTTCTTTATTAAAAGCAGAGAAATAAAGCACGGATAGGGACATGCAATCTGCAAGTACAAGTTTCCTGAATTATCCTACATCCTGAATTGGTCTAGTTGTGTCAGATCAGCTCACTGATCTCACTGAATGGCAAAACAGGCTCGAGGGGCTAAACGGCCTCCTCCCGTTCCTGTGGTTCCTATGTTTACGGCATCAGGCGTTGTGCACTCCAGGTTTTGAATGGGAAGTCAGACAGCAGTAACTGGTGTGGGGCTTTCCAATACGTAGCGATTTACCCTAGAGGTATTTAGTGAGTGTGGGGCCTGTACAGATTGCAACATGTCAGGATAGTCTAATAACTTGCCGCGTTTCACCACTGGGGGAGCTTTGAGAACATGTAGACAAACAAACACGAGGAACAGTACGGTCTGTAAATGCACTGCTTGTTCTCAAGCGCAACAACCTCCCATTTCCCCACCCTCCCCTCCTGCCCCGCCCCCAAAACATCTTGGTACCAGTGAGGAGGTCAAGCATACCGAGACGTGGTGCGGTTAGTAGCACTTAATTCAGGGCTGCTATATATATATCCTAACCAAAATGCTCCTGTTTTTCCTCGTGAACTGTCAAAAGCCAGACACAAAAAATAAAACCGTATGGGAACACCAATAGTATTGTCGTGGTAACTGACAGGTAACTGCTTTGTTTGAGGCCATGTTCCAGCCCCGCGAGCTCTACCACCAAGCAGAAAAGCAGCAACGCCACGGAAACACCATCATCTCCAAGTTCTTTTTGTGGAAGTGATGTTACAGTTGTAGAAAACTCTGGTTAAACCCCATTTATAGAGCATTGCATACAATTCTGGGAACTGCACCTCAGGAAGGATATATTGGCCTTGGAGGGGGTGCAGCGCAGATTCACCAGAATGGTACCGGGGCGAAATGGGTTAAATTTATGAGGACAGGTTGCACAGACTGGGCGTGTATTCGCTGGAATGTGGAAGATTATGGGGTGATCCAGTGGAGGTGCTTAAGGCGATTAAAGGATTTGATAGGATAGATGGAGAGAAACTATGTTCTCTGGTGGGGAAGTCCAGAACAAGGGCTTAAAGTTAGAGCTGGGCCGTTCGGGGGTGATGTCAGGAAGCACTTCTTCACACAAAGAGTAATGGAAATCTGGAACTCTCCCCCCAAAAAGCTGTTTGAGGGTAGGTCAATTCAAAACTGAGATTGATAGATTTTTGTTAGGCAAGGGTATTAAGGAATATGGAACCACAGTGAGAAGGTGAAGTTAAGATACAGATCAGCCATGATCTAATTGCATGGTGGAACAGGCTCGAGGGGCTGAACAGGCTGCTCCTGTTTTCCAAGTCACACACCATTCTGACTTGGACATATATCGCGTTCCTTCATTGCCACTGGGTCAGCATCCTGCAATTCCCCACCTAACCATGATCAGCCATGATCATATTGAATGGCGGAGCAGGCTCGAAGGGCCGAATGGTCTACTCCTGCTCCTATTTTTCTATGTTTCTAACATCGCTGTGGGAGCACCACCCGCACCATCACCATCACACCGACTGCAACGGGGCAAGAAGTCAGCCCACCGCCACTGTGTCAGAGCAACGAGGGGCACGCAATAATATGAAGTCTCGCCAGTGTCACCTGAATCCCGTGAACAAAAAAAAAGTTTCATACAGAGTTCTCCCAATATACTGGCCGATGTTTCTCGTTCAACCACCAACACCGAAAACAGATAAACCGGTTATTCATCTCACGGCTGTGTGTGGAACACTGCTGGTGCAGAATGGCGGCTGTGATTGCCTACACAACAGTCAGCACTTCAAAAATAATTCACTGCATGAAAGACACCAAAATATTTTGACAGCAGGATAAAAGGATGTGTAAAGCCAAGTGTTATTGGATTTTAGTATAGAGATATAGATTAGATATAGATATATATATATATATTAAAAAAATCATTACAAAAAGTAGAAAGTAAGTTCACAGCTCACGGACTGAATCCTATTTCTGAACTTGGCTGTATACTTTTCCGCCTCACCAATTTTCTGCACCAATAATCTCACCGCCCCCCCCCCCCCCCCCCCCCACCACCTTTTGGAAGGCCTCGACTCCTGACTGGGACACAGGCACCAGGCATCCTCCAATGGTTCCAATACGTGGTTATGCTTCACTGAAGGTCAACAGAGTCCGCGGGATATTCTACATGGGGGTATCAGGGACAAGGCTGATCCTGTCCTTGACCAGCATCCATACCTGAGCATTTGCAGCAGGGGTTACTGGACAGTGGTCAGGGACAAGAACCTCGCTGAGTTCTCCTCCTCCCTAACCCAGGGACGCTGTACGCTAATTGTAACACCTCGACACCTGCCCTGGTGACCGTTAACGCATATCCTTTCGTAGATCATAGAGAGCAGGACTGATTGTATAAAATTATGAGGGGCCTAGATAGAGTGGATAGGAAGGACCTATTTCCCTTAGCAGAGAGGTCAATAACCAGGGGGCATAGATTTAAAGTAACTGGTAGAAGGATTAGAGGGGAGTTGAGAAGAACTTTTTTCACCCAGAGGGTGGTGGTGGGGTCTGGAACTCACTGCCTGAAAGGGTGGGCGAGGCAGAAAGCCTCATCACATTTAAAAAGTACTTGGATATGCACTTGAAGTGCCGTAACCTACAGGGCTACGGACCAAGTGCTGGAAAGTGGGATTAGGCTGGATAGCTCTTTCTCGGCTGGCACAGACACGATGGGCCAAATGGCCTCCTTCTGCACCATAAATTTCTATGATTCTATGATTTTGGGGAAAAACACGGTTTGATGGAGTACTGAGACATACCGACCACAATGTCCCAGGTTCCAGTGGAGGCCGGTGCGGTGCTGAGTTAGCAGCTCTCAGCCTGGGCAGCAACTGGGCCACACACAGTTGGCTTGAATGCCACTGAGCGTATTGGGGGTGTTGGGACATCAGCTAGGGTTCCTGCTCCCGATTGCTGTCCAGTGATTCCAATTGGGAAGTGCGTGTACATGGACTCCAGGGAAGAGCAGACTGGGCTCAGCTGTAACACTCTCCACTGTTGAATACCTTCAGCAACTAGGGCACATGTGAAGAACAAATCCCTCGGGCAAGGTATCAGAGGGCTGCCGGTGGCTGGGTAACCATAGGCCGACATAAATCAGTGTCTTGAGGAGGGGGAGGGGGAAACAAAGGGAAAATTGGCCAAACAGAAAAAATAGTATAAATCTTCAATTGCAAAGAGAAAGCCGAGCCACAAAAACATAACATAAGAATTAGGAGCAGGAGTAGGCCATACGGCCCCTTGAGCCTGCTCCGCCATTCAATAAGATCATGGTTGATCTTCGACCTCAACACGTTCCCGCCCGATCCCCATATCCCTTGATTCTGCTAGAGTCTGTATCTCAGCCTTGAATATACTCAATGACTGAGCATCCACAGCCCTTTGGGGTAGAGAATTCCAAAGATTCACAACCCTCTGGGTGAAGAAATTCCTCCTCATCTCAGTCTTAAATGGCCGATCCCTTATCCTGAGACTATGCCCCCTAGTTCTAGACTCTCCAGCCAGGGGAAACAACGTCTCAGCATCTACCCTGTCAATCCCCCTTAGAATCTTGTGTGTTTCAATGAGATCACCTCTCTTCTGCCACCCTTCTACCAGTTACTAGGCGAGTACAGTGGCCTGGAGTGCTAGTTTTCTCCCATCTGGAGAATCATCTCTTATAATGGCACCACCTGGGCAGGCAGGGTGAAGGATGACTATATAATAACAGTGGTTGTCACAGCCAAGCTTTTGATGCTGTTCATGGTGCTTGGAATCAAATGGCTGGGTTACTCATTCATTCAAAAACATATTTTAAAAAAGTTTGCTGAAAATAGATGGCTCCTATTGCTAGAAACTGTGAAATGGAAGCAATCTAGGATGAAAGGGGAAAAAATAGGACTTGCATTTATATAGAGCCTTTCACATCCTTGAGATGTCCCAAAGCACTTCACAGCCAATTAGTTAAAGTGCAGTCACTTGTTACATAGAGAAATATGGCAGCCAATGTGTGCACAGCAAGTACAATAAAAGGGCAGTTTATCTATTTCTGATGATGTTGGTTAAGGGATAAATGTTGGCCGGGAGAACTCACTGCTCTCTCTCAAATAGTGCCATGGAATCTTTTATGTCCCACTGAAGAGGGAGAGACAGGACCTCGGTTTAACATCTCATCTGACTCTTGACAGTGCTGCACTCCCTCAGTCCTGCACTGAAATGACAGCCTAGGATAATACGCTCAAGTCTCTGGAGAGGGTCTTGAACCCAGAACTTTCTGACTCAAGAGGTGAGATCTTAAGAAAGAAAGGACTTGCATTTCTATAGCGCCTTTCACAACCTCAGGACGTCCCACAGCACTTTACAACCAATGAAGTACCTTTGAAGTGTAGTCACTGTTGTAATGTAGGAAACACGGCAGCCAATTTGCACACAGCAAGCTCCCACAAATAGCAATGTGATAGGGACCAGATAATCTGTTTTAGTGATGTTGGTTGAGGGATAAATATTGGCCAGGATTCCGGGGAGAACTCCCCTGCTCTTCTTTGAAATAGTGCTGTGGGATCACTTGCATCCCACCTGAGAGGAAAGATGGGGCCTTGGTTTAACGTCTCGTCTGAAAGACGGCACCCCCGACCGTGCAGCACTCCCTCAGTACTGCACTGGAATCACACATCAAGCTTCCAACATTTAATCTTAAGCACACAAAAGTTAGCAACAGATGTTACCTGTGGTGGGTTCCGAACTGGACTTGGTAAAGACAGGCTAATCTGACTTGTAATGCTTCTTTCCAACGAATTGCTGGAAAAATCCACCTTTTCAAATGTTCTTTTCTGACGGACAACTTCCTGTCGCGTTGATAATTCGCTGTCAACCGAGGCTCTGATGTCCGAGCCCAGTTTGTGCAACGATCTATTGCTGGCGGCAATATCATCCTTTGAGCCGCGGTTAGCATACTGCCTGAAATGCCGGCCCTCTGACTGCAGTCGGATTTTGTGAATGTCGGCCAAGATGCAACTCTCGGCTACGTCCGCGTTCAGACTCGCCTGGCTCCCCCTGATCACAGCTGTCCGATTGACCACCGCCCGCATCTCTGCCATCAGCTTCTCGTTCAAGATGTTGAGCTCACTGCTGCTGCCCAAAGAGCCCGGTCTGACTTGGCCTGCCATGGTTCTCCTCCCCTTTCTCCTCCTCAGACTGGGGGACGGACCCGTCGAGTACCCAGAATCCTGGTGGCTGATCACAGAGGTCGGGTACTCCTGCGACTGCATGCTGCTTTGGCGGCTGTGCAGCTCGCTGCTCTTCAAGGAGTTCATGTCCAGAATCTTCCACTGCTGCTTGTTGCTGTCTTTGGCCAGCAAGGGGCCCGGGTGAATTCTGTTAGAGCTGTCGCAAGTCCCATTCGGAGAAACCGACTGCTTCGAAGATGATGGATCGATGTTTACCATCTGCTTGATGTACTCTCTACCTACTGGGCTGTACTCGGTGTTTGATGGCTTTCTTGCGTGCTTCGTTACTGCTTGCGTTTGGAAGCCCGGGCTCTGAAGCAGCTTTGTAGGCTGTAGCCCTTTTTGCGAGCCCTTTTGGGGCGAGATCAATTCGTTGCGAGGAACACCACCCGGGTCCACTTCCATCGGTGGCTCATCGTAGATCGGTGACTCAATTGGAGGCTCATCGTAAATGGGGGCTAAAGAGGCACACTTTGGGGATAAAGGCTGTGTTTGCCCTGGTTGGGTCCTTTTGGGGAGTCTGGTACGGAGGGCCATTCGTTAACACAAGGCAGAAGCCCCCATTTTCTGTCTTTTTTAAATGCAGCGATGGCTTGGATTCAAGAGGGGACGATCCAATTTTACCCCCCAATGGGAAACAGCCAGCCTGCTGTGCTTGTGTCTGACCTGAAGCTTTGGTTGAATGGGGCTTCTGGATGGTGACTGGCGGAGAGTTCTGTTGCTGGGGTATTGAGGCATGGGAAGAGACCGAGCTCGTTCCACTATCAACTTTCACCAGCATTGTTGCCTTTGTACCTGGGGCTGGCTGCCATGGAGAATTTGACCTGAGGAAGAAAACAAAGATCACTTTAGCATGACATTACTGGTATTAAAAAGCACAAAAATGGAACTATAAATTAAAATATACATAATTACTATACTATATGAAAGTGGCTGTACGAGTGAGACACTGTTTAATGGGATGCAAACCGTAAACAACAATCCGAGCAACACAACACAGGAAGTGCATATCAGATTACGTGGCTCCTATTGACTCTATCGAAACAATAATCCACCTTAAAATGCTAAAGTTATAAATAGATAAAACATCTCAGGACTCCGTATGTGAGCCAACGACCCTTTGCCTACTGGTGGTGCTATTTTCCTGAAGGATCAGTCTGACGCATTCATTACCATACAATTAACCCTGCTGAACTGGTTTACCTCCCAGGAACTGTAAACAAGTACAGGATCTTACACCTACAAGAGTGAATCTAGTCTACAGGCTACCAGTGCCTTCTTACGGACGAATGATCGGTAACTCGCGAGAAATAAAGCCTCTCTCTGCATTAAAACTGCACATTTAGCTTGACATTTACAGAGCTGATTCAGTGCCACGCGCCTTGATCATCAGCTTCTGCTGTTTGTAGATGAGTGGGAGAAAGAGGAATTTAGTTAACAGGCACTGCAGTAGTTTGGGGGTCAAGTCCATAATTGAGCTTCCCATCCTAGCTACGCTGCTGAAATCATGTTGACAAGGAGGGGGAGAGAAAGGTCACCTTGCCGGCTCTGGGCTGCAGGAGCCGAAGGGGGAAGACAGAAAATAATTTAATTCTGGTGGTTGCTGAAATGAATGACAATTCTATTACAAATTATACTTGGCTGCCGGGGAGTGAGTCCCAGATTTCACATCGTCTAATACATGCTCCAACAATCCTGGGAATGTGTACCGATGACTATCACCCATTCCTAGTCTACATGGATCACTGGCAGAAGATTGGTGTGACAACAACTTGCATTTATAAAGCGCCTTTAACGTAGTAAAGCGTCCCGAGGCGCTTCACAGGAGCGTTATCCAATAAAATTCAACACCGAGCCACATAAGGAGCTATTAGGACAGGTGACCAAAAGCTTGGTCAAAGAGGTAGGTTTTAAGGAGTGTCTTAAAGGAGGAGAGAGAGAGGTTGAGAGGCGGAGAGGTTTTAGGGAGAGAATTCCAGACTTTAGGGCCTAGGCAGCTGAAAGCACGGCCCCCAATGGTGTGGCGATGAAAATCAGGGATGCTCAGGAGGCCAGAATTGGAGGAGTGCATTCATGGGGATTGTGGGTGAGGAGAAAAGACCAAGCAGTAGGCATTAATACACAGCCCAGGCCACTTAGGAGGATATAGTATAGGATCGACATTGAGACAGCAGAAAATAAAAGAAATTCAGAAGATTGGCCCCATCAGGATCAATGTTCCCTGTCATTGCGAGGGGAATTGAATACAAAAGTAGGAATTTATTGCAAGGGGAATTGAATACAAAAGTAGGGAGGTTATGCTTCAGTTATACAGGGCATTGGTGAGACCACATCTGGAGTATTGTGTACACTATTGGTCTCCTTATTTAAGGAAGGATGTAAATGTGTTGGAAGCAGTTCAGAGAAGGTTTACGAGACTAATACCTGGAATGGGCGGGTTGTCTTATGAGGAAAGGTTGGACAGGCTAGGCTTGTATCCGCTGGAGTTCAGAAGAGTAAGAGGTGACTTGATTGAAACATGTAAGATCCTGAGGGGTCTGGACAGGGTGGATGTGGAGAGGATGTTTCCTCTTGTGGGAGAATCTAGAACTAGGGGTCACTGTTTAAAAATAAGGGGTCGCCCATTTAAGACGGAGATGAGGAGAAATTTTTCCTCAGACAGTCGTGAGTCTTTGGCACTCTCTTCCCCAGAGGGCGTTGGAAGCAGAGTCTTTGAATATTTTTAAGGTAGAGGTAGATAGATTCTTGATAAGCAAGGGGGTGAAAGGTTATCGGGGGTAGGCGGGAATGTGAAGTAATCAGATCAGCCATGATCTTATTGAATGGCGGAGCAGGCTCGAGTGGCCTACTCCTGCTCCTAATTCGTATGTCATTTTTTTGGGGGCGCCCAGCCCATTCAAAATTTCGCGCATGTGCAGTTTTTTCAATGTAAAAGCCGGCTCACCGGCTGCGTGGGACCACGAGAGCGCTGTGTGGCCGCGCAGCTTAAAGGGAACACTGATCAGGATCATAGAATCATAGAAATTTACGGCACAGAAGGAGGCCATTCGGCCCATCGTGTCTGCGACAGTCAGAAAAGAGCGATCCAGCCTAATCCCACTTTTCAGCTCTTGGTCCGTAGCCTTGCCGTTTACGGCACTCCAAGTGTATATCCAAGTACTTTTTAAATGCGATGAGGGTTCCTGCCTTTACCGCCCTTTCAGGCAGTGAGTTTCAAACCCCCACCGCCCTCCCCTCTAATCCTTCTTCCAATTACTTTAAATCTATGCTCCCTGGTTACTGACTTCGCTGCTAAGGGAAATAGTTCCTTCCTATCCACTTTATCTGGGCCCCATATAATTTTATACAACGCAATTAAGTCTCCCCTCAGCCTCCTCTGCTCAAAGAAAACAACCCCAGCCTATCCAGTCTTTCCTCATAGCTAAAATTCTCCAGTCCTGGCAACATCCTCGTAAATCTCCTCTGTACCATCTCTAGTGCAATCACATCTTTGCCAGTTTCAATAACCATTTCAACCGAGTTACTCATCAGAGTCCTGAGGCTTCACCCACCCACATTCCAGCACGGTTACTTTACTGATGTGGGTCCAAATTCACCAAATCTCCAGTGTCTGGATCATGTGTGCAGTTCAGAGCCAGAATTGTCCACCAGGGCCCGCTGGGTGCTTGACCTCGGCTTAGTTTGGTCTTTGCTTTGCCCACCAATGAATCATTCTGCTGCCCTGTTCAACTTAAAATGCTATACCGCCACTTCTAACCTTACTTTCCAGAACACTGGGAATATAGCTCCATCAAATCCTTAGCAGAGACCCCCAACCCTTTCAACTCAAACAAGACTGACCGCTGCTCAGTCTTGTATCGGAAATCGGGAAGAATTCTAGCCTGTGCTCTGCAAAACAGCAAAAAAGCAGCATGCATTGGATTTGTGCCAACAAGAACAGAGGGATCTGTCTTCCTGTTGTAACATTTCATTTCACTGAGCCCGGAACCATAGGAACATTCCCTCCTAAATGGCCTAGCTCTCATTTTAAGATGACGCCCTCTTGTTTTTTTGATTCTCCCACTAGCGGAAATAGTTTCTCTGTATCGGCCTTATCGAATCACTTTATCATTTCAAGCACCTCTACCATCGAAACTCAAGGGAATGCAAGCCAAGTTTATACAATCTGTTCTCATAAGTTTAACCCTTTAAGCCCCGGTATCATTTCTGGTGCAACTGCACTGTATTCCCTCCCACGGTCAATTTATCTTTCTTGAAGTTTGGTGCCCAAAACTGAACGCAGTACTCCTGATGGACTCTGACCAGTAAACTATACCGCTTGGGCATCACTTCCTCACTTATGAAGTCCAGCCCCCCCTTGAAATAAAGGCCAACGATCCATTAGCCTTTTTGATTACTTTTTGTACCTGTACACTAGCTTTTAGTGATGTGTGTACATGGACCCCATAATCCCTTTCCTCCTCCACAGCTCCGAGTCTCTGTCCGTTTAGAAAATATTCCGATTTGCCTTTCTTGGATTCAAAGTGGATGACCTAACACTTCCCCACATTGAACTCCATCTGCCATAGTTTTGGCCACTCACTTAGTCTGTCTATGTCCCTTTGTAACTTCCTGCTCCAATCTACACAGCTTACTGTGCCTCCCAACTTGGTGTCATCTGCAAACTTGGACATACAACTCTCTCTTCCTTCATCCAAGTCATTCATAGCGAAAGGGTTTGAGTATAGGAACAGGGATGTCCTGCTGCAGTTGTACAGGGCCTTGGTGAGACCACACCTTGAGTACTGTGTGCAGTTTTGGTCGCCTTATCTGAGGAAGGATGTTCTTGCCATGGAAGGAGTTCAGCGAAGATTCACAAGGCTGATACCTGGGATGGCAGGAATGACACATGAGGAGAGATTGGGTCGATTGGGCTTATACCCTCTGGAGTATAGAAGAATGAGAGGGGATCTCATCGAAACACATAAAATTCTGACAGGTCTGGACAAACTAGATGCAGGAAGAATGTTCCCGATGGTCGGAGAGTCCAGAACCAGGGGTCATAATCTAAGGATAACGGGTAAGCCATTTAGGACAGAAATGAGGAAGAATTTCTTCACCCAGAGAGTGGTGAACCTGTGGAATTCTCTACCACAGAAGGTAGTTGAGGTCAAGTCATTAAATATATTCAAGAATGAGTTAGATATATTTCTTAAAGCTAAAGGTATCAAGGGATATGGGGAGAAGGCAGGTACAGGGTACTGAGTTTGGATGATCAGCCATGATCTCATCGAATGGCGGAGCAGGCTCGAGGGGCCGAATGGCCTACTCCTGCTCCTATCTTCTATGTTTCTATGTTTAATATATATGGTGAAAAGCTGAGGCCCGAGTACAGATTTCTAGGGAATACCACTTGTCACATCCCACCAATCAGGGACGTTCCCTTTATTTATTTTATTTATTCGTTCGTGGGATGTGGGCATCGCTGGCAAGGCCGGCATTTATTACCCATCCCTAATTGTCCTTGAAAAGGTGGTGGTGAGCTGCCTTCTTGAACCGCTGCAGTCCTTGTGGTGAAGGTACTCCCACAGAGCTGACTTTGTCGTAGCGGTTTGGTACAACTGAGTGGCTTGCTCGGCCATTTCAGAGGGCAGCTAAGAATCAATCACATTGCTGTGGGTCTGGCGTCACATATCGGCCAGACCGGGTAAGAGACGGCAGATTTCCTTCCCTAAAGGACATTAGTGAACCAGATGGGTTTTTACGACAATCCGGTAGTTTCATGCTTTCTATTCCAGATTTATTTAATTAACTGAATTTAAATTCCCCAGTTGCCATGGTGGGATTTGAACTCACATCTCCGGATCATCAGTCCAGGCCTCTGGATTACTAGTCCAGTAACATAACCACTATGTTGCCGTACCCCATATCTCTGCTCTGCCCGTATCCCCGTGCTCTGTCTCCCCCCCAATCAATGTCACGAGGAGGAACAGGGACGGAATTCTCCCCCCCCACCCCCCCAAAATGATGTGGAGTGGCCAGACAGACTAACGGCATTACTGTATGCTTTGCAGAGAGATAATTAATGCATTACTCAAACAGGACTGCTGTGCGATTTTTAATCATGGTTAACTCTTTAGATGCGTTTATTTCAAAGACCAATAACAACAACAACAACTCGCATTTATATAACGCCTTTAACATAGTCAAATATAAAACAGATAGGTCACGCTGCATTCTGCATTGTATTCCCCCCAAATGCCAGCTCACATTCCATCAACTGCTATGTGCCCTGGGCTTCTCCCAATGGGGCTGCACTGTTGCAACCTAAAACTAAATCAAAAATCAAATACCAAATACTTTCCATTGCACAACACGGAGCAGAATACAAAGCTACCAAAAAATACAGCAAACGTGAAGCTGTTCAAATTTCACATGCAACCACAGTGACCAAAATTAAATAAGTCTCCCCACAAAAAGCCGCAAGTCTATAAATTGGCTAAATATCCCATCCCAACTGTGTCCATTTCCTCTGCCTGCATATTTGAGCTGTTTATTAAATGCTTTCATGTCTTCATGTGCCTCAGAGTGCAAAGCGCACGCACACACAAAACACATTTCCCAAGAGGTCTGCATTTAAGAGTGGCATTATTTTTTTTTGATCCACCCATTCCGGCTCCCTTTCTGGGAGATTAAGATTAACCTTAACCTTAGATGTGCTGCTCGAGTTGAATCATTATGGCGCATAAACGTGTTGCCTTAGAACCACCAAACCAAACCAAACCAAGTCAAAATAAAGAGATTCCGTTACTTAGGTTACTTTCGCACCTTCCCTCTTCCACCGACAGTTGTGAAATTAAAACGGTGAATCTGCAAATTAAAGTTAGAGTGCGATAAAGTCAGGCTGCGATGATTCAAAAATTCACTGAGAAAATTTAACGGCAACTTATTTATTTGAATTGCCAAACAATCCTAATTGTAAAGGAATGTATCTGTACCCTGTTGACCATGTTTAATAATTTAAATCTGCTGCTGGGATGCAGGCAGCGAGCAGACATTTTGTCTATAATTTCCTCCAGCTGTGACTGAGAGCATTAAAGTGTTGACTGGTGTAAACTCCAGGAGACCACTGGTTTGGGGGGAGGGGGAGTAATGGTGGGAAGAGGAGAGGGAGAAGGAAGGAGGATAGAAAAGCATAGTGAAAGAGAGAAAAAACATTCTAAGCTGTATGTCCCGAGGACGTCTTTGACCAACTGTTTTGAAGCTTTAAAGAAAAACAGCTGAGGAATGAGGACCTAATTGTCACCGTTCTTAAATTACAGAAACCCTTCCGGCAACAGTGGAATAATCTTAATCTCTGGTGCTGTAAAATCAGCTCCCATTTATTCTGCAGGGGCAAACAACTGCGCAGGCACAGGCTCTTCAAGGCACCGACTCATGTTGGAATATGGTCCCGTGGGCTCAGTTGCACTTGACCCAAATGATCATTCTTGTGGCGTGAGCGACGGCAACTGTTGGCAGACTGTGGAGGATATCACAGTCCAGTTTAATTCTGCCCTCACCCAACAAGCACACTGGGACACTTCCCAACCAGGATCAGTGGATGACGATCAGGGGCAGGAACCTTGGCTGATATTTTCGGTCAAGTCAACCGGCACCCAAGGCCATCAAGCCGGCCAAGGTCAACTCAGCAAACAAGTCTGGTGTGGCGCAGCATCACAACAGTGAATTCAGCCATGGAGTCACTGGAGGAGCTGATGCATCAATAATAAAGCTACACCCCTCCCCTTCCCCAAGGCACACAGGGATACTGGAGCTCTTACCTTTCAAGTACAATGAGCCCGGATCTCTGCCTGGAAAAATAAGTATGGCTTTGGGCGGGCAGGGAGGAGGGGGGGAAGATATGAAATCTTGCACTAGCGCAGAATCCCATCAATCTAACAGTACAGCTAATCAAGTCTGAAACAAACTACACCCTCAGTCATTGTCTGGTAATGAATCATTCGCTATTTAGCATTTACACTGGAAACTACCTTTGGAGTGAGGAGGAGAACCGCATCCTCTCTGACTACCTGGAGAACAGACCGATCCCGTGACACACAACCAGTAGACGCGAGCATGCACACACCCACACACGGGCACGCAAAGTTAGCGCAGAGCGACAGCATTCTCCAATTGGGAATCTGACCCAAATTACAAACCTGCTGTACATCTGGGACACAAAAAAGACGATCCGGCAGATTTTTAATCGTGAACTGACGAAATGGCTGATTGCGTTAAAAACTCCTGCCCTTCCCACTGATTTTGAAAAGCTTCGAATGGATCAAAGCAGCTCTCAATTCCACTTTAAAAAAAAAATCACGTTAGCATGTTGCAGCGAGGCTCACAGAGGACCTGTGCACACATGTCGAGCGTCTGCTGCTTGCCTCCTACAGTTTGCTCTTCCCTCAGGCAACTGGTCACCATGTGCTTATTGCTTTTTTCTTTTTAAAAAGAGTTAAATTCCTTTTGATTAAATTAAATGGATTTGAAGCTGCGATAAAGGATAAACTATTTGACTTCGCCAATGAACTTTCACTATTATTCCCTCCTCTCAAGGGGGGGGGGGGGGAGGGGGGGGGGGCTGATTGCTCGAAGGGAAACAGTTCCAACTGCAAACAACTTTTGAAGTTAGATTCCACCAAAAATAAATGTATTTATTTTGGCTTTCAATGATTTCACTCCTTAATTTAAACAAAACTACTGCAGTTCTTGCCCGAGAGATGCTGCAAAATGCAAATTCCAATTGTTCAACAATCATTTCCTCAATTAATTAGAGGAGCTTACTGCCAGTGTGTAAAACGACCAGCCTGCGAGGGCACCGAGCCCACAACCCAGACATTCAAACCCAGTGCCCTTCTCTGCGCTAGTCTGTCTCGTTGTACATTTATTTTGCTGTGTGCCAATTCTGGCCTCTTGCGCATCCCCGATTTTAACCGCTCCACATTTGGCGGCCGTGCCTTCAGCTGCCTGGGCCCTAAGCTCAGGAATTCCCTCCCTAAACCTCTTCGCCTCTCTACCTCGCTCTCCTCCAAGACACTCCTTAAAACCTGCCTATTTACCTGTCCTAATATCTCATGTGTCTCGCCATCAAATTTTGTTTGATAACGCTCCTGTGAGGCACCGCGGGACGTTTTACTACCTTAAAGGCGCTGTATAAATACAACTTGTTTTCCTTCAGGACCTCTGCTAACTGCTATCATTCGGGTCTCGGCCTTAGAAACATAGAAAAATAGGAGCAGGAGTAGGCCATTCGGCCCTTCGAGCCTGCTCCGCCATTCAATATGATCATGGCTGATCCTCTATCTCAATACCATATTCCCGCTCTCTCCCCATACCCCTTGAAGCCTTTTGTGTCTAGAAATCTATCTATCTCCTTCTTAAATACATTCAGTGACTTGGCCTCCACAGCCTTCTGTGGTAGAGAATTCCACAGGTTCACCACCCTCTGAGTGAAGAAATTTCTCCTCATCTCAGTCCTAAATGTCCTACCCCGTATCCTGAGACTGTGACCCCTCGTTCGAGACCCCCCCCCCGCCCCAGCCAGGGGAAACATCCTCCCTGCATCCAGTCTGTCTAGCCCTGTCAGAATTTTATACGTTTCAATGAGTCAGGCGACTCAACTGCAGTTGAGGCCACTCTATCCTCATGAGACATCGACACTTCCAGCAAGGAACCCTGGATAGCGATCGGGTGCAGGATTTTCCCCAATGGTGCCGAACCCGACTGTCGTGCCTTTACCACTGCTGGGATCAGGAATGGGATCGGAGACTTTCCCTGCGCAATAACAAGCAATCATAACACTCAGACGAGGCCACAAGTTTGGCTGGTTTAAGAACTGAAATATTACAAGAGGTTACAGTAATGAGTATTTACTCAGAGGGTGGGGTTAAGGCTTCGGGCAGAATTACAGGGAGCATTACTCAACGTCTAAGCCATGCTTATATCTGACCCGGGAGCACTCAATGAAAACACTGGTTACAGAGCGAGGAAAAGTGTTGTGTTCAATTCCCTAGCACTGAACTCGTTCATCAGTAAAATTCACACCCCTCCCCCACCCCAAAATACAACTCTGATTCTAATTTTTTTTAAACATATAAACTAGAGTTTTTAAAATTCATAATCATCATTGCCTCATCCCTGGACAGACATTCCTTCTTCCTCGCACGGTGTCCACCCCCTCCCCAACTCCTGCTGACCACTGCCATCATCAGCTGAAAGTCTCCACATCTACTTACCTGGACCAGAGGGGAGAGAATTTGTTATAAAATTCTCCAGCCGACATTTGAAAATTTCAGTCGTGAGATTTCTCTGCAAGCAGCCCTAAAAGACGCAACCTGCAATATGCATCAAAATTCCTTTCATAATCCAAGGTGAAATCTCTTTTCAAGCTCTCGCCACAATGATTAGCAAATTGTGCAGCAGCAACGTAACACAACTGTGAGTCAGTCACTCGAATCCACTTTTTTTTATTCCGAGGGCAGGTTTTAACTAAAGAGATGAGGACAAAAGAGAAGCAAGTGCGCCATACAAAGAAACAAACTCCCAGAATACGAACACAAGCAGATAGGCCTGTCCAAATTAGACGTGCGCTTGCCGTCCCCTCCCTCACAGTTTCCACCCACGCCCCAGGAATACAACGTACACTTCAATACAAGGCTGTGGATGGATTGGGTCACTTTGGGCCCAGTTTACAGCCGCTCAGAATAAGAATACAGCAGCCTGGCATCAGGAAACTGCAGAAAATGTTTCGCTTTCTCGTTCCCCCACCCCCTCCTCATTCGAGAAATTAAACGCTCCCGACAGCAAACACAGAATTGATTTGTTACAGAGCTGAAGGATTATCAGGACTGCTGAGCTGACAAGTGTGCTGCCTCTGCCACTGCTAAACATTTTGCTGATCGCCTTCCCCTTGCTCTTTTCACCTCCCCCCCACCCCTCAAAAAAAACCCTGACAAGACAGGAATAAAACAGTTTCCTTTGAAATTATGCATCAGGGTAATTTTTAGCTTCAAAACCATTCGAACACACGCGACATTTCTTTAATTTCTAGTTTTTAGTTCTGATTGATTTTGTGATTTCACTAATACGGGGAAAGCAAGTTTCAACGCACATCCACTGAAGAGCCATTAGTTGCTCTGCAAAGGTTATTAGCAGCCTTTTGTCATCAAATGAGGTCACCCCACTTGGTAGTGCTGACTAATGCATAGGGGAGAACTGAAATGAGGGTTTATCAAATAAAAGAAAGAAAGACTTACATTTATATCGCGCGTATCGCAACCACCGGACGTCTCAAAGCGCTTTACAGTCAATGAAGTACTTTTTTGGAGTGTAAGTCACTGTTGTAATGTAGGAAACGCAGCAGCCAATTTGCACACAGCAAGCTCCCACAAACAGCAATGTGATAATGACCAGATAATCTGTTTTTGTTATGTTGATTGAAGGATAAATATTGGCCCCAGGACACCGGGGAATAACTCCCCTGCTCTTCTTTGAAATAGTGCCATGGGATCTTTTACAGTCCACCTGAGAGGGCAGACGGGGCCTGGGTTTAACGTCTCATCCGAGAGACGGCACCTCCGACAGTGCAGCGCTCCCTCGGTACTGCACTGGAGCGGCAGCCTAGCTTTATGTGCTCAAGTCCCTGGAATGGGGACTTGAACCCACAACCTTCTGACTCAGAGGCGAGGGTGCTACCCACTGAGCCACGGCTGACAAAACAAAATGGCAAAGAAAAAAAAGAAATAACTTGCATTTCTATAGCACCTTTCACGACCTTAGGATGTCCCTAAGCGCTTTACAGCCAATTAAGTACTTCTGAAACGTAGTCACCAATGTTTCCTTTAAGCTGTGTGGCCGTGCTGCGCTCTGCAGCTTCCGCGGAGCCGGCTCACCGGCTTTTAAATAAGAAAAACCGCGCATGTGCGTTATTTTGAATGGTCCACGCACCCAAAAAAATTATACGGAGCACTGGTAGTCACTGTTGTAACGTAGGAAACGCAGCAGCCAATTTGTGCACAGCAAGCTCCCACAAATAACAATGACATAAATGACCAGATAATCGGTTGGTTGAGGGATAAATACCGGCAGGGAGTGCCGTGCATAGGCAGACACGTTAGCATTTGAGAAAAGATAGGTTACCATTTTAGGTACGCACCCATCTTCAGAACCAGCACCTGTTGTGCATTTCCAGCATTTTCTGTTTCCATTGCGGATCAAGTGTCAGCTGTGGCTCAGTGGGCAGCACACTCGCCTCTGAGTCAGAAGGTTGTGGGTTCAAGTCCCACTCCAGGCCTTGAGCATATAAATCTAAGATGACACTCCAGTGCAGTGCTGAGGGAGTGCTGCACTGTCAGAGGTGCCGTCTTTCGGATGAGACATTAAACCGAGGCCCCATCTGCTCCCTCAGGTGGACGTAAAAGATCCTATGGTACTATTTCGAAGAAGAGCAGGAGAGTTCTCCCCGGTGTCCCGGCCAATATTTATCCCTCAATCAACATCACTAAAGCAGATCATCTGGTCATTATCACATTGCTGTTTGTGGGAGCTTGCTGTGCGCAAATTGGAACAATGACTACACTCCAAAAGTACTTCATTGGCTGTAAAGCACTTTGAGACGTCCGGTGGTCGTGAACGGTGCTATATAAATGTAAGTCTTTCTTTTTTTCGGCAGTTTTTTTCTGTATATTGGAGATTTCCAAAATACCATCACTGGTAAATGGGCATCACAGGGCCGCTTGCTATTGGGTCACCATTAACTCTGGCCAATTTTCAAACTGCTGATTTGTATGGACCCTTTTCCTCCCCAAAATTGGAGATGGTAAATTTGCAAACATCGCTTTAGAGCACTTAACTATCTCAATGAGATTTTTTTTGTAATCACGCCCACCATGATTCTCTCACTATTCAGATTAAAAGTTTCAATTGTTCTCAGTCCCCCAATCCCTCAAATTTAAAAGTCTCATCCTCGTGTTTAAATCCAGTCATAGCCTTGCCCCTCCCCATCTCTGTAACCTCCTCCAGCCCTACAACACAACCCCTGAATCCTCTGGCCTCTTGTGGATCCCTACCTTCACTCCACCGTTGGCGGTTGAACCTTCAGCCATCTAGGCGCCAAGCTTTGGAATTCTCTTTGCGTCTCTACCTCTTAAAACTCACAAGCATTTTGGTCACCCTTCCTAATATCATCTTTGGTTTGGCGGCAATCTTTGTCTAATTATGCCTCTGAAGCACCTTGGGATGTTTTTCTACGATAAATGAAAATTGTTGTTGCTGACAGGTCTGTATTATTCTACTTAAACCATGTGAATCCATTCATTTTCCTACATTCTAGTATGTTAAATTTTAAGATTTGTTTTGTGTGAGGAAAGGAATCCCTTCATATGGGGAAAGAGCAGTGGGAGTGGGATTAATTGGATAGCTCTACCAAAGAGCCGGCACAGACACGAAGGGCCGAATGGCTTCTTTCTGTGCTGTATCATTCTTCGATTCTCCATGGACCACATACCATCTCTGCTGGACCCCTTCCCAGGCCTGCAATGTCACCCTTGAACTCGCTGGAAAGAACCTTGCAACAGCCCACCATGGTCTCCCCTCCCCAAAATAAGTTTCTCTTCCCCTCTTGTGGTGTTAAGTCTGGCCTTTGTGTGTCCCCTTATCACAGCAGGTGACAGATCAGCAACAGGGAGGAAACTGCTGCTGAGGAAAGTTTTGTTAATGCACAAGAAAGCAAAACATTATGTCATAACTGTGTATAGATTCTTAAATCCCGACAGGATAAAAAAAGGGGAAAGAAAACCCGAAGGTGTTATTAGAATACTTACAAAGGGGCCGCCCACTCCAGAGACTATTACATAATCCAGGCTGACACTCCCAGTGCAGTGCTGAGGGAGCGCCGGCCGCACTGTCGGAGGTGCTGTCTTTTGGATGAGACGTTAAACTGAGGCCCCGCCTGCTCTCTCATGTGGACGTAAAAGATCCGATGGCACTATTTCGAAGAGGAGTTCTCCTCAACATCTTGGCCAGTATTTAGCCCTCAACCAACATCACTAAAACAGTTTGTGGGGCCTTGCTGTGCGCGTTTCCTACATTACAATAGTGACTACACTTCAAAAAGTACTTCATTGGCTGTAAAGCGCTTTGGGATGTCCTGAGGGAATGAAAGGCGCCGTATAATGCAAGTCTTTCTTTCAAAAAAGCGTTGGAAATATCGTGCAATGTCTATTTCTTTTGTTTGAAATGCTTTTCTCTAAATGGAAAGTGCTGATAGCAGCAGGAAATGGCAGGGAGGGGTTACTGAGTGCAGCCAGATGAGGAATTTGCACTATCAAAGCTGGTCATCAATCCCCAGGTGTTCAGCAATTGTGTAATTTCTATTGTATGCATGTTAATTCAGCTCCTCCCACAACTTGATCACTGTAACTCCTCAAAGCCTGTCCCCTGATAACGTCATCAGCACTCGGTATTTCCATAAACAATCAGAACACTTTGATTGTTTAAGACGAGTGCACAGAACGAGAGGCTCTCCAGACACTCTTACCTTAATAAATCAGGTCCCCGTGGAGCGATGCTCTGACAACATCTATATGCCTCTGCACCCTCCCCCTCTCGCTCGGTTTATATTGCCATTGTTCTAACTGTAGTTTCTTTCCTAATGATTCTCGAATGATTCATAGGCAGGCCGAGCCAGTTGTGTGCGCTTGTGCTATTAAATCACAACATTATTTCATGTGACAACTAAGGTCGCAGATGAGTGGAACCCATTTCATGCGTTCTGTGGCAGAGAGCGGAGATGCTTGTTTTGATAGCAGATCACCAGACCAAATGAGGTCCGCTTTGTTGGCAGTCACGCAAGGTGGAAGTGCCTTCTGTGACCAATCACGAAAGCTGCACCTGTTGACTGGGATGGCAGGTGCTACTTGCGACATTAGGTTTTTTTTTCTCTCCTCTTCCTTCTTTTTCCACTGATTTTCTCCCTACTCCTTCTCTCTGGCAAGCGTTGAATTCTTGTACAGTTCCACGCATGACATGTATGTTGCCCAGGTGTTATTGTTCACACGCGAGCCGAGAGAGTGAACTCTGCACCCTCCAATTCTGGCCTTTTGTTCATCCCTGATTTTAATCATTCAACCATTGGTGGCCGTGCCTTCAGCTGTCTAGGCCCTAAGCCTCTCTACCTCTCACTCCGCCTTTAAGGCGCTCCTTAAAACCTACCTAATATCTCCTATGCGGCTCGGTGCCAAATGTTGTTTAGTAACGCTCCTGTGAAGCGCCTTGGGACGTTTTACTACGTTAAGTGTGCTATATGAATGCAAGCTGTTGTTGTTGAATGCCGTCAGGCATCACAGGCAAGGATGATCTTGTTCTTGTCTGACATCCCCAAAAACCTGTACTTCCCGAAAGCTGACTGGATAGCAATCAGAAGCAGCAACCCTGGCCAATTTTCCCCTCCCTAACCAAACAGGCACTAAGGTCAATTGCCGCAGTGCCTCAGCTGACATCAACTAACTTAGTACAGATCAGGGATTGAACTTGGGACCTTCCGAGTCTCCGGGGCTTAACCAATCAATGTCTTAACCAGCTGGGTCATCGGGAGACATGGAATTTCTTTCCAAAATTCGATTAAATTCAACCAGGCCACATGTGCTTAGAAGGTATTGGCCTGCAATGTTAAACCACAATCAGCACACAGTACAAATGTGGAGGGACAATGGGAATCCTTCACTCCAGTAGGGCAGTGTAAAACATGACCTGCTGAAAAGCTTCACAGCTCACAGTGCACCAGTACTCTTATCCTGCTGAATAAACTGGAATGTATACAGTTAGCGCAAGTACTTTCAGAGTTTATTTATACATATATAAACAAAGGGTCGGCGATGGGGTTAAGGATCAAGGGTCAAGGAAGAAGGGTCACAATTGTAATATTACACCAGCACCTTTAATCCTATCCTGAAGCTGTAGGAGTGCGGGGATCAGAAGAGCAGCTTCAGCCTCCAGGGGTTTGGGTTCAAAAGACGACCAAATGTAATGTTAAACTCAGCCGACAGCTTTGTTAAATCAGGTCGTCGGGGAAACGCTGGGGCACTGCTACTTGCGTGCCCCACAAGTAGTCTGTGCTAGCATTACAGTAGACACTAGCAGTGTGATAACTGTGTGTCCCATTGCTTGGTTAAACATTAACCACCATTTCAACCATGAAGAACAGATCATATGGGAAGGACAGGAATAACAAGCACACACAGGTACAGGATACACCACAGCAATAACAGTAGGGCACATACTGCAGAATATATTGCCCGTCGTGGGACACTGAGTCGGAGCACTATCACGATCCCAGGAGGTGCCCCAGGGCTAGATTGCCTAATATGGCTGTTGTCACAATGTTGCCACTCCCCTCACCCTAATACAGAAGCAAAACCAGCAAGGTGAATCATGAGTGGGAATTGTGGCTCAGTAAATGCTGGGAACAGATTCAATCGTAGCATTCAAAAGGGAATTAGATAAATACTTGAAGGAGAAAAAATTGCAGGGATATGGGAAAGAGCCGGGGAGTGGGACTAACTGGATTGCTCTTCCAAAGAACCGGTGCAGACTCGATGGGCCAAATGGCCTCCTTCTGTGCTGTACATTCCCACATTACAACAGTGACTACACTTCAAAATTTACTTCATTGGCTGTGAAACGCTTTTGGACGTCCTGAGGTCGTGAAAAGCGCTATATAAATGGAAGTCTTTCTTTCCTTTTCTCCACCTCATTCACAGAAAGTCAAGCTTAGAGGTCACATCAAAACAAAATATTTATTCAGGAACTTGAATCTTAAATAGTGTTCCAATGCAGCTAAACAATCAAATGATCAGCATGACTGATCAAGCAAGACATCACCTGGAAGGCAACCATAGGCTTTATAATGAGTTGAGGCAAGGGTATCCAAGCTTTTTGCCTTCATGGGCCATGGAGCTCCCCAAACCACACACAAAGAAGAAAGGAACTTGCCCCATTCATGACCGCAAGACACCCCAAAGTGCTTCACAGCCAATGAAATACTTTTGAAGTTCAACTACTGCTGTAATGTCAGGAAATGTGGCAGTCAATTTGTGCGCAGCAAGGTCCCACAAACAGCAATGAAATAATTGACCGGATAACCTGTTTTTAGTGATGTTGGTCGAGTGATAAATATTGGCCAGGACACCGGGGATAACTCCCCTGCTCTTCTTCGAATAGTGCCATGGGATTGTTTACATCCACCCGAGAGGGCAGACAGGGCCTCGGTTTTAACATCTCATCCGAAAGACGGCACCTCCGACAGTGCAGCACTCCCTCAGTATTACACTGAAGCATTAGCCTAGATTATGCACTCGCGTCTCTGGAGGGGGGCTTGAACCCACAACCTTCTGACTCAGAGGCAAGAGTGCTGCCGCTGAGCCAAAACTGTCACACGTTTTTATATTTCGGTGCTGCTTTTGGGAGAGTAATGCTGCATCTGTCTCTCAGCATCGCTCTTCTCTGCTTCCACTTCGACCTTGCATCATTCTCTCTCAGCCTGCAGGAAGAGCTAGAGAATCCAGCAGCCGCTGGGAACTAGGAAAAATTGAATTAAAAACGAATTGTGTGTAAAAATACATGAAACTCCTCTCCTCCCAAGCTATGTTACAATCTGTTGGGATTTGGTGTTACTCTTTGAAATTGCTGCTCTGTTTCACGAGTAGACTGCATAAGAGCTTTAAGGCCCACATAGCCAGGCCTCACTGACCACATATAGCCCAGGGGCTGTAGCTTGGATAACTCTGCTTAAATTGGTACAGATACTTTAAAGTGGTACAGATTCCACCATCTACAAGGCACAAGACAGGAGTTTGATGGAATACTTTTCACTTGCCTGGAGGAGTGCAGCTCCAACAACACTCAAGCAGCTCGACACCATTCAGGACAAAGCAGCTCGCTTGATTGGTACCTCATCCACCACCTTAAACATTCACTCCCTCCCCCACCAGCGCACCGTGGCTGCAGTGTATACACTTTACAAGATGCACTGCAGCAACTCGCCAAGGCTTCTTTGACAGCATCTCCCAAACCCGTGACCTCTACTACCTAGAAGGACAAGGGCAGCAGGCACCTGCAAGTTCCCCTCCAAGTTGCACACTATCCCGACTTGGAAATATTTCGCCATTCCTTCATCGTCATTGGGTCAAAATCCTGGAACTCCCTCCCTCACAGCAGTGTGGGAGCACCTTCACCTCACTGACTGCAGCGGCTCAAGGCGGCGGCTCAGCACCACCTTCTCAAGGGCAATTAGGGTTGGGCAATAAATGCTGGCCTTGCCAGCGACACCCACATCCCATGAACGAATAAAGAAAAAAAAGATATTGGTGCTTTTCAGAGAACGCACATCATTTACGTTACTGCTAGTTTGATGTTCTTTTATTTTAGGCTCTGCGAGCCTGGCCGCCATGCTGCTGAAATCAGTTTTCTGTAGCCACACGACAGACTCGGAACCAGTTTTATTTGGTCTACAATTCTGCCACTGGGCTACGGAAAATGGTTTTAACACCAGAAATGCCGGGAGCTGACTCTAAGACCCAGGCCCCCCAGAATGTGAATTGGAATATTGAAGCAGCTGCCCACTGACACTCCTGTATGGAACCAAAGACAACTCAATACCAGCTCTGCCATCGCCAGCTCATCCCACCCCCAAATATCCACCAACGTCATGCAAACCATACTGCGGCGTGAGTCAGACACAGGAGAGGATAGTCACTGCTTACTCACTCAATGTGGACTTAACTCGTACTGAACTGACTGAGGCACACGAGTCATACATCCTGGGCAAAGATAGCCATGTCTCATTTTGTAACAGTGGGCATTTGGTCAACACCGTTTACAGCCTCACATACAGGAGTCAGGTATAAGGCATAGAGGAACGAGATGTGAGCAAACAGGCAGATTATTACTTGCTCACATTGTATGTGAAACCTGAGAAGAACGAGCTGATGTACAGACTTGTTTGTGGTCTAGCACAGTGTCAAAAACTAACAGCGCTGGCTGGATCTCGGTTCCTTTTTGTAAGTGGTGGCAATGATGGGGCAGTTTGGGTCAACTGCCAGCCCACCTTACTGGGATGGGAGCAGAAAGAGATTCCCAACAAAAACTGGGGATGGGGAGAAATAAAAATAAAAATTCTATTCCTGAAGGATTATGAAATTAGAAACTTCTTAAACAAATGGGGGAGGGATTTCAGTGCAAGGTATTTCCATTTTGGAGCGGGGGGAGGGGATACAGAGTACTATACAGTGGAAGCACTGCCTTTTGTTATGCAAATGTATGAAGTCGCACAACACCAGGTTATAGTCCAACAGCTTCGTCAGGTGTTATGTTATTTTGTTATGCAAGCTTTGATCTCTATCTGTCCAATGCCTAGTGCACTCTACTATAATTGCAAAGTTAGTTCTGCGCTTAAAAGTTCAAATAATTCAGGAATACAAATTAAGGACTTATAAAGCAGTGGACAATTTTATTTACAAAGAAGTGCAGTTTTCACAAAAAGGGCTTAGAGTGTTAAATTATGAGGCCAGGCTGCATAAACTCGGCTTGTATTCCCTTGAGTATAGGAGATTGAGGGGTGATCTGATCCAGGTGTTTAAAATGTTAAAAAAGGATTTGATAGGGTAGATATGGAGAAACTATTTCTGCTGGTGGGGGAATCAAGAACGAGGGGGCGTAATCTTACAATCAGAGCTCGGCCATTTCGGAGGGAAATCAGCAAGCACTTTCTCCTCACAAAAGGGTAGCAGAAATCTGGTACTCTCAAGACCGAGATAGATTTTTGTCAGGTGAGGGTATCAAAGGTGATGAAGCAAAGGCAGGAAAGTGGAGTTGAGGAGCAGATCAGCATGACCTACTAGAATGGCGGAGCAGGCTCGAGGGGATGAATGGCCCACTCCCGCTCCTAATATGAATTATCCAGTAATTCGAATTAAGTCGCTTTGACTCGTCCGGAGTAGACTGTAACTGGAATGGTTACCTTGCTATGTACACGCACCTCGGGTACAGCTGCAAAATACACCTGGTCTGTCCAGCACACACTGTACATACTGAAATCGCTGTTTGCTCGGTTCCAGGTGCTATTGTCTATTGACACGAGTCTCGGGGCTGGACGGAGCAGTTTTCAGTTCTCCCACTAGCTTCCCTTATTGTGATTTTAACAACAATGCTTTAATTTTGATGTTTATGGAGCACATGACATAAGAATTAAGACTAATTCCATATAATTTGTCTATATGCATCGACACGAGACTTTGGTTTCTGTTGTTGAGTGCTGACGAGAGCGAGAAACTCGCAGGAAGCATTGATGGGCACAGCACTGCGCGACAGCTGTGTTAACACGCACAGAATTCCAAGCATCACAGGTTAATGATTGTATCTCCACGGTAACTGAGCTCCCTGCGCAGTTGGGCTCAGTAGCTCCTCCAGCGATGTTTTTAAATTACATCAACGGAGGGAGGGGGGAGGATCCCACAAAAGAAGGAAAAGAAACAGTTGAACTGTAATTCTCAACAACGGTTCAAGTTTTTTTTTAAAAAGGAGACTGGTCGAAATTCTCTCTCGGGCTAACGGCTGTGCTAGTACAGCAAGGCGAGGGTTAAGTTCACTTTTATATCTCCTTTACGCCGCAGGCGAGTATTGGAAGGCAGCTCTGAGCATTCGGAGGCAGCGACCGCCTCCGATGATGCTGCAGGGCGGTGTCACCTACTGGAGGAAGAGGCAGCGTTCGCGTTGGTGATGAAAGAACACGGGCGCACCCAGCTGTCCCACTTCCACCTGTCTGCTTCTCTTCTGGCAGCGATTCAAATGTTTTCCATGGGACTTACCTTGGGCCTCACCATTTCCAATTCAGCCCAGATAAAAGAGCTGAATGAATATTTTAAAGAGTGCACCAAGGCACTGTGTGCAACACATGCACAGATTTATTTACATCCCCTTATTTTGTTTTATTCATTCTCGGGGATCTGGGCGGCACTTATTGGCCATCCCTAGTTGCCCTGGAGAAGGTGGTGGTGGGCCGCCTTCTTGAAACCACTGCAGTTAGCAGATTGATACAACAGAGTGACTTGCTAGGGCAATTAAAATCGAATTTACAGCACAGAAACAGGCCATTCGGCCCAACTGGCCTACGCTGGTGTTTATGCTCCGCACGAGCCTGCTCCCACTTCACTTCATCTCACCATATCCTTCATCCCTTTCCCCCTCATGTACTTACCTAGATTACTTTAAATGCATCTATACTATTCTCCTTAACTACTCCCTGTGGTAGCGAGTTCCACATTCATACACTCTCTTAGTAAAGAAGTTTCTCCTGAATCCCTAATTGGATTTATTCGTGATTATCTTCTATTAATGACCCCTAATTCCCCCCCCCCCCCCCCCCCGCCCCACAAGTGAAAACATCTTCTCTACGTCTACCCTATCAAATCCCTTCATAATTCTAAAGATCTCTATTAGGTGACTCCTCGGCCTTCTCTTTTCTAGAGAAGGGTGCCCCAGTCTTTCCTGATTGTTGTTAAGAGTCGGTAAATTGGTGTGGGACTGGAGTCACGTATAGGCCAGACCAGGTAAGGACAGCAGGTTTCCTTCCCCAAGGTGGATTAGTAAATCAGATAAGATATCAGATTTTTATTTCCAGATTTTTTTTTCTGATTTTTTTTTTTTAAACTGAGTTCAAATGCTCAAACTACCATGGTGGGATTTGTACTCATGTTCTCTGGATTATTAGTCCAGGCCTTTGGATTACGAGTCCAGTAATTTAACCACTACACTGCCATACGTAACCTGTTGTTTGAGGCTCATTGAAAGCAACGAGACTGAAGGTAACAATCCTGAGCTGTGGCTGGAATGCAGAGGGGGGTGGCGATCACTTCAATCATTTGCTCCCCCAGACTTGAGCTGGAATATTTACAATAGAGCTTCAAATTCGGAAAATTAATAGTTTGCTGATTCTAAGTGATCTAAAATTACTGCACGCAATGATAATTCTGCTCCCCACACCCCCCAGCAATCTGGCTCCTACATTTGTCACTGCGTACGCTCGCAGTAATCTACCCTCGATATTGTCACTATAAATACGTACTATGCAAAAAAAAATCTTTAAATGGCCTTCCCCTGAAGGTGGTGGCTCCTGCTGAGGCCCACACGTGGAGTACTTTCCATCGTCAGCCCAAATCCCTTCACTATTCTGAAATTTCAATACAGGAGATAGCTGGAACTACTGCCGCAATCCCAGAATGGTTAACGCTTATGACAGCTTCGCACTTGACAAGGTCAGCAGCTAATGTTTTGCCCAATCAATCTCTTTTAAATCGCCTCCAACTCTTGCACAAAAGCGTGTTGCGCACCATGCTTCCAGTGCACTGATGCCTTCAGCATTTCCACAATTACAAGATATCTATGACCAGATGATCTATGTGAGGAGTAACAGAGGCTTGCAATCTTCCCTGGACAGCTCTCGGGAGATCTCCAAGAAACCCAACAGAGAGTGGCACTGGCAAGAGGCCTGGGAGCAGGTTGCTTCACTTGGCCTTTTGCCAGAGTAATTTTCCGTCGCAAGTGGGAGCAACTTCAACCCGGAGAAGGAACTCAACAACAAATAAGGAACAAAGAAAAGGTCAGCCATCTGAGACAAAACAACAGCTCTGCAGTGAGCTGCTCTCTTTGAGGAAGAGAGGATGAAATGCTGCAATCAGGCTCTTTGAAACTCTAAAAAGGGCAAAAATACAAACAGATATTCCTTACACCAGCGTTTCCCAACCTGTGGTCCGCAGACCACTGGTGGTCCGCGAGGGTACTGCAGGTGGTCCGTGAAAAAAAATATATAAGTTTGACTCCCGTTAGCCACAGGCTGTTAAAAAAATTTTAAACGGCTGGTGGTCCGCAGAAGCAATTTTTAAACGGCTGGTGGTCCGCATGAGGAAAAGGTTGGGAACCGCTGCCTTACACCTATGGTGGTTATATGATGTCCTCAACGAAAGACCCACTCAGGTAGCAGCAGGAGCAAGGTGGAAAAACATGCAATAATAGGTGTAGATAATAAATGCGGAAAACGTCAAATGCAGACAACCTTCAAAGCACCGAGATGTTGGTGAGCCTCCAGGAGAAGCCAGCTACCTTCTACCAACACCTCTTGTTGTCATGGGGATGCAGCCCCTACAACAGATGCATGCTGAGATTTGCATCACTTTCCATAATTAACAGGCGCTTTGCATCAACAGCTCTTGGTCCACGAGTCCACAGATTGGGTATCGTCATCTTAAAGCTGCAGTCCCCCCCAGAAATATCTCCGAGAGAATCTTAACCAAAAAGATTGTTGTAATCTCATTTTAAACAGTAAAAGAATCAAATGATTTATTGCCTGTTCACTATCGATTGAGAGGATGTCACGACACTGTCCGCCAGCAAGCAACTACCAATAACCAATTTATTTTAAAAATAACTAAGCACAGGTGACATGGTTGAGATACATTCGCGGTGAACTGTGAATGGGGCAAAGTGGACATAAGGGGATGGTAGAGTTTCCGCTTTGGACAAACCTAATCATTGGTCAAAGCCATTTCTTCCTTTCCCTTATTTAATTATTCTTCCCTCTTATCCTGAAGGCATCGACTCCCTAACTGGGGATACTCAATGGGCACCATATCTGCAGACCCATCACTACACAGCATGATCCCATTCCGCAGGTACACAGATGGAAGATGCAAAATCTTACCATTTCTTTTTGGATGAAACTGCTATGATTAACTCAGTTTAGTGTCAGTGTGATTCAAGATTTCACACATATCGAGTAAGAGATGAAACAGAATATAAATGACAACCAACACATCTCACAGCTACTAAAGCTCAGCCCAGTAATGTGAGCATCATCAGAACAACTCGCATTTATACAGCGTTTTTAACATAGAAAAAAAGTGCAACGGTTTCTACGGTGGAAAATAACACAGACACACGGGAAGTTTGAAACAGTAATCTGTTTAATACAAGTACTGGTTCCAGTTCCAATATTTAACAGACTTGCTAAATTCATCTGCCACTGATACCCTTTGGTCACATTAGCAGATGGCTACTTAATCTCGGCCAAGCATCCCTATGATTTTCATACCCTGGCACAGGGTTCCTATCATCACAAACTAGGCTCACGTCTGGAGTGACCAACGTACAAACATCATTTTTTAAAAATATATAGATTTAGTAAGAGGAAACCAGAGGACACAGATTTAAGATAATTTGCAAAAGAACCAGAGGCGACAGGAGAGGGGAAAAAATTTACACAGCAAATGATGATGATCTGGAATGTATTGCCTGAAAGGGCGGTGGAAGCAGATTTAATAATAACTTTCAAAAGGGAATTGGATAAATACTTGAAGGGGGGGGGAAACTTGCAGGGCTACAGGGAAAGAGCGGGTGAGTGGGACTAATTGGATAGCTCTGTCAAAGAGCCGGCACGGGCACGATGGGCCGAATGGCCGCCTTCTGTGATGTATCTATGAAGAAACCGTGACCACTTTAGTTTGGACCCGAGTGAGGAATCTGACCCCTGGCAGCATGTGTGTGCATCGGAGCTCTCTGAAGGTCCAGGTGGTTGTCCTGATCCATGGCAGTCAGGATATGGGATTGTGGGGGGCCGGAAGGGGGTGGGGGTGAAAGAAAGGGAACTGGAGTTTTAGCTATTCTACTCTGACAGTTTAGGCACTACTTCATCGCTATTGGCCTCTGTATCAAATGTAAAAGTAGGGTCACCCCCACATGGAATATTTCTTCAAGTCTGATCTGTGCCCACTCTAATTTCCCGTTATGAAATAACAAAAAAAACTCGCCACGGCATCTCTGAAAACAACAAATAAATATTCCGGAGATACCCTGTATTACTTACATTTACTTCCTACCACATGCAAGCGGGTCTTTTGTTAAATAGAGACTCCCTATGTTTGTGTTTTGCGTAAAAGAGTCCCAAGTATTCTGATTTGTTCCAAAAAAATTGCACTGATCAATGCGAGGACATTGGAATTTGGGGGATTTTGTACCCATCAACACAAGGACATTGGTATTTGGGGGATTTTGTACCCAGCAACACAAGGCCATTGGAATTTGGGGGATTTTGTACCCAGCAACACAAGGCCATTGGAATTTGGGAATTTTTTGTACTCAGCAATTTGAGGTCATTGGAATTTGGGAATTTTTTGTAATCAAGTTGTGAACGTTGGCGGTTTCCATTGCCTTGACATCGTTACCTCTGTCAATATACTTGGCGGCTCCCCTGGTTCTGCCTTTGACAACATCGTCCCTTCATGTACCTTAGTCTCCTGTCTCTGTTGGGCCACCCACTACGATTCCCACCACTGCAGACACAAGTGCATCTGGTGCACGGCTAATCTGATCATCCGGTTATCATATCTAGCTTGACTACTGCACTGTCAAATTCTACGACTATTACGGGATTATCCTCGAAGGTGAAGACAGTCCCAGACTCTTCTTCTCATGACAAACCTCCTCCTCCTCCAAGCACTTTACCCACCCCTATACCCTCATCTCGAACGCACTTGGCTGCTTCAGCGTCATTTCCCTCCATCTTCAACCCCATTACTTTGTAGCCTATCTCGCTCCACCCTTTAGAACAGATCACCCAGCTCCATTACTGTGCTGTCGGCCTCTTTTCCACCATAAAGTCAGGAATGAGCCAAACATTTCTCCACCTTCACACTGACGAGAGCAAAGCCATCCTCTGTGGTTCACATCAAAACCTATGTATCCATGACCGTGGATCCATTCCCCTCCCCGACTACTTGCTCAGGCTGAACCAGACTGTGTGAAACCCCCGGTGATCTGTTCAATCTGAAACTGACCAAAGCTTCAAATCCCATATCCATCACCAAGATGGCATACTTCCACTTCAGCCACATCACCTGCCTCCGCCCTTACCTCACCATCACCTCTTCCTGAAAACCTTATTCACACTTAAGTGGCTGGACTTTCCCAATATCCTCCTTGCCTGCCTCCTGAGCTCCATGCCACATAAATGGCAACTCCACTGCACACACAGACCAACTCACTCATCATCCCCATCCTGGCCAACCTCCACTCGCTCTCCATTCTCCAACACACGAATTCAAAATCATTCTCTTTATCTATAAATCCTTCTATGACATTGTCCCACCTACCACTGTACTCAGACAACATAGTATCAGTTGTGAGGTCAAGGGTGATGGTACAAAGATAAACTGAGTGTCATCAACACACAGGCAGCAACAGCCTAAACCTTGCAAAATTGGCAAATTAAAGAAAAACAACAGACTCCCTTTAGTAGCTGACAAAAGTTGTGCTGTCTTCAATAAAATATTCCTTGAACTCAGTATTTTATACTGCAATTCTTTATACGGCTGACTACAGGGCTCCATGGTACGTGACTAAGTGGTTTTGGACAACCTGATGTAGTGCGCAATGAAAGGTAGGGTTAGAGAATCTGAAGTTTACATATATTCTGTACATACGCAGTGATCAGAAAACACTTGCACTTACATAGTGTCTTACAATGTCAAAACATTTCAAAGCACTTCACAGGATTAACTATATCTGAGTGCAGTGACAAGTAGGCAGACTACATCAGCCATTCTGCATCAGCAGTTAGGTGATGAATGGACTAGTTGATCTGGATTTTTTTTTTGGTGGTATTAGTTGAGAAAGGAATGTTGATCAGGGTATCAGGAGAACTTCCTGCTCTTTTACGAATAGCGCAACAACTCATACGTATTCAGGAAGATTTATTGTACAAAAGCAGGGCAGAGGCTGGGTATTCCTGATCCATCATAGGTCTACACCATCTACAAGGCTCAAGTCAAGACTGTGATGGAATACACACCTGGCTGGGTGCAGCCACAGCAGCACTCAAGAAGCACAATACCATCCAGGATGATACAGTCCACTTGACTGGCAGCACTGCCACTGGATTCCATATCCAGCGCCTCCCCCACCCCCAGCGCACTATTTACTATCTATAGAATGAACTGTAGCAGCCATTACGGTTATTTTGACATCACCTCCCTCCCCTGCGACCTCCACCATCGAGAAGGACAAGAGAAGCAATGTCATAGGAACAGTGTCACCTCCAAATTCCTCTTCAAGGTCACACACCATTCTGACTTGGACATACATCATCATTCCTTCATTGACACTGGGTCCAATATATTGGAATTCCCGACTTAACACCATTGTGGGAGCACCATCTCCACAGGAGAAAGACCATCACTTCCTTCTCAGGTCAACACACCTCGAGAGCAAATTAAAGAAAACAGATCCAAGTTATAATCTGAGCTCAACTGAGGGGAGTAGAAAAGAGCAATGGTGAAACTAGCCCCAGCTCCACAGGCATCTTATCTGGACCATCAGTAAGAGACATTGATCGTTACCACATAAGAGCATTACACTTCCAGCAGCCCTTGCCAAAAAAAAAACCACACTCCCACAACAACTGATATGAAACTTGCTGGGCAGGAGGGAAGGGTTATGAGATAGAGAGTTTCTTTTTGAGGGTGAAACCCCATTTTGTTTACACTGCTGGATGAGTCACGAGGTAAATACAAGCCCATACGTTACTTACAGATACAGAGAGTGAGGTATTTAGACAGGGGATAACACTGATTTCCAGCCCCCCCCCCCCCCCCCCCCCAGGTTTTCACGTATTTCTCCCCTGCTGGTTTAATAGGATCCCTCACATCATAAAGTGGAGCAGCTCCCATGCATCCATCTGCTAATGCCGTTCGGAGACTGTCAAATTGGGGACAAACATCACAGGGCTGAGATAATCTTCCCTTAAGTTGGAACAATTTCAGTTAAAAAATGGAGTCTTAAAACACTCCAATTAAAAGAACCTGTCTTCCACTGAGTAACAATGAAACTGTTCCCCACAACACCACCCCCATCCTGCCTAACCCCATTTCCAGTACACAGTACATACAACAGGGGTCAGGGGAGCTCATAACAGCACATGAGCAGTCTCAGGCAACCCTTCCAGCAGCCAGCCCTGGGTTCAGAACTCCGTTCCATTGGCCCCAGTTCTTTTCTTGCCAAATCTAGCTGAGAAAAACAGATGGTGTATTGGCGACTTCAGAACATTGCCATCTGCAAAAGCTTAACATAGTGACCCAAGTTACTAATATTTCTTGCTTTTTAAAAAAAAAAATACAACATAACCAGATTTGAAACAGTTAAGAAACCAGCCACAAACCACTAGGGAAGGTCGTTTAGCGAGGAAATTGATACAGAATATGACCTGCTAACAAATTCCAAGTCCAAATAGCTGCTAGAATTGCTAACTATGGGAGAAACACTGATGGAATTCTGATGCTTTCTATGCTATAGCAGGTCCATCTGCTCCTTAGCAAACCAAGGGATGATTCAAGCCCTGGGGGGTGTGGGGGGGCGGGAGGGGGAGTGCAGGAGCACCACGAGCAAGGATGCGGGCTGCTCCCGATGCAGGAGGAGGGTGGCGTGACAGTAAGCAGCTGTGGAGAGGGGGGGGGGCGGAGCATTTTCTTTAGGCTATAAAACCAGGTTTTAACTTGCATGTGTAAAAATAGTTTGGTATCTGTCAACAGTCAGGAAAACAACATGAGGCTTGAGCAGGTGTGCGTCTCTCCACATCAAACCATCTCGCCTCATCATATCAGAATGCACACATAATCTCGACACTTTTATATTTATACTGGGGCACTGGAAGAATGGCCCTCAAATGGAAAGCCACTACCTCTAAAGCACTGCTTTAGCATTGGTATTGTAACTGTATGCCACCATTCCCTGTTGAAGGGCCAAATGGAAGTAGCCCCATATTTTCTGTGATGATGTATCTCTTCAACCCCAGGAATAAAAAAAACCAGGTTCTGGACACCAAGATCTCTTTGCATTGCAGTTTGTACTAAACACCTGCTGCTGACAGTGCACTCTTCAGTGTATATGCACTCAAAGAAGCAAGGGTTACAACCACTCTTTTCATTGTTTAAGGTAGAACAGGATTGATTGCAATCGTTGCAGCTTTGTCTGTCTTAAATTCAATCGCAGCACTAAAAGTGACTTATGAATAGCGCTGCCAGGATTGTACATTCACGTTTAGTAAAAAGGTTGCTGCCTTTAAAAAGGGGAATCGTATTCCACTGGTGTCTATTGGTCATCTCTCATCATTATGGTTTACACTTGAAACCTGATGATGAGAGGCAGCCCAGGGACGGCCATCTGGTGACAAAGTCCTCCTGATCGCAAGATAAAATATCTACGAAGGTGGCCATTTGGCCCAGCTAAGCTAAACCCTGTAGGAGGAAAATACAGCTGCCCCCTCCTATTCAACATCAATACCAGGTGTGAAGCTTTGTCAAATGTGTTTTGGAAATCTAGACAGAATATATGGTAGCGGCTACCACAGTTCACCTGAAATGCCACTTACTCAAAAAACATTGGTCAAGCAGAATTGTTCTCCCCCACCTACTGAATCCATATTGGCCAATCTTTACTAGGTTATTATATTGGTAATCCTCAAGTTTATTCTTGATAATCCACCATTATTTTACCATGTTATTGATGTAGGACCAATGGGTCTGAGGCTGCCTGGGTCTGTTCTCCGACCTCTTAGAAAATAGGCACCAGGTTGGCCCGTTTCCAAACTACCGGGATCGCCCCAGTGTTCGAATCCCTCTTAATGACCATTGACACCACACAAATCTCATGCCTTTCTTTCTGAGTAAGAACTAACTTGTGTATGTACAGCACGTTCCATGCCCTCGGGAGGTCCCAAAATGCTTCTGAAGTGTAGTCACTGTTATTATGTAGGCAAACGTAGCAGCTAATTTGGGCACAGCAAGGCCCCACAAACATCAAAATGTGAACGATAAATGAATCTGTTTTTGGTGGTATTAGTTGAGGAAGAAACATTGGCCAGGACTCCGGGATAACTTCTTGGTCTTTTCCTTTAACTGGCACCTGAACAGGCAGACAAGTGCTCGGCCTAACGTCGCATCGAAAGTCAATGCGACACCCCATCGGTATTGCAATGAATTATCAGTCTACTTGGTAAAAATATCTTTCATCTTTGGGACGTCCTGAGGTCGTGAGGCACTACGTAAATGCAAGTCTTTCTTTTTACACCATTAGTATCACCTCTTCTATGAGTGCTCTCTTCCAGTGACATTACTGAAAGAATATCTGTTATATTTGTGTACTCAGACTAAGCTCTTTTCCTCTTTGCTCCTCTGACCACTTTTGACATACTTCTCAACACTTCTTTATTTATACCAGTAGACGACCTCACCTTTCACCCTGCAGGATTTGTTATGATTGTTTTTGTCTTCACTTCTGATCCATTTGTTAATCCATTTAGATCCATGTTTAGTTTATGCTCGCTAAACATTTATGCATTTATCCTGGATGCTCAGAAATACGTCTGTAAAGGTTATCCTCTAATGATTAAACAACATCCCAAATTCAATTTGCTTAAGCTGTTCTGTCAATTCCTTGGCTGGCCTTTTTTAAAAAATGATATACCTGGCTTCCAAGCTTTGGTAGTTCAGAATCCAGATCACATCAAAGCTGATAATCTTTGTAGTCGCTATCATAGTCATAACGGCAAAGGAGGAGGCCATTCGGCCCATCAAGTCCATGCCGGCTCCCTGTAGAGCAATCCAGTCAGTCCCATTCCCCTGCTCTATCCCCGTAGCCCTGCAAGTTTATTTCCCTCAAGTGCCTATCCAATTTCCTTTTGAAATCATTGATCGTCTCCGCTTCCACCACCTTCGTCGGCAGCGAGTTCCAGGTCCTCACCACTCGCTGCGCTAAAAAGTTCTTCCTCACATCCCCCTGTATCTCTTGCCCAAAACCTTAAATCTGTGGCCCCTAGTGCTTGTACCATCAGCTAATGGGAACAGCCTTTCTCTGGCTACCTTATCCAAATCTGTCAGAATCTTGTACACCTCTATCAAATCTCCCCTCAACCTCCTTTGCTCCAAGGAAAACAACCCCAAGCTTCTCCAACCTAATCTTGTAGCTAAAATCCCTCATCCCTGGAACCATTCCAGTAAATCTCCTCTGCACCCTCTCAAGGACCTTCACATCCTTCCTAAAGTGTGGTGATCAGAACTGGATGCAGTACTCTAGTTGTGGTCTAACCAGAGCTTTATAAAGGTTCAGCATAACTTCTCTACTTTTGTACTCAATACCTCTATTTATGAAGCCCAAGATCCCATATGCTTTGCTAACTACTCTCTCAATATGTCCTGCCACCTTCAGAGATCTATGCACATTAACCCCCAGGTCCCTCTGTCCCTGCACACTCTTTAGAACTGTGCCATTAAATCTATATTGTCTCTCCCTATCCCTTCTGCTAAAATGCATCACCTCACACTTCTTTGTATTAAATTCCATCTGCCACTTGTCTGCCCATTCTGCTAGCCTATCTATGTCCTGTTGCAGTCAATTGGTATCCTCCTCACTGTTTGCCACACCTCCAAGTTTGGTATCATTGGCAAATTTTGAAATGTTACTCTGTATTCCAATATCCAAGTCATTTATATATATATATCAAAAAAGCAGTGGTCCTAGCACTGACCCTTGGGGAACACCACTGTCAACCATTCTCCAGTCTGAAAAACCACCACTTACCACGACTCGCTGTTTTCTGTCCTTAAGACAACTTCTTATCCAAGCTGATACTTCTTATCTTACCCTCCTATTCCATGAGCCTCAACTTTGTTAACCAGCCTTTTATGTGGTACTTTGTCAAAAGCTTTCCTAAAATCCATACAGACAACATCCTATGCATTCCCTTCATCAACCTTCTCTGTTACGTCATCAAAACATTCAATTAGATTAGTCAAACATGATCTGGCTTTTACAAATCCTATCCCTCAAGGTCCCATGATTTCTTTTTCCTGTATGTTATCTGGGTCATTTCCTATTATCACATCAAGCATTATGGTTACCAACTTGAGCTCCAAACCAGTTGAGCATTTCCAATTTATAATTTGACGATTGGGTCCCCCCCATTAAAATACTTTCTTGTTTTCACGTGGAAAGACAGGCTAATCCAAATCACCGTCTGCTCCTGGTGTACATTATCCTGAATATTCTAAAAAAAAGATAAATTCCAGTAGCTATGTGAAGATGTTTGGAAAGTGACAGAAACAAGAAAGGAAAGCGAGAGCAGTGATGAATTATCTGCTGACCCTCTCTCTAGCTTAAACACCACAGCTGTGATTGTTAGTTTAACTACATATAATGGAGCCTTGGTGATACCAGTGGGGGGCCACTCACCCCATGCCTAGATTCTAAGCAGCCAGTTCTGCTTTCTGAACATAAAATAGCAACCATGGGATTAAACAATTAAATCTTCTTGAAAGGTTATTTATTAAATAACCCCACAAGAGTATTTCAAAACCAAATGGCATCTGAAAATCATAATTCAGGCTCTCACAAAGCAAAAATGAGGTCCAATGTCCAACTGTAAATTCAATACTTACATTGGCACAGATATCAGGGAAAGTGCTGCAATTGCACAGCATCTGTGGCCAGTTCTGATTTAAAATTGGATAGGAGCAGATGCTCTCCCACCATCAACAAGGAAGCTCCTCTCCTCCCTCCCCACCCCCTCTCCCAAGCTGGCTTTTAAGTACGAGGTTTATTCAAGAGAAGCTTTGAAAATTAGTTAGAAAGAGTGGGGGGGAAAAAAGCCATCATGTTGATGATCTCTCCCGGTCAATACATGATTTTTTACATCCAGTGCATTTTCTAAGCCATTATCTCCGACAGAGAATCTGCTGAAGTTTCAGCTTTTGCAGTTTGTGGTAAGCTTTCACATAATGCACTGATGGACTCGATAAGGCCGAGTGCAGAAACTAGGGCCTCAGCTATTGTCTAACTTTAAACCAAGGAAACCTGCCTATGCCTCGGTCTCCATTGTTCAGCCAACCCTCTTTGTCCCAGCTGCCGATCGTGGTTCCAGATTTAGCACGGCTTCTTTGCTTTGCAGCAGGTGAACATGGTTAGGAAATGGGCATTCGATATCCCTGCCTCCACAGTGCCGGTGCCATATTTTTTTTTTAATGGAACCTTTTCACTTGCAACAAAGGCTGTAACGACCTCGTTTCCCAACAGTGTTTGTTTGCAAGAGGGAGAAAATCAGAACAGCAGCGAGACAAGTGAGAGCAGAGACATGGAAGGCAGCTGATGGATCAGAATGGAAGCACTGCACTGCGTCATTGTGCCAATGCTACTTAATAAATGTATTACTCCTTTAAAGATGACAAAGATGAAAATCCATGACTGATTTCCCATGGGCAAGATGGCAACGCCAAGTCGGGTAGCGTGCCAAGACTCACTATCCAGGCTCACACTTTAAGACTGGCCACTTGGACGAGGTTCAGAAGGGTTGCCAACACCCTTGGAATAATAACCCAGCTAAGAATTAATGGTTTCGGGGGCGGGGGGGGGGGGGGGGGGGGAGTTAAGAAAATTGGTAGGAAAAAAAGAGGACAAATAGAATCTGAGAAAGAGAATCATTAGTTCCTAGCACAAGCTCTTTAAAAAAAAATCTTGAAGGTGCACAAGGTGATCTTGAGCAGTTTGGCTGACAGGTTTCTCCTGTCTACGAGTTCCTATTTACAGCCTATTCTTCATGCCCCCATATTTACTTGCTCAACTACATGGATTTGCCTATGAACTCCAACACCTGTTCACCCAAAAAATGTCAACAGTAAAACTAGACTCTTCTTTTGCCTTGTTTCGCAGTGTCAGCTGTGGCTCAGTTGATAGCACACTTGCCTCAGAGTCAGAAGGTTGTGGGTTCAAGCCCCACTCCAGGGACTTGAGCACATAAAGCTCAGCTGACACTCCAGTGCAGTGCTGAGGGAGCGCTGCACTGTCGGAGATGCCGTCTTTCAGGTGAGACGTTAAACCGAGGCCCCATCTGCTCTCTCAGGTGGACGTAAAAGATCCCACGGCACTATTTTGAAGAAGGGCAGGGGAGTTATCCCCGGTGTCCTGGCCAGTATTTATCCCTCAACCAACATAACAAAAACAGATTATCTGGTCATTATCACATTGCTGTTTGTGGGACCTTGCTGTGCGCAAATTGGCTGCCGCGTTTCCCACATTACAACAGTGACTCCACTTCAAAAAGTACTTCATTGACTGTAAAACGCTTTGAGACGTCCGGTGGTCGTGAAAGGCGCTATAGAAATGCAAGTCTTTCTTTTCTTTCTGTTTATCCCTCCCTCATCTAAATGAGAAATGCGCAATCTGAGCCTTTGAAGCCAGCTACCAGCTGGTTAAATTGTTAATCTCGAAAACCTAATAAGATGCCCTGAACTGAATATCTTTGGTAGGACGGATGCACAGGATCAGGCACAAGTGGGTCAGAAAAACTCAAACATGGACACCTCCTCAATGGAGCTGTGCTGCTTAACTGGAGGTCGAAAACACACAATGTAGTTTGATTTGGAGACTCCTGTCAAAAAAATTTATGTTCACTATTTAATTTCCTGTGGCAAAAATAAATATCGCCTCTTTCTGTAACCGTCTCTCTGCTCATATCACACTAATTCTTTGACTCACTCGGCATTTGTCTACTTTTTCACACTCGTCCTTTGTGTAAATATCTCATCTTTGTCTCCTCTCAATATGCCTCGACATACTTTGTTTGTCCTCTCTATCTTTCTTTCTATATGTCTGACACACGCTTTATCTACCTTTCCCTCTGTATGTGTCTCTGTCCTTTTTTAAAAAATCACCAATATGTCTCATACTCTCCTTTTTGTTATCTTGATGGAAACCTGGAGGCAGGCTGGCTCAGGGATTCAAACAGAAATATCAACTCTTTCTGCTGTGTATCTTTCCCTCTCCTCCTGCGGGAATGATAAGTGGGCTGCGTACCTCAAGAAACCCAAAGGGTGGAAGAAAATTGACATAAAAAAATAGTAGCAGGAGTAGGCCATTCGGCCCTTCGAGCCTGCTCCGCCATTCAATATCATGGCTGATCCTCTATCTCAATACCATATTCCCGCTCTCTCCCCATAATGCCCCTTGTGTCTAGAAATCTATCTACCTCCTTCTTAAATATATTCAGTGACTTGGCCTCCACAGCCTTCTGTGGTAGAGAATTCCACAGGTTCACCACCCTCTGAGTGAAGAAATTTCTCCTCATCGCAGTCCTAAATGTCCTACCCCATATCCTGAGACTGTGACCCCTCGTTCTAGACCCCCCAGCCAGGGGAAACATCCTCCCTGCATCCAGTCTGTCTAGCCCTGTCAGAATTTTATACGTTTCAATGAGATCCCCTCTCATTCTTCTAAACTCTAGTGAATACAGGCCTAGTCGACCCAATCTCTCCTCATACGACAGTCCTGCCATCCCAGGAATCAGTCTGGTGAACCTTTGCTGCACTCCCTCTATGGCAAGCATATCCTTTCTTAGGTAAGGAGACCAAAACTGCACACAGGGCCACTAATGCACCACAGAGACTGGGAAGGGAGTGGACCGAGGCCACTGACAGACCAGAGAGGGGAGTGGACAGAGGCCACTGATAGACCAGAGAGAATGGGAGGTAGCAGGCGGAGAACTCAGGAGCACAGAAAACCAGTGAGAGCGGGCCAGGGATTCAGGCACACACAAATCATTAAACAAAGAAAGAGGCACATTCCTTGTGTGCATGTGTTAAAGCTATGGCCACATAATGGCTCCTGGGAATTCTAGTCTTTTACATTGGAGATGGACTGCCCTCTCAGTGGAGTAAAATAATGCTTCAACCAAGAGGCTACAAGCTGGGGTAGGAGGACGAGAATAAACAACATGCTTTATAATGTTAGGCACTACTGGTAGGGTAAGTCCATGTAGACTAATGAAAAATACAGAGGTACTCACTGGCAAGACCTCCCTTCCAGGGGTAGCGCAAATGTTAATACTGGAAGAAGCCGAGAAGCAGGTTTACTGCCAGTTCTGTGAGGATTATGCAATAAGGGTAACATTTACATAGCACCTTGCCAGCTCATCGAAATGTCTCCAAGTAGCTAACAAAATTAATTCCTTTTGGAGCGCAGTGAGTGTTATGTCGGCAAATGTGGCAGCCCTGCTGTGCCAGCAACACCTCAAAAATGCAACGAGATGACTGACCTATTAATCTGTTCTTTTCTGATGGTGCTGGTTGAAGAAAGAATATTGACCAGAATATCGACCAACATCCTGCCTCATGGGATATTTAACATCCACCCAAACAGCAAACAGGATCTTGATTTACTATTTATATTCGGGCTTCTCCAGATACTTTTTCTTGTGCTGAACACAAAAAACAGTTTCCACCGGCACATTCACGCCTCCAATAAAATGAAGTGAGAACTGGTGCGCTAAGTAATCTGGGATAGCGTGGCAAACAACACTTATTTATTGTCCACAAAGTACATGCAAGATTCCTATTGCATGCCCGCATCACTGCTGAAATGTTTTTATATCATAGTCGTATCAGACTCTTCAAAGCAGATTAAACTAACAGGTTTATTCATTTGCAGAAGCAAGCAGGATTAGTGAGTTATTGAAGTTGGTGCAAATAGCACAGCTTTGAACTAGTTCATCAAAGTGTTAAACTGACAAAACTCCTTATTTGGGTTCCTTTGATTGGCATTCGATGAACAAATGCTTCTCAAAAGGGGAGCAGCCACCAAATCCTTGTTAGTTACATGTCCAATGTACTGGTTGAAGAAAGAACATTGGGACATTTCTAGGAGGTGTTACTTCCTATGGGGCTGCGTCTTGCCTCCATGTCTGCGATAGTTAGGTCCAAACCATAACTGACTGGCACATGGCAAGTGTCAGGTTCTTATATCCCTTTGAAATACAGTCACATCTTTTCAAAGTCAGTTATGTGAGACAGAGGTACTTCACTCGAACAATGGAACCAAGAAACGCATAAAGGCTTGCCAATGACTATCTGTGGCATTTGACCAATGCTGTGTATGTCAGTCTTGCCCCGCTTTGGTTGTGTAACAGCCCAGTAATGCGTCTCGTTTCCAGCGCTTGGGTGTGCTTTGTGATTAGTAACAGACGTATGCACCTCGATAAACAAAACCAACTGTGATGGTTTGATTGGCTTTTCCCTTGTATTCTTCATGCAGAGCTAAAAAGAGCAAAAGCCATTTGCGCAGCATGCAGTTGTAGGTGCCATTTTGAGGGTGGTGTCTTTCTTTACAACACAGCAGAGAGAAAAAATCCATGAGGAAATGTTAAAGTGGAGTATGTTATAAGGTGAAACGGGACCAATCTCCAATCCACCACAAACATCCCATCCAAAGGACAGCACCACAAACAGTAAAACACTCCCTCAGTACTGCCACTGGAATTTCAACCTTGATATAGAATCATAGAAATTTACAGCACAGAAGGAGGCCATTCGGCCCATCTTGTCCATGCCGGCTGACAAGGAGCTATGCAGCCTAATCCCACCTTCCAGCACTTGGTCCGTAGCCTTGTAGGTTACGGCACTTCAAGTGCACATCCAAGTACTTTTTAAATGTGATGAGGGTTTCTGCCTCTACCACAGGCAGAGAGTTCCAGACCCCCACCACCCTCTGGGTGAAAAAAATTCTCCTCAAATCCCCTCTAAACCTCCTGCCAATTACTTTAAATCTATGCCCCCTGGTTATCGACCCCTCTGCTAAGGGAAATAGGTCCTTCCTATCCACTCTATCTAGGCCCTCATAATTTTATACACCTCAATTAGATCTTCCCTCAGCCTCCTCTGTTCTAAAGAAAACAACCCCAGACTATCCAATCTTTCCTCATAGCTAAAATTCCCCAGCCCAGGCAACATCCTCGTAAATCTCCTCTGTACCCTCTCTAGTATGATCACATCCTTCCTGTAATGTGGTGACTAGAACTGCACACAGTATTCGAGATGCGGCCTAACTAGTGTTTTATACAGTTCAAGCATAACCTCCCTGCTCTTATATTCTATGCCTCGGCTAATAAAGGCAAGTATCCCGTATGCTTTCTTAACCACCTTATCTATCTGTCCTGCTACCTTCAGGGATCTGTGGACATGCACTCCAAGGTCCCTCTGTTCCTCTACACTTCTCAGTGTCCTACCATTTATTGTGTATTCCCTTGCCTTGTTAGCCCTCCCCAAATGCATTACCTCACACTTTTCCGGATTGAATTCCATTTTCCGTTGTTCTGCCCACCTGACCAATCCATTGATATCTTCCCACAGTCTACAGCTTTCTTCTTCATTATCAACCACACAGACAATTTTTGTATCATCTGCAAACTTCTTAATCATACTTTCTACATCCAAATCCAAATCATTGATATATACCACAAAAAGCAAGGAACCCACTACTGAGCCCTGTGGAACCCCACTGGAAACAGCCTTCCAGTCACAAAAACACCCATCGACCATTACCCTTTGTTTCCTGCCTCTGAACCAATTTCGGATCCAACTTGCCACTTTGCCTTGGATCCTATGGGCTTTTACTTTCGTGACCAGTCTGCCATGCGGGACCTTATCAAAAACATTGCTAAAATCCATATAGACTACATCAAACGCACTACCCTCATCGACCCTCCTTGTTAACTCCTCAAAAAATTCAATCAAGTTAGTCAGACACGACCTTCCCTTAACAAATCCATGCTGACTGTCCCTGATTAATCCGTGTCTTTCTAAATGAAGATTTATTATGTGGGATGATAGGAGAGAGAGATAATAAAGATACCTTTTAATAAAGAAATGTAGGTTTGGAGACATTTGCCTAAAAATTAGGATGAATGACCATCATCTAAATGCAAATAATATCTCAGTAACAAACCGTCATGGTGACAGGTGCAACCAAAGTTGGCACAGGACAACTGTGCGTTTATTGTTTCCAGGCAAACTACACATCAACGTACATGGAAAGACCATCAGTGGGACATCTGCCAAAACATGAATTACCCATTTACAGATTAAAAAGAATTCACTGATTGTTTTGACACCCATGAGGCATGTGAGGAAAGTGCATTTACAAATTCGAAAGCAGATCTCACAACCCACCAGATTTGTCACGTCGTTATGGTTTAAGGAGTTTGCATGTCTACTTCCTGTGATGTCGCAGCTCACTGCGGCAATCTGTCCCATTTGCAAGCCTGCGTTAGGCAAATGCTAGCACACGGACAACACCTCCTTCTAATTGGGCAACGTGGCAATCTGCAGAGTTGACCAGGCACCAAACGGACTTCACTGACATTTTACCGCAGATGGAGTCAGATTAAACGTTTTTTTTTACCAAGGAAGGTAACATTGCTGTTGGAATGAAGACCAGTTATTAGAGCCACTTCCTACTTTCTGGTGATTTCCAGAAATGCCGAGTGATCTTCACTTATTTCAATAGTTTTTGTTTTTTTTGGAGGCTATGGGGAGGGGATGAGGAAGAGACAAGAAACAAAAAATACAACGTTTTTTTTTGGTAATGACACTCTGCTTTTACTAATCTTTCAGTTTGTTAAAAATGAGCTACGGTTATAGTTAGTAAGACTTCCTTAAATGGAGGCCAGAAGTATCTCTTCAGAGATGAGCTCTTTCGCTGGAATAATCAGGAGACTGTACAAGTACAAGATGGTGATTCACTGAGGAACTCTCTGACTTCATTTCCTGCCTACTATGGAGACAATTGAACCTCATTCCCTTTTATCTAGTCATTCCACATTATAACAATTAAAGATACAAATCTACACTGCGCACTCAAAGGAATGCTTCATAAAAATGTGAAAAAAACCACCCACAACGCATTGAACACTGCCACAGCTTTATTATTCTACGGCATGTGAGCAAGGCTTTCGAATTTGATATCTACAAGTGTTACTGTACATGTTGTGTGCGCACGCACAGAACCTGCACACAGACAGCTTTTGTTTAGAAGCAAGCTAGCCAGTGCAGTTTAACTGCAAAAGGTAATGTTTAACAACTGTGCAAACACACAACGCTTTGGACATGGAAGAGTGCAACAGGATCTAATTTTCAGAGGGGCGAGGGAAATGCTAATTTTTCGCCTGCATCGAAGTGGAATAGCGCACGGAGCAACTTAAAGGTTGCCACCATCCCGGTAAACTGATACGCAAGAGGACAACACAATGACACAGTTGGCAAAATAACACTTGTGGCAATGTCCAACACAGTGGCTGCACTGCACTCTTCAGACCCGATATTGTGAGGAACAAACCCACGATGAAGGTGCTCCCAAGAGGCGGAGAGACACCGCCCCCTTTAAAAAGGACAGTAGAATATCTGATCAGAACCTGAGATTATCCCAAATAATGGCTCTTTTCATTTGAGCAAAAAAAAATTGAGAGAGCTAAGGGAGATGTTCAAAATTACAAGAGTTTTTGATCAAGTAAATTGGGATAAACAATTTCCACTGATCCGTGAGTCAGAAGCTCGAAGACATATTGAAAGATTGAAGGGGGAGATTAAAAAATGTTTGGTTTTTTTTAAATGCAGAGGGCTTGTTAAAATGTGGAATGCCCTACCGGAAATACTGGTGGAAGCGGAATGCATAATGGAAGCAGAAGGGAAGTGGATAAATACTTAAAAAGGGCAAATTTAAAAGGGTATGGGGGGGGATAGGGTAGGGGAATGGCCTAACTGTGTCGTTCTTTCAAACAGCTGGCACAGGCATAATGGTTGAATGGTCTCCTTCTATGCTGTAAAATTCTCATGTTTTATTCGACGATTCACTGCAGAGAGGATCTCTTTAAACTCATTTTTCATTTTAGTTGGATTACTCCTTCACCTCACTTTCCACACCAATTTTTGTCTCAATACAGCCAAGGCTTGAGGAGAATCTTTAGGCTTATTTGAACCAAATGATTTGAATATAGCAATGCAATTTAAAGCCTATTTTTCGACAAGGATACTGGGTAGGCCATTTAAGACTGAAATGAGGAGGAATTTCTTCACTCAGAGGGTTGTGAATCTTTGGAATTCTCTGCCCCAGCGGGCTGTGGATGCTGAGTCTTTGAGTATATTCAAGGCTGAGAGCGATAGATTTTTGGACTCTAGGGGAATCAAGGGATATGGAGATCGGGCGAGAAAGTGGAGTTGAGGTCGATGATCAGCCATGATCTTATTGAATGGCGGAGCAGGCTCGAGGGGCTGTATGGCCTACTCCTGCTCCTACTTTTTTATGTTCTTATGCACATCCAAATGCCTCCAGGGGCTATTGCATCTACACTGCACTTGACCATCAATCCCTCATCATTTGTCAAGTCCCAAACTGGCTAAAAAAAAACCCACATAATTTGATTAGTACTCACAAAGCCCATGACTGCTCATTGTGGAGTTTCTGAATGGGCTTCTTTTAAAAAACAGATAATTAAGATTTCCTAATTAGAAGCAAGTTGCTTAAAAGTAGCAAGTATGCTCTAACCACAACTGCTGCAACTTTAGCTAAAAGGAAGATGTTGAGCCGCAAAACGCTCAAGACTGCGCGCTACAGCTCAACCAGTATGAAGAGAGATCAATGAAGACACAGAACAAGTCAAGGCTTTACCTCGGCTTGCAGTCAGCGCAGAGAGAAAGCAAACTAAATGGGCGTTGTCCTCTTCGGATCTGGCACACAGCAGATTGATGCATCCTCTTCACTCTCGCTGGAACACTTGACAACAAGCTAGCCCTTGTGCAAATGGTTTCAAAATATCCGTCAAAAGATTGGAAATATATCCCACCAGCTGCTGGGTGGCCCTGATCTTGGTTTTGATCTCGAAGCTAACCTCAAATGTCAAACTTTGGAGGGAGCCAACTGTGGAGGGATCCTAACAAAATACGCCACATGTGGACAGGATTCCAGAGAACTGCTGATCCCAAGCTCTGGAGGGACTGCCACCACACAGCAGTTACTTGCAGAGAAATGTGCTCAGCCCTTCTCCACCTCTCATTTCTGCACATCTGCGTTAGGAAGTCTTTTTTAAAAAAAATAACGTCATGGTAAACAACAGATGAGCTCATTATTACCACAATAGTTAGGCTGATCAAATAATTCAGAAGTGATCAGCTGGGTTACGACAACTACAACTTTTATTTACGTAGCGGAGCAAAGGGGAAATTGGGGATGGGGCACAGGAGGAAATCAGAGATGGTTTTTTTTTTAGGACATTGTTGAAGGCAGGGAGAGAGGTAACAAGGCAGAATGGTTACGGAAGAGAATTTCACAGAACAGGGGCACTGAGACTTTGGGATCAGTCTCTGATTGTGCAGCAGGGAACACTAAACCGGAGTCCGAGAAACAGAGGATGCAGCTGGGACGTGCAAATAGGGGAAGATCAGAAAGAGTGGAGCCAAGTCATGAAGGGATTTGAAAAAAAGGACAAGGCTTCTGGAATGGATACAGTGGAGTGCAGGAAGCGAGTAATGCTTCCAATATAATTTGCATGGGGGGGGGGGGGGCTTTGTATAGTAAAACACGCGCCTGAAAGATCTGGAGTAGCTGAGCTTTTTGTACATTAGGAGCAGACATTTGAGGCAATAATGATGTTGATTAGGATTTCTGTAATAGTGGGAAAGGGGTAGGGTTATATTCTGCAGGCTGAAGAATGCGATTTTCAGGACAGAACGGATGTGAAGATAAGAAGTTCAGGTCAAAGGAGAACATACCGCCATGATTGTGCACCATTGGATTTAGTCCGAGTTGGAAGCTGGAAAGGTTGATGGAGTTAGGGGCTGAGGTACAAGGATGGCTGGCACACAAGATGGCTTTGGTATTGCTGACATTGGTAGTCAGCCGTGGCTCAGTGGGTAACACTCTCACCTCTGAGGTCAGAAGGTCGTGGGTTCAAGTCCCACTCCAGAGCCTTGAGCACAAAAATCCAGGCCAACACTCTTAGTGCAGTGCTGAGGGAGTGCTGCACTGTCGGAGGTGCCATCTTTCGGATGAGACGTTAAACTGAGGACCTGTCTTCTCTCTCAGGTGGACATAAAAGATCCCATGGCACTATTTCGAAGAAGAGCAGGGGAGTTATAGAAACATAGAAAAATAGGAGCAGGAGTAGGCCCTTCGGCCCTGCTCCACCATTCAATATGATCATGGCTGATCCTCTATCTCAATACCATATTCCTGCTCTCTCCCCATAATAGAAATCTATCTAGCTCCTTCTTAAATATATTCAGTGACTTGGCCTCCACAGCCTTCTGTGGTAGAGAATTCCACAGGTTCACCATCCTCTGAGTGAAGAAATTTCTCCTCATCTCAGTCCTAAATGTCCTACCCCGTATCCTGAGACTGTGACCCCTCGTTCTAGACCCCCCCACCCCGCCCCCAGCCAGGGGGAACATCCAGTCTGTCTAGCCCTGTCAGAATTTTATACGTTTCAATGAGATCCCCTCTCATTCTTCTAAACTCTTATCCCCAGTGTCCTGGCCAATATTTATCCCTCAATCAACAGAAGAAAAACAGATGATCTGGTCATTATCACATTGTTGCTTGTGGGAGCTTGCTGTGCGCAAATTGGCTGCTGCGTTTCCTACATTACAACAGTGACTATACTTCAAAAAGTACTTCATTGGCTAGAAGGCACTTTGGGATGTATAAACGCAAGTCCTGATTTTTTTTGAGCAGTAGGCAAATTTTGACTCATCCAGACGAGGTTGAAAACATTCACAAGGATTGGGACCGAATGTCAGCCTCATGACTGCAGCGTCACCACTAACATTTCAGCAAAGTGCCACAGTAGGCGTGTGAAACATCAATATTCAGTCCACTTAAACCGTGACAAAAGCACTCAGCGGGACAATTGTAGATTTTGTCTCTGCAAAGTTGATGTGCCCGGAGAAAGCACTTTGTGTTTTACAACACTCGAGTGAAGGACGGGGCTGTAACTAACGGTGAGAACAATTCGAGGTGCAAATGCATCACACAGTGTCGAAGAGAACTGGCTAACGTGCGGCCTTCCCCAAAATATGTTGAGACAAATATACTAAATAATCCCCGTGACAACATTGGTGTGGTTGTATTTATAACCTCTCACTGTAAATGTGGGTAAGTACGAACCAACAGCAGGTTTTTTGACTGAAAAATTGATTTGAACCAATGCTTGTGCTTTTGCTACAGCACAAACAAACACGTTGAAGCTTCTTGGTGACGTTACCAGCGAGGAGAAATAAAGATATTTATTCCCCACTGGCATTTCTGCACGCAAGTATAATAACTCATGAGCAACACAGCTGTGGGTGGGTCACGTCAGATCCACCTGTTGAGTAAATATCGTATACAACAGATGCCCAAGCACATATACCAAGAAAATTTTAAAAATAGAATTACATTTTAAAATAGGGATCTATCAAAGTTGGCCCCAGTCTGTTGGTAAATCAAAGCAATGACACACATGATAGCGGTGGCTGTGCAGTTGGCATGGACAAACCTGTGGAATAGTACGCAAGTACGCAACTTCACATATCAAAATAGGCTGAAAATGGTTCTTAGAGGTGAATCTTGCACTGCATTCAGAAATATTTAGAGAGAGAGAGAGAATATTCCCAGTAAATTCACATTTTAGGACTGTTAATCGGAGAGCCTGACAACGCAAGACATGACAAAAGATACACTGGAAAGATAAAACTACTCTTTTTAATGTGAAGGCAGACACCATCATTCTAACCGGTAAAACAGCTCAAGGGGAATGAGTGAAAAGACAAGGAGGATTGTTGAAAAACCACACTGCAAGGTCAGGACTGGGGTTGTTTTGCGAACTTTTCAGATGATCCTTTACAAAAGATGAAAGATGAATGAGAACAGACAAAGTTCCGCTGCATCTGGTGGCCGTGCTTAGGAAAGGAGAGGATGAAAGGGCAGCTCATGGCACAACGCAAGGAAATTGACCACTTCACTATCAGACCACCCAGCAGCATCCAATTCTATTAACCAGAGAGGACACTTGTGCGGAGACACAGGAAATCAATCCATAAAACTCCCATTATCAAAGTTTCATGACTAGTTATCCACTGCTTGTGCCTGCAATGGGACTCGTAGGAGGAACAGCACAACCAACGACTCACATTTGTCTTAACCCTTTCCATGCCAGACAAACAGCATCTCCACAGGAATAGCACAAATGCTGTAACCAGCATTCTCTGCTGAACAGGAAATCTGTCCCACTGTACATCAAGTAATTTTCACCCCGCTGCATAAACAAGAACTCCACCCAGTTACACAAGGAGATCTTTGACTATGAGCTTACGGTTTAATACAAACTCTTTCACTGGCCAATGATGTCCCTATATGAGGTTGATTGTCTTGAGGGGCAGAAGTTGCCAGGCTACAATGACAAAAAAAGGGAGCATTTATTGTTTACACTGGTGTGCAAGTCTATACTGGATTGGTGGAAGTGTATTCTGCCCACTGGTTCAGTGCTACATTACATTTTAGGAATAATGCATTTAACAACAACTTGCATTTATATAGCGCCTTTAACGTAGTAAAACATCCTGAGGTGCTTCACAGGAGCGTTAATCAAACAAAATTTGACACCGAGCCACATAAGGAGATATTAGGACGGGTGACCAAAAGAGGCAGCTTTTAAGGAGCGTCAGAGGAGGAGATAGGTAGAGAGGCGGAGAGGCTTAGGGAGGGATTAGGGCCCAAGGCAGCCGAAGGCATGGCCACCAATGGTGGAGCGATTAAGATCGGGGATGCGCAAGAGGCCAGAATTGGAGGAAGGCAGAGATCTCGGAGGGTTGGAGGAGGTTACAGACACAGAGAGGGGACAAGGCCATGGAGGCATTTGAAAACGAGGTTGAGAAGTTAAAAATTTGCCGGACCGGAAGCAATGAAGGTCAGCGAGCACAGGGGTGATGGATGGAGGGTGGAAGATGGGAACTGATGTTTTCACAGCAAAAATCACAAAAGGTTCTTCTTGGAATACCCTCCAACAAAAAGAAAAAAAATTGTTCAAGAACAGTGTGTCGTTGGACTTACAGCGCCAGTGAGGCAGATGAGCGCCAATGCCTTACAGAAGGCAATGCCAGGAGCTTGGAGTTGATACCTGCTGAAACTAGTTCAAGACCTCAAGGCAAAGATTGGTCGTCAGTCTTAGTGGTCATCCATGCATCAGACGCGTGCGGTTCTGAAGCACAGTGCACATTTCGTGGGGCTTAAAAGAGCCACGCTCGGTTTACTTGGAAATTTGAGTTTGATCTCAAAACGTTCCAATTTTGAACATAAAGCAAAAATTAAGGCAGGCTTCACATCTTGCATGCCGCAAAATTCGGTGAATTGAAGTCACAACAACTCAGGGTTTTACAGCATGCATCAAAAGCCTGGATAGTCATCGTCATCTACCCCATACCGCTTCCATACATTTATATTCAAGGCCCAGATATGGGTCCAATACAGTAACAACTGGACCACAAACCAGTCAGCAATGATAGAACACCAAGCCTATTCACAGAGAACCAGAACATTAAAAATTATTTGAAGAGCGGAGTTGACTTGTCATATTCAATTACTCTGAGCAACAGCACCAGACACAACATACAAAAGCACAAACGGTCCGGCAACTTATCAAAGTGACAGTTAGTTCTCTCTTACACTCTCGGTCACCAGTTGTCTGCTGGAAATACTAAAAAGGAATTGATTTCATTCTCAGGGGGTCAGCAGCCATCTCATCAATAATGGCACATCAGAAGATCTCCAGTTACATGAACAGTGCAGAGATGTGTACAGCACTTCTGAAACAGAGAGCAACAGTTCAGCACAAGTCGAAGACCACTGTGCGATTGTGGCAACTCAGAAGAAGACTCTCCAAGTCAACCCCTTGTAGCGTCGCTCTAAATTTGGGGCAAATCGATTTTTCTCTCAGTTACAAACAGTAAATATTTCAGGGTTTAGAACGCGTGATATTCGACTCCCCCTCCAATGCCTACGATGAATAAGACAACAAATAGCTGAGCCATACAGATAAGAAAGATCCCGTGCTCAATCGTCAGTCAGTGCTGAGTTAATTAAGCGATGGGAGGGGTGCTATAATTAGTGCCAGCTAATAGCAGCAACCCTACCACTGCCCTGGGCTAGCAAAGGGGAAAAATTAAACCGCAGCTCCCACCCAATATCACTTTCCAAGGACCCTAACTGGACAGTGCACGCTGTGTGGGCTCGACTGTGATATTCCCTGCAGTTGCATTGCTTACGGACACTCAGTCTGCTGCACGAAGACAGGTCGCTTGGGTAAAGTGTTTACAAGCATCCAATGCCCAACTTGATGTCAACTCCTTCGGGAGAGCACAAGGAGGAGATGGGAGGAAGAGAAGGCAAAAAAAATACCATGGACAATGCTTACATGAAGATTAAATAGCTATTGCAGTCAATCTGCCACTATGGTTTACAAGTCAATAATGGTGCTGTATTCTAGAGCACCAGCAAGTAACAATTCTGATCTTTGTTCTCTTGTGTGGTCTCCACCATCAACCATAACAAACACTTTTTGTATTTAAAAAAACCTTATTTGTCACACAAGCAGTATGAAGTGGCTATTGGCAAACTTCACCGGATTTCTTGCTGTCTGCTATAATCAGTACATTTTCTTCCAATCCTTGGGTTTAACGGTGTGCAGGGAGAGATCAGTCCCACAGTCACATTGCTTCTGGCATCGGGTATCCTGGAAATTCTCGACATTTTCAACTAAAGACTAATTTTTTTTGTTGCAATTTCCTTCAACTTACAAAGTGAGAGTAGGAGCAGGGAGGAAGAGGAAAACACGCATTTCTAAGTTAGATCAGAATGCATGGGCTTAGTTGGTGAATGGACGCATCTCTGAAATTGCAGGAAAGAGGATGTCGCACCTCCTTGTGAAGCAAACTGCAGTTACAAGTTGAATTTCTCCGACCACAAGAATAGTGTGATTGTACTTAGAACATAAGAAATAGGAGCAGGAGTAGGCCATTTGGCCCTTCGAGCCTGCTCCGCCATTCAATAAGATCATGGCTGATCTTCTACCTCATCTCCACTTTCCTGAACTATCCCCATATCCCTTGATTCTCTTAATATTCAAAAATCTATCGATCTCTGTCTTGAATATACTCAATGACTGAGCCTCCACAGCCCTCTGGGGTAGAGAATTCCAAAGATTCACCACCCTCTGAGTGAAGAAATTTCTCCTCATCTCAGTCCTAAATGGCCGACCCCTTATTCTGAGACTGTGACCCCTGGTTCTAGACTCCCCAGCCAGGGGAAACATCCTCCCTGCATCTACCCTGTCAAGCCCTGTAAGAATTTTGTATGTTTCAATGAGATCACCTCTCATTCTTCTAAACTCTAGAGAATATAGGCCTAGTCTACTCAATCTCTCCTCACAGGACAATCCCCCCCATCCCAGGAACCAGTCTGGTGAACCTTCATTGCACTCCCTCTATGGCAAGTATATCCTTCTTTAGGTAAGGAGACCAAAACTGTACACAATACTCCAGATGTGGTCTCACCAGGGCCCTATATACTTGGAGAAGCAGGGTGCACTAAATGTCAGTGGATTTTTTTTTAAACCAAGACATTTCCCTTTTTTAAAATAAGGGAACATCAAATTCCACCTGGTCCTTTATCCCCATTTTCAAAATTTGCTTTCAGCCACATTTGAAACATAAGATACCTACTATATCTATGGCCTCTATGCAACATGGTTAAACTTCACTATTTAAACTTCATCATTAACAACAACAACTTGCATTTATACTGCACCATTTAACGCAGTAAAATATCCCAAGGTGCTTCACAGGAGCGCTAGCAAATAAAAGTTGACACCGAGCCACACAAGGACAACCTTCTCAAAGTTTCAACCCTATCTTTGTTAAGCTTCAATATTTAAACAGCCTTCACAAAATTGTATTTTTTCTTGTTTTCCAACGTTTCATTCTTTTCTCTGTTAATAGTTCCAGAGATGCTGCTGCTCTCAGTAACCTCATCCCAATGGCTCCAGTACCTCACTCCAATGGCCCTTCGTTGATCTAAGCAGAAAGTGGGCATAAGCAGGTTATTCAACCGTAAGAGGCATTGCAAGTGACCGCAATCTTCTCCGCATCTAATGTCCAGACATACACACTTTCAGCAGGAATGGATTCACACAGGGATCGGATAGAAATCAGAAATGGGAACCAGGGCTGATGTTTCCCATCCCTATCCCAGGGATTTTGAGGCAAGTTGTTACGTCCCAACTGCTACTTCAGTTAAGATTAACTAACAGCACAGACAAGTGTTCAAACATGTGGCCTTGCTAAGTTCGTATAGCTCCGTACCGAGCCACATGGTAAATTTATCAGCACAGCTGTTAGTTTTCACTTTTCAATTAGCCCAATCACATCACCAAGTTCCCCCACTCCATCCTATCCCAAGCTTCTAACCAGGCTAAGGAGGATAATGTTCCCCACGTGTAGTCCTTATTTTTTTTATTCATTTATGGGATGTGGGCGTCGCTGGCAAGGCCAGCATTTATTGCCCTTGAACTGCTGCAGTCCGTGTGATGAAGGTACTCCCACAGTGCTGTCAGGGAGGGAGTTCCAGGATTTTGACACAGCGACGATGAAGGATCGGCAATATAATTCTAAGTCAGGATGGTGTGTGACTTGGAGGGGAACTTGGAGGTGGTGGTGTTCCCATGCGCCTGCTGCCTTTGTCCTTCTAGGTGGAAGAGGTCGTGGGTTTGAGAGGTGCTGCCGAAGAAGCCGTGGCGAGTTCCTGCAGTGCATCTTGTAGATGGTACACACTGCAGCCACGGTACGCCGGTGGTGGAGGGAGTGAATGTTTAAGGTGGTGGATGGGGTGCCGATCAAGCGGGCTGCTTTGTCCTGGATGGTGTCGAGCTTCATGAGTGTTGTTGGAGCTGCACTCATCCAGGCAAGTGGAGAGTATTCCATCACACTCCTGACTTGTGCCTTATAACTCCAGCCATACCATGAACACACAATACAACGGTGTAACTCACTCAGTTTCTATTTGTAATGGTGAGGATGTTTTGTATTACATTCGTTGATGCACTGCAGTACAACAGCAGGGTACAGGTCTGAATATAATTCTCCACATATAGGTAGATATTGCAGCTTGAAGAAGGGTGGGGTGGGGTGGGGGGGGGAGGGGGGAAGGATGAGAAAAATTAAGGAGGGAGAGAAAATGAACAGACAACACAACCAATGTTCCCTTTAAGCTGCGCTCTGGATCTCCTGTGTAGCCGGCTTTTAAAAGGAAAAACTTTGAATGGGATGCGCAGCACCAAAAAAATTACAGGGAACATTGAACACAACACCATTGTAGAAGCAGCGTCACCACACGGACTGCAGTGGTTCAAGAGGAAGGCCCAATCACATCTACTCAGGGGTGGACAATAAATGCGATCGAGCCAGTGTCATCCCTTGAGAAATAATTTTAAAAATGAGAACGAAAAGACAATGAACAAGAGAGAGATCGACACAAAGTTGTCCAGAGAGGAAGAGAAGAAAAATTACTGCACTGCTTTCATGCATTTTCCAGTGACAAATACAAGCACAATATTAGCAGAGGTCTGCTCACCAACTTGATACGGGCCAATGTCCAGGAAAGTGAAGCAGAGACAAGAAAGTTTAAATGAAGAGAGTAGGGGGAAAAAAATAAAGCGAGACTTGGACAACTCTGCTGCTTCACATATAGCTAGATGGCATAAGTAGTGTTAATACCCAAAGCATTCCTCCTAAACACAAATGAAATGTTACTGTGAAGCCCTTAAATATGCAATTTGTGAGAATGTGATTTTGTTACTGGGCCATTAACTGCAGAAGAAAAACAGAGTGGAATTTCACCCGCAGAAAAATGGTAAGACCGGAATATATGACTAAATGGGAAGCATACCATTAAGAGAACCTCAAATTTCAATTCAGTTTTGAGATAAATTTACTAAAAGTAATATGATGCGTCTGTTGACGCGGGCCATTCATGATGTTTATCTTCTTGACAAGATTAATGTACTATTTTGCCTTACCGTCCCCTGTTCAAAAATTTTAATGTACATTTAAGTGTAACTGGACAATTGAACGGCCTGCAGTGTTTCAGAAAATGCTCAAAAACGGCACTTAATATTTCACAAGACGAGGAAGGCCATTCTTAGCTCAGAAATACCCCACAGGCTTCCCATTGCAGCGTCCAAATGTTTATTAAACAGTTCCAGGGTTTTTGTCTCCATTACCTGACCCAGATCTCCAACCCAAGTGGTGATCACTCGTTTGCTGAATAACTTTCCAAATTTGCCTTCCATTAGTTTGAATCTTTCCATTCTTCTGGCACAGTTTAGTTGAAGTAGTGTTCTGAATTTAATTTTAGTATGTGGTTTACTCATCTTATGCCCCGCTATAATGTCAACTCTCAGACGGCTTCGTCAGAGGCTGAAAAGGACAAGTTTCTCCAGCTGATTCTACCCATCTTTCGCCATCTACAATGATGGTAAAAATGATACTGCCAAGATAGGCCAAGAGAAAGGAGCACGGTCTCTTTAAAACTGATCTTCCACCCTACATAAACTTGAGCTCACCTAAAACTCTGCTGCCCGTGTCCTAACTCACACCAAGTCCCATTCACCCATCACCCCTGTGCCCGCTGACCTACATTGGCTCCCAGTCCGGCAACATATCACTTAAAATTCTCACCCTTATTTTCAAATCTCTCCATGGCCTCGCCCCTCTGTAACTATCTCTGTAACCTCCTCCAGCCCCACAACCCTCCGAGGTATCTGCGCTCCTCTAATTCTGGCCTCCTGCGCATCCCTGGCGGCCGTGCCTTCAGCTGCCTAGCCCCCAAGCTCTGGAATTCCCTCCCTAAACCTCTCTCTCCTTTAAGACGCACCTTGAAACCTAATGCCAGTAGGACTGGCGTAAAACGGGTTTTTTCTTGGTTTATTGGAATAAATGTTATCTGTAGCATTTAATTGGATTATGATGGTGCTATGTGTTTGTACACTGGTGTTGAAATGGTTTTTGTTTTATGTGGAGTTAACTTTGAGATTTATTATTTTAAATCTAAAAAGTTGTGTGGTATTGTTTAAGGGTATTTGTACTGTAAACATTATTGATTATTTGTAAAATTAATCATTGCATTTATATTAACTATAAGGCTGTTTTTAAGGCTTTATTTTTTACTGTGATGGATGAATGAAATGGATTTACTATGTAATGGATTTACTATGTACTGTAATTGATGAGTTGTACAGGTATTATTGTTTTTGAATAAAAATATTTGAAACCTACCTCTTTTCTGTCCTAATACATTCTTATGAGGCTCGGTGTCAAATTTTGTTTTATAAAACTCCTGTGAAACGCCTTGGGACATTTTACTACGTTAAAGGCACCTATGTAAATGCAAGTTGTTGTTGAGTTGTTAATCAAGGAAGCAGAGTTAAGTGAGGAAAAATCAGGGCCTACCTTCCATATTCCTTCCTACCCATTGAATCCTGCAGATCTTGGGCGACCCCGACGGCCTCGCTGCCTTTCTCCGTACCCTGGATACCCGGCAGCTGGGCTGAAAAAGCACGGCCCTCGCCGCTGTAATTATTTCGGATCTGAGCGCCGCCGTCCCCACTCTGCTGCCCCCGGCTTTCCGACTGAGAATTCCTTTTCATCGCCTGAAGTCGTGCCAAAGGGACAACATCACAGTTCTGCGGCCGGTGCCAGACGGTCTGTTTAGTGAGAGCATTGTAGTAATAGAACCGGTTGTTGTTCTGGTCAAACAGCTCCCACCACTGGTTCTCACTCGATTGCCTGACGCGTACACGCTGCGGTGGATCCCAGCCGCACTCGCCCGTCACCAGGTTAACGTACATACGTTCTCGTGTCCGAGGCTCGATAATCTCCACCCAATCCGCACTGAAGAGAAAAGGAGAAAAAAAATGGTGACATGATAAGCACATTAACTTTAAATAACTTACATAGAATTTACAGCATAGCAAGAGGCCATTCGGCCCAACTGGTCTATGCTACACACAAGCCTCCTCCCACCCTACTTCATCTAACCCCATCAGAATAATCTTATCATCTTCCATTCCTTTCTCCCTCATGTACTTATCGAGTTTCCCCTTAATCCAGTTGGAATGCGGTGTAGCCTTAACTCAACTGTGTAAAATGCAACTAAAACTCTATCTGCACTGCAGTGCAGATTGCACCCAGAGGCATCGCAATTGTTTTTCTTCCACCTCCCAATTTCTTCCTGGTGTTTTCTCCCTTTACCCCTCTTTCCAGAAAATGATCACAGAGCCCTTCTGTACCTCACCCTTTTTCCAGGTTTCAGTCTCAATAGTAGGTATTTACGGGTCATTCGACTTTTGGGCCCATCACATGCGCATCTCACCCCGTCCTCTCCCAATTTCCGCGCGCTTGCAGCTTCATCAGGGATCAATGTATGGCGATCAAGGCCAGTTGTAGCTTGCCCCTCTTCTCTTTTAGTTGATTCAGAGCAGACCCATGATCTAATCTATAAACCTTTCCATTTGTATGCGCTTTATTACCACACCAGGCAGTACATTTTCCCCAAATGAGCCAACTGGATGTCAAGGGGGCAGTTTATTTATAGTCTCCAGTTGGTACCTTCTGGTAAATTAAGTTGGGAGTGGGAATTACAGGAAAGGGCGTCAACACCACCCATCGAGTCCTCTATAACCGCACAGCACAAAAATACCAGCTATTAGGGGTCTTTGCTGTCTGCCGCAGAAAGAAACAGTACAGAGAAAGATGAACAACCACAACAACTGAGCTTGTCAAAATAACATATGATGATGATGCGGTAGATATTTGTGCAGCTTCTTTAGAGATATAAGCACTAATCACAATGTGCACCTCAGACACCCTTCCCAGTAAGTAGTGTTTCAGTTCCAACAGGCGGTGTAGTTGTTTCTAGTAGCCCTGGATGGACCCCGGAGTACGCCTTAAGGGTAGAGAAAGAGAAGCCATTCGAGGCAAAGCCATTCGTGCCCATGATGAGAGGTATAAGGTGTGCCATGGAGGTGGACTGTAGACATGGGATTTGAAGAAAGATGGAGTGATCAATGGGGCTGAGGTTACATAAGAACATAAGAAATAGGAGCAGGAATAGGCCACTTGGCCCCTCGAGCCTGCTCCGCCATTCAATAATATCATGGCTGATCTTGGGCTCAAAGCCACTTCCCTGCCCGCTCCCCAAAACCCTTCACTCCCTTATCTTGCAAAAATTTGTCTATCTCCACCTTATATGTATTTAATGACCCAGCCTCCACGGCTCTCTGGGGCAGATAATTCCACAGATTTACGACCCTCAGAGAAGAAATTCCTCCTCATTTCAGTTCTAAAAGGGCGACCCTTTATTCTGAAACTATGCTCCAGAGTTCTAGATTTCCCCACGAGGGGAAACATCCTCTCTGCATCTACCTTGTCGAGCCCCCTCAGTATCTTATATGTTTCAATGAGATCACCTCTCATTCTTCTAAATTCCAATAAGTATAGGCGCAACCTGCTCAACATTTCTTCATAAGTCAACCCCCTCATCTCAGGAATCAACCGTGTGAATCGTCTCTGAACTGCCTCCCAATGCAAGTATATCCTTCCTTAAATAAGGAGACCAAAACTGTACGCAGTACTCAAGGTGTGGTCTCACCAATACCCTGTACAGTTGTAGCAGGACTTCCCTGCTTTTATACTCCAACCCCCTTGCAATAAAGGCCAACATTCCATTTGCCTTTTTGATTACTTGCTGTACCTGCATGCTAACTTTTTGTGTTTCATGCACAAGGACCCCCAGGTCCCTCTGAACTGTAGCATTTTGTAATCTCTCTCCATTTAAATAATAATTTGCTTTTTTATTTTTCCTGCCAAAGTGGATAACCTCGTACTTTCCCACATTATACTTCATCTGCCAAATGTTTGCCCACTCACTTAGCCTGTCTATATCCCTTTGCAGATTCTTTGAGTCCTCTGCACAACTTGCTTTCCCACCCATCTTTGTATCATCCGCAAACTTGGCTACATTACACTCGGTCCCTTCATCCAAGTCATTAATGTAGATTGTAAATAGTTGAGGCCCCAGCACCGATCCCTGTGGCACCCCACTAGTTACCGTTTGCCAACCGGAAAATGACCCATTTATCCTGACTCTCTGCTTTCAATCGAGAAGAACACGGAGCAGAAGCAGACGGTCACGGTCAGATATCATGTTCTTTCTGACTGATAAATGTTGTGGGCATGGCAGAAATCAGAACAGACAATCTGAAATATGGACTGATGGGGGTGGTGTGAACTAAGAAAAGGAAGACTGAGGATAGGACAATAATCAAAAACACTGAAGAAATTACGAGTGGTTTGCCTGAGGGGGGTGTGATAAAGGCAGTCTTGAATGGAGTTTGGGAATGCACCTGGGAAAAGGACAAATTGATGATGTGAGCAACCATGAGGCCAAGGAAGTGAGGTTCGACGGTTAGGAGAGGATCAAGGAGGTCATTGATTTCACAGCCATGGCGAGGTGGAAATGGGGGAGAAAAAGCAGAGAACGGTATGAATGGGGTTCGGTTGACAGAAGGGAAAGCTGGATTTTGGAAGACTGTCAAAGCAGGTGGCAGCAGTGGCTAAGATATGGGCTTGAGTTTGGACACAAAGAAATTCCTGAGTTCCTCATATTTTGAGTCAATGTGAGGATGGGAGATGTGGAGAAAGGAGGACTGAGGAGGCAGTTTGTAAAGAGTTGAGTCATTTTTGCTCTCTAAATACCAACAAGAGTGGGAAAAGACCAGCAAGCCCATTGTGTAGCCATGCAGACCACTGACTCACTCGCTAACCATGCAATCACCCGTAAAAGGGAAGAAAAAATATATACTGGATGTAGTACTCCAAGTGCAATACCAAAGCCTTATATTGTCTCAGTATATCACTCTTTGTTTTGTACTCTATGGTTCCAGCAATACACCACATTACAGGTTCCAGCTCATGCTGTTTGTGGAACCTGTAATGTATGAGCAACAATTACTCCCATGTTCCTTTCTTGATCGGTTACCCTTACTGGATAGCCCTGCATGGTATAAACGTGCCTAGCTTCCCAACCCCAAATGCACAACACTACATCTGTCCACATTAAAAGGACATCTGCCAGACGTTGGTTCGTTCCCCTAACTTGTCTAGATCACCCGCAACTTACTGATTTGGTCTAAATCTGGTCAACCTGTAAATATTCTCATGTCATCTCAGAATTTAAAACTATACCATTTATGTCGCATCCAGGTCATGAAAATGATGAATAGTCACATTACTCCACTTGATCGGCACCCTATCCACCACCTTAAACATTCACTCCCTCCACCATCGACGCACCATGGCTGCAGTGTGTACCATCTGCAAGATGCACTGCAGCAACTCGCTAAGGCTTCTTTGACAGCACCTCCCAAACACACCTAGAAGGACAAGGGCAGCAGGCGCATGGGAACACCACCACCTGCAAGTTCCCCTCCAAGTCACACACCATCCGGACTTGGAAATATATCTCCGTTCCTTCATAGTCGCTGGGTCAAAATCCTGGAACTCCCTCCCTAACAGCACTTAACAGTACCTTCACCACACAGACTGCAGCGGTTCAAGGCGGCGGCTCACCACCACCTTCTCGAGGGCAATTAGGGATGGGCAATAAATACTGGCCACATGAATGAATTTTTAAAAAGTTCCAACTCCACTCATGGCGAGGCTTCATTCACATCCATTCCCAGTAATGATAATCCTCCGCCTGCGAGATCTCAACCAATTGCCTATCCAACATGATACATGTCCAATAATCACATATGAGCTCATTTTATCCAATAATCTCCGGTGTGGTACTTTCATCAAATCCTTTCTGGAAACCCACTTATTTAACATCCACCATACTGGTCACTTCTTCAATTCGGGCCGACATTTCCTAAACGATGTTGGGAATCCCCAGTAACTGCCAAACTTTCCAAGTACTCATAAATCATATCTAGTATAAAGCTTTCCAACAGCTTGCTTACAATCGATGTCAAACTCACAGACCTGTAATTCCTGGAGTCTGATTTCTTCCCTCTTTAAATAATAGGACCACATGAGCCTCCCTCCAATCCATGGGGACCAACCCAGATCTCAAACTCTGGAGATTGAGAGCCAGTGGCTCACATACAAGGTACTTCATTTGCTGTAGCACGGTAGCGTAAATGGAACCCTCTAGCCCATCAGCTTTAAGCATCTTAATCATAGCCAAGACTCTATCCGTAATAATTGCATATTGAAACAATTTTCGCTGCACACCTATTCCGAACTACCAAGATCGTAGCATCGCCTTCAGCCATTAAAAACAATGTAAATGATCTATTTAGCTCATCAAGATTGGATTTATCTTCATACCCACCCTGCCCCAATTAATCTCTTAGAAAACCAATAGTATTTTAATTGTTTTCTGACTTCATAACCAAAAAAATATCTTTCCATCACTAGTTTTCCACTATGTTCTTTTCTAAACATTTTTTAGCAGACCGATCACCGTTCTTCATTATTTTCAGCATTTAATATATATTTCCACGCTCTTGACAACTGTACCTTTTACACATAATAAAATACTTTTGTGATTAATTTCCCTACAAACCTTCCTAATTTCCCTACAAACCTTCCTAATTAGCCATTCAGGCTTCACTTCCCCATGAACCATTCTTTTCATGTCGGGAGATATACAAGGCCCCATTGTTCATCAGCACGGATTCGTTATTCTTGCCGCACAACTTTCCTCAAATCTTGCCTCATACATGCATTACTAACATTAAATTATCAGAAGCATTAATTTGTCACAAACTCAAATCTAACATTACAATGATCACTGTTGTCCAAATGTTCCCCCACAGGGAGACTGGATATTGTTGCAGGATTACTAGCGAGTTCTAAAACTAATACAATATTCTCTCTCGTATAGATTCACTAACATGCTGAATAAGGAAGCAATGATTAGCAGCATCAACAAATAGTTCACTCCTGCCTTCCTCTGACCTTGTCTGCCCACTATCAAACCACTATCGCTCATGACAGCAACTATATGTTGTTCCTACGCTCTTCCGGTTTAATCAAGAGTTCCCTCTCGAATGATCTGCGAGTCAGCAGTTTTGGCAAAGAGAGGGAGCGATGGAAGAGCTTAAGGTGGGCAGTAAGGTGGCAGATGGAGTATGATGTAGGGAAATGTGAGGTTATTCACTTTGGTAGGAAGAATAGAAAAACAGAATATTTTTTTAAATCGTGAGAAACTTTCAGATGTTGGTGTTCAGAGAGAGTTGGGTGTCCGCGTGCAAGAAACACTTAAGCTAGCATGCAGGTACAGCAAGCAATAAGGAAGGCAAATGGCATGTTGGCCTTTATTGCAAGGGAGTTGGAGTATAAGAGTAAAGAAGTTTTGCTACAATTGTACAGGACCTTGGTGAGACCACACCTGGAGTACTGTGCACAGTTTTGGTCTCCTTATCTAAGGAAGGATATACTTGCCTTGGAGGCGGTGCAACAAAGGATCACTAGATTGATTCCTGGGATGAGAGGGATGTCCTGTGATGAGAGATTGTGTAGAATGGGCCTCTACTCTCTGGAGTTTAGAAGAATGAGAGGTGATCTCATTGAAACATACAAGATTCGTGAGTGAATTGACAGGGTAGATGCTGGGAGGTTGTTCCCCCTGGCTGGAGTGTCTAGAACTAGGGGGCACAGTCTCAGAATAAGGGGTAGGCCATTTAAGACCGAGATGAAGAGGAATTTCTTCACTTAGAGGGTTGTGAATCTTTGGAATCCTCTGCCCCAGAGTGCTGAGAATGCTGAGTCTTTGAGTATATTCAAGGCTGAGATAGCTAGATTTTTGGAATCTAGGGGAATCAAGGGATATGGAGATCGGGCGGGAAAGTGGAGTTGAGGTCGATGATCAGTCATGATCTTATTTAATGGCGGAGCCGCCTCGAGGGGCCGTATGGCCTATTCCTGCTCTCATTTCTTATGTTCTCATGTAAGGTGCTGCAGTCAGATCTGGTGGTGGACAGCCCAGTTGGTCGATCACTCAGTGGTTCAACCTTATAACCTATGGATTTGAAGGCTCGGGAGTGCTTGTTTTACAGGAGAACAGCGGGAGGGAGAGACCATCTGGGATCGGAGAGGGACAAAAACGTCAAAAGTGTGGGCAAGAAGGTATGATGATCAACAGAGGCACTGATGTCATCGGTGGTGGCAGGCCAGAGGAAGTCAGAATTGTAGAGGACTTGGAGAATGTTGATAAATTACTCCAGCTTTGTAGCTGTAGTGTTTAACGAACCATGCGACAACTATGCAAATCAAATGGGATTCGCAGGAGATGGGATGGGTTTAGCATTCTTAGACACTTGAAACAGCTTATTCAGGTACTTCCTGGAGAGACACAGCATCAGTATTATTAAAATGTACTTTAATAATAAACTCTACTGTGATTACATAAAATCATACATGCAGAAAATTACAGCTTTTGTTTAATTAGCTCAAACATTAGACTTTTAGTAAATGCGGCGAGTGATGCCAGAACGGAGATGCTAAGACATGTTAATGCTGGTACTTAGGTTTTCCTAATCCCTTAAACTAGACTTCATGAAGACATAATTTATTTTTTCACCAAGAATGTTGCACCATCTTCAGCCTGTTGAAACTGGAGTTATCGAGGTATTCTCCTTCACATCCTGTGCCCAAAGGCCAATTAAAAACACCTCAGATCTGACTCAGTATTCGTCAAACATCACTGTTCTGTTGAGACCGGCAAGTGTGAATACAAATACAAACTGGTTCCAAAGAAGTGAAGGTTCATCCGAAAACTAGAAATAAAAAAATCCCCCAAACCATTTTCCATCTACAGTATATCCCGTATTCACTTACGTTTATTATTAATATAAATTATGTCTCGGGAGATAACTGATAGAGGTGAATAATACAATTTTGATGCTTTTGAAAAAAAATTCAACAGGTAGTTCTGCTTCCATCATTGGGAAGGTTTTTTTAAACTAAACCCCAGTGATGAGCACGCTTATCAAAATCACTTGACATTTAATTCTACACACACACACTTTAAATTCTGCAGCAACACTCCAAAGTCTCGTGTTATTTTGATAATATGCCTGATGGGGCCAAGTAAAAATGTATCTCCGTTATATTGTTCACTAAAAATCAGACAACAGCAAACTAGCACTGTGAAATGAATACTCCCAAGTGAGGGAACAGCATTCATGAAGACACAAACCAAAGAAAATTATAAATTCAGAGAGTAGCTTGTGCTTCTACACCCCACATTCAAACTGATTTCCAAGAAATTACAACAGTCACGTCACCCATTTTTAAAAATTGCTAAATTATATCGGTGTCTGGAATAGCTTGGTGAATTGTAGCAGCTGTCATTATTACATGGCCATATTTCACTCTGGGTACCTGGGCTCCAGGCAGAAGGTTGCGAAAGGTATGCCATTTACACGGGATGAATAAAAACATTGAATAGAAACAAGTCCGGGCACGTCTCAAAACAGAGTTTCAGTCACAAAAGCAACCTCGATGCAATCCTCCTCAGCATTCCTCAAACTCGAGCAGACACCAACACTACACTGTAATGTTAGCCCCTTAAAAAGTTAGGCAATGACACCATTTTATTTCAGGAGCTTTCACTGTATTCTGTTCTTTGGGAAAAGGAAAGAAGACAGAAAGAAAAAAAAAGACACATTTTTAAAAAAAAATGTAAAGATTTTGTGTAGAAATAAAAAAAACGAACTAGAGCCGGCACGGACTCGATGGGCCGAATGGCCTCCTTCTGTGCCATTATGACGCGATGACTCTATGACATTTTATTGGCCAATGACTTCCATCCTGCCTGAATTCAATATTCCTTCCAAGCTCCAGTCTTCTATTGGTCCATTTCTCCCTCAACCCCACGCTTGGCTCCCTCTACTGTGCCACACCATGTTCCATTGCGCAATACAGTACATCCCCACAGGATCATAGAAAAGCCCAAATTTAAAATCAGGGCTCGTGCAGTTTTGAAAAGACAGTATTGAGCACTTCAGAATTTTCAAAATGTTCTTTTATTGGCATCAAAATAATGTGCCAAATCTTCCTTGAAAAATAACGGCGCAAATTGGCCAGCAAGTTCAAGGGATTACGATATATGCCGTGAGTTGCGAATCTCCAGAACTCGTGGGTCGATTTACGCCACTCCGCTGTTTGCCTCGTACAAATCGCATCGTGCCCTTAACCTCCCCGTTATTAAGAACATTAGTTGCCCATTAAACTCACGGCAGAAAGTTAGGACTTGTAGTTAATAGTGCAAGTACCCTTTCAACAACGTGATAATTCATGCAATGTCAAATCAATATCGCAGGCCCAGAAAGGGAATAATTTAGACCGCCGAGTCCCATTTCTAAATTGTTAGATTTTTTTTTTTATTTCAAATTGAAATATTTATTTTTTCTTACTTTTCCTGTCTTTTTTTCCTCTCTCTCTCTTGATCCAATCTTTCTTTCCCTGTCTTTATTTTCTCTTTCTGTACCTGATTTGACTCTAATTCACCCTATTTCCTTCGCCACCGTTCTGCTGTTTCTTTCTCAATCCTTAAATCTCATGGGCTAAGGAGATACACTGCTGGTCCCGTTGTTCACCAAGGTCCCTGATGCCCCGTTGCCCTCGCTGCACCGTTATCAGCTTGAACTCCCAGCAAGTTACGGCCCAAAAATACATTCGAGCTGAAGGGTGCAGGGAAAAAGGTCTAACGGCGCACGCCACGAGATGCCGGGCCCGCTCCAGCAAGATTTGGCCCATCATCTCAAATTAAATTGAGCGAGTTGGACAAGGGGGCTTGGCTTCAATCAAATAAAAAGGTAAATATAAAACTGACAGTGAAGTTTTCTTTCACCCAGCGTAATCAACACATGGAATAGATTTCCAGACAGTAGTGGAGACGAAAACCATGGAATCATTTAAGAAGCAAGTAGATGCTGATGCTGGGGGAAAGTGTATGGTCTTTCTAGATGGATGAGCTGACATGGGCTCAATGGCTTTTCTCGTCCGTAACTATCTTGTGATCAGATACCCAGATGTGAATTTAGTCTGGGGGCTGGGAAGGGGGGGGGGGGGGGGGGGGGAGGGGGGGGGGCATGACCGCTACAGTTTGTCGCCAGAACACCTTCAATTACAAATAGTCGTAAATACCCAGAATTCAGATTGCGGTCTGTAACTTGTTCTTGGACCCCGTTTCAATGTGTAAACTACTTTAAAAAGTGAGATTTGTGTACAATATAAACTTAAAATATTTAGTCTTCCCCGCCCCCCCCTTCCACCGCCACCTGCTCTACACAAGCAGCCTTGCACTGTGATTTCAAATGGAATAGACTTGCTACAAAATCTGATCTAGAAGCTGTACCATCATGCCAGTCTGTGCCTTCTGGATACAGACCTGACATTTTATATTCCATTTAAAGTGCAATCTGGACTTTGTGATCTGGTCCTCTTTTGTACAGCGAACTTCAGACAGCAGGAGGAGAGAATTAATAACAGACCCGCAGACAAAAATGACAAGACAGCCAAGCCTACTTCACTTAACGTATTTTCATGCTGCTGTTTTTTTTTGGTGTGTGTGTGTCCCTCTACTTCACCACCCCTCAAAAAAGAAAAACTGGGTCAGGGAACTGCCTGCAACTGGAATCATCCTGTTCAGGTTACAAACGATGTGTGCTCTATCTAAGGAATGAGACCAGACAGTCTGTGCCGCTCGGAGAGAATCTTGACGGTTTTTGAGGTTTGGCTCGACTAGTAAACTTCTTGCCAATTTGAAATTGGTACTGCAGAAGATTGAATATATTGAGACAGAGACGAGGTGAGTGAGCATTTATTAAAGGGGCACTGCTGCTTGGATTCCGTGTCCTCTGAGAAACTCGAAACGCGAGGGGGGCAAGTGTGATCGGGATAGCGGAGTTTGAGCCAACTGCTACCATTTATAATATTTTAAACTTACTTACTGTCACAGGTAACAGATGAGGTACCAGGGGGCTACTGGCATCTACATCTTGTTCGTTTACGGGATGTGGGTGTTGTTGGCAAGGCCGGCATTTATTGCCCTTGAGAAGGTGGCGGTGAGCCGCCTTCTTGAACCGCTGCAGTCCGTGATAGTTGTAACAAACCGCTACAAAAAACTAAGTGGCTTGCTCGGCCAGAGGGCAGTTAAGAGTCAACCACATTGCTGAGAGTCTGGAGTCACATCTTGGCCAGACCAGGTAAGGACGGCAGATTTCCTTCTCTAAAAGGACATTAGTGAACCAGATGGGTTTTTACGACAATCCGGTAGTTTGGTGGTTCATGCTAGCTTTTTATTCCAGACTAATTTAATGAACTGAATTTAAATTCCCCAGCTGCCATGGTGGGATTTGAACTCACGTCTCCAGACCATTAGTCCAGGCCTCTGGATTACCAGTCCAGTAATATAACCACTGTGCTACCAAAACCCTGTACTAATGTCGCGCTACGGCAGGGTGTAGATTTTTTGTATAATGTACTGTCGCACTGTGTCTAGGTAGGCAGCCTGTATGTGCACTTGATATAGATAATTTGCACAACAGGTAATTACCTTAAGATTTAGGTTACATTCATCAATCATGAAAGAAATAACTTGCATTTATATAGCGCCTTTCAGGGCGTTCAAAAGCACTTTACAGCCAATGAAGTACTTTTGAAGTGTAGTCACTGTTGTAATGTAGGAAATGCAGCAGACAATCTGCGCACAGCAAGCTCCCACAAACAGCAATGTGACCGGGCTGTTTTCGTGATGTTGGTTAAGGGATAAATGTTGGCCGGGACACCGGGGAGAACCTACTGCTCTTCTCTGAAATAGTACCATAGGATCTTTTACGTCCACCTGAGAGGGCAGATGGGCCCTCGGTATAACGTCTCATCCTCAGTACTGCACTGAAGTGTTATTCTAGATTCTGTGCTCAAATCTTTGGAATGGGTCTTGAACCCACAGCCTTGTGACTCAGAGATGAGAGTGCTCCCACTGAGCCACAGCTAGTATCCAGAGATACTGGGAGGAATGACCAAAAGCTTGATTGGAGAGAAGGGATGGGGGCAGGAGACCAGAGTCAAGGAACAGAGTTCGAGTGGGGCGGGTACAAGACTGAGGCGGTTACAGAGATGGGAAGGGACGAGACCTTGCATGGATTCAAACACGAAGGTGGGAATTTTAAATTGGAGCTCTTGTGGGACCGGAAGCCAAATTTGAGTCAGCAAGGACAAGGTGAGCGGGACTTGGTGCGTGACAAGATATGGGCAGCAGAGTTTTGAACAAAGTGAAGTCTATGGAGGGTGGAGGAAGAGAGGCCACCCCAGGAGTGCACTGGAGTAGTTGCGTCTGGAGGTGACAAAAGTGTGGATGAGGATTTCAGCAACAGACGGACCAAGGTAGAGGGCGATGTCATGGAGGTGGAAATAGGCCGCCTTTGGTGATTTTTAAATGTTACTTGAGGGCCATATTTTCCATCAACGGCAAGCCATCACGAACACCAACACTGGAGGATGAGCAACTGTGACAAGGGAAAACTACACTTGATTACTGGACAATTCTATGTTCAGTATATATTATACACAGGGCCACTGGCTTACAGTGACTGCCAGAAGCAGTAGAAACCAGTAGCTGCACAGCAGGGACGGCGACACTGCATACGGATTTTACAGTGGCTGTTTCAGTTGATGTAGTAGTTTAGTTGTTACGGTACTGGACTAGCAACCCAGGGGTTGAGCGTTCAAATCCCGCGATGGCATGTTGTGAAACTGAATGCAATAAATCTGGTAATTTGTAAGCTCGAACCAGGTGAAAGACTGACCGAGAAAACAGCGGGACCGTCTTACAAACGCAGCTGGATCAGTAATGTCCTTCAGGGAAGCCCCCCCAACTGCTCTGACCCATGTGTGACTCCAGCCACACACTGCACGGTCAACTCTTGCAGCCCTCTAAAGTGGCCTCAGCAAGTCACTCAGCGCACCACCTTCTCAGAGCAATGAGGGATGGGCAACAAATGCAGCTTTAAGAACACAAGAACGTAAGAAATAGGAGCAGGAGTCGGCCATACGGCCCCTCGAGCCTGCTCCGCCATTCAATATGATCATGGATTATCCTCGACCTCAACTCCACTTTCCCGCCCGATCCCCATATCCCTCGATTCCCTTTGGCAGCACTGCCCACATCCCACAAACAATAAAATATCGCTGACTCCTTCTTTTATTCCTGCTTTCAGGAGAATGCCACGATTTTGGTGTCAAATTCAAACTTCCAGATGGCTAATGAAATTCTGAGTTCCATCTGTTTTTACTGTTGAAACATGCAACTAGTGGCCTTGATTTTACACCGTAAAAATGCACTGTGCAAGTTGTACTTGCCATGTGTGAATCCCCTTTATTTTATGGCTGCTGTCATCTTGGTAAGACTATCAAGTCACTCCTCTACATTCAGAGGTAATTAAAACCTGTGGAAAGGTGTGCCTTATACAGTGAGTTTTAGGGTAGTTTGTTTTTATTGGCCAACTGTAAAATCCTGTCTCTAAGAGCTGTGCTCCAAGGATTGCTCCTTGCAATATAAAGCCTCTTTGTACAAAAGGGGGAAGGGGCTGACACTGACAATTCCTTCCAGACCAAAAGGTTTTTCTTCAACCAAATGGTATTCACATATTGTAGTTTATTTGCTTAACAGACAGACTTTCACATTGTAACGCACTCCACCCTCACTGGGAGACTCCCATTCACTAGTCCACCCAGTCAAAAGGAGGCAGCTAGTACTTGGCTCTCCCAACTCAGAGAGTTTAAAGGTCAGACTCCGTTCATTGTTTCCTCCCCGCCCCCTATTATTTTCTTCTTGAGACTTGAGCACAAAAATCTAGGCTGACACTCCAGTGCAGTACTGAGGACGTGCTGCACTGTCGGAGGTGCCGTCTTTCGGATGAGATGTTAAACCGAGGCCCCGTCTGCTCTCTCAGGTGGACATAAAAGATCCCATGGCACTATTTCGAAGAAGAGCAGGGGAGTTATCCCCGGTGTCCTAGCCAATATTTATCCCTCAATCAACATCACTAAAAAAAGATAGTCTGGTCATGATCACGTTGCTGTTTGTGGGAGCTTGCTGTGCGCAAATTGGCTGCCGCGTTTCCTACATTACATACTTCAAAACGTACTTCATTGGCTGTAAAGCGCTTTGGGACGTCCGGTGGACGTGAAAGGCGCTATAGAAATGCAAGTCTTTCTTTTCTTTTCCTCCCATCCTCTGAAGGCTGGGGTAGAGTTCCTCGGGTGCCAATTACCCAAGTGACCGTTCTTAACGTGTAAACCTTGACACAGAGTGTCAGCAGGCTCTTCAAACATGAAGGGTACGACAGCTGAGCCCCATCCTATCCTTACCCAACAACATCCACATGCACAGGCCTATCCACCACAAGTCATTGGACAATAGTTGGGAACAGAAACCATAGCTGAATCTCCCTACCCCCAGCCCCACTGACTCGGGAGCACAGGCTCACTGTAGTGTCCCGATGACTGCTTAGGCCGAGATCAGCCAATTCAGCACAGCTGGGAACTGAAACGTTCCAGCCTCTATATTAGCCTTCGTACCACGTTAGGCAGTGCATTCACCTATTGGGTTATCAGGGAGCTGCAAGCTATGTTTGAAGTTCTCAGACCTTTGCTGTCACATGCACCTGTTGTAAACAGGGAAACGAGGTTACAAGGCAGATCATTGAGAGGCCCAAGGCCTTGGGTTCAGAAGCCCAGTAAATTCCGAAGCGCTGTTTACACAAACAAGCACCTTCCACCTTCCGGCCAGTTCGTTGCTCTGTGCCTGCAAACAACTGTTGACACCATCTTTTCCCCCTCTCCTCGTCCCTTCCCACCCGGACTTGGAAATATATCGGCCTTTCCTTCATCGTCGCTGGGTCAAAATCCTGGAACTCCCTCCCTAACAGCACTGTGGGAGTACCTTCACCACACGGACTGCAGCGGTTCAAGAAGGCGGCTCACCACCATCTTCTCAAGGGCAATTAGGGATGGGCAATAAATGCTGGCCTTACCAGCAACGCCCACATCCCATAAATGATTAATTAAAAAAAAAATTCCCCAATGTTCTAGAATTCATGTTCACAAAAGCACGGAACAGGGACAGTATTCTGTGGACGAGCCTTGCACACCACTTCCACAGTGTCCTGAAATAACTGTGGACGTTGGTACATTTTCTCTCACTGTTCGCCCACATTTTAAAATCCGCCTCTCCTGTGCCCACATTTCCAGCTCAGCAGATGCGCCAGGTAATTGAACCTGAAGGCGGCTGCCACCACCGCTTCTCAGCTGGCCACGAGTTATTGCTCGGGAAGGGGCCTGGTGTGACGCACCCTCCCGCGATTCCCTCTCCCCGCAAGGTACGGCGTGAGCCAGGGGTAGCCGTTTAAGGAGCACCCATTCTACCATCCATTACTGCACCCAACATTTTGCCTCGTCGGAAACGGTCCTCAACATCCCGCTCCGGCGTGCCACGTAGAGTAACAGCAACATTTCAGTTAAAGAAAAACACTTGCAGACTCGAGTCATCCTGCACTGGAAGCCTTATTGAGTCACCGCTAAAGAATCTTCTGTGAGTACCTGCAGTTACCAAGTAAGTGATCTACCATTTGAGCTCATTTCAGCTGAGAAAACACTTTTAAGAAATTTAACAAGCATGTGTGATTTTGTTTTGGCGGCGGGGGGGGGGGGGGGGTAGCAGGGGTTGATGGTTGACATGTTCCACAGATGGGAGTTTTACCATTTTGATGGGCCGTGTTGCCAGTGATCATTTATCACATTTACAGGCAGCAGGAACTCTTCCCCATCGTGTAATTAAATCAGGTTTAGTGTCAAACTCCAAACCAGTAGAGAAAGGTTTTCTCAGCTTTAACAAAACAGCGAGACCACCCTCTTCCCTCCTGACAGAGAGTCTTGCAGCAGACTCGGACCCCATGACCCCACAATGCACCCTCTGACCTCTCATTAACTTCACTGACATTGGTGGTGGATGGTGTGGTGTGGTGTGGGGGGCAGGGCACGGCAGTCAGAAAGCTGAGCTCTGCTGTGTAAACACACTTGCATCATCATTTGGCAAAACACCAACAGCATTTTCATCTTTCATTCTATAAGCAGTGGTCACAAAATACAATCACTCGACAGAAGAACACTTTGTAAATGCAGTGAAGAGCATTTCTAAAAAAGACATCAAATATTCCTTTTACAAGTTTTCATTAACCTCCGTCACAATTTACCCAGTTATAAAATCACATTTACAAAAAAAGAGTCTTGTAGAAGGTCAGCCATGATCTTATTGAATGGTGGAGCAGGCTCGAGGGGGCTGTATGGTCTACTCCTGCTCCTAACTCTTATGTTAATAACAGTGTAGAATTGATATTGGAATTACCATAGACACACATCCAGACACTGACACTTTACAAATACACCAAAATATTTTTATGTGCTTACTAAACACTTGGAGAATCATAAGATAACCAGGGCCAGTTGGAGTGGATTTCTAATGGGCAGGTTGTGCTTGACCCATCTTATAGAAAGTACACCTTTTAAATAGAATCATAGAATGGTTACAGCACGGAAGGCGGCCATTCGGCCAGTCAAGCCCATGCCGACTCTCCTAGTCCCACTCCCCCGCCCTTTCCCCGTAGCCCTGCAATTTTTTTCCCCTACAGATACTTATCCAACTCCCTTTTGACAGCCATGATTGAATCTGCTTCCACCACCCTTTCAGGCAGTGCATGCCAGATCTTAACCACTCGTCGCGTAAAAATGTTTTTTCTTGCGTGGCCTTTGGTTCTTTTGCCAATCACCTTAAATCTGTGTCCTCTGGTTCTCGACCCTTCCGCCAATGGGAACAGTTTCTCTCTATCTGCTCTGTCCAGACCCCTCATGATTTTGAACACCTCTATCAAATCTCCTCTCGATCTTCTCTGCTCTAAGGAGAACAACCCCAGCTTGTCAACGTAACTGAAGTCCCTCATTCCTGGAAATGGAGGAGAGAAGCAGAGGAACTTTGGTGTGCAGATACACAGGTCGCTGAAGGTGGCAACGCACGTAGATAAGACGATAAAATGGCAAACGGAATCTTCGGTTTTGTACCTAGAGGCATAGAATACAAGAGCAAGAAGGTGAAGTTGTACTGGGGGCAGTTCATTATAGTAAGGATGTCAAAGCAGTAGCAAAGGTGCAATGTATCAGTGATGAGTAGTTAGGTTACAAAGAGACACTTCAGAAGAAGTTCAGCCTTTTTTCGCCCACCAGAGTTGAGCGGTAATCTAATTGAGGTGTTCAAGTTGACGAAAGGATAATCATAAGGTAAACAGTGACGAATTGTTTCCATGGTTGGCCAGACAGCGATGAGAGGCATGAATCTAAAGATAAAGATAATCACAAAAAGTATGAAGGAGGAGGTTAGGGGGAAAAAAATCTCAACCTATGCAGTTAGAATGTAGAATTCTTTGCCTCAAACTGTTGTTGACGAGTCCATAAGTCCTTTCAAAAGGGAATTAGATAGCTGCCTGAAACAGGGTGGTAAAAGGAAGTGATCAGAATAGTGAGATTAGATTGGCTGAAGAGGAGAAAAATGCAAGCGTGTACTTCAATGGGTCAGCTGGGCTGTTTCGGTGCTGTAACATTCTCTTCTTCAGTTTGGCTCCACTCAGACCTACGTTCAATTCTCTTTCGGGAGGTCCGTGGGGGCAACCTCTGGTTGAGTTGCCTGCTGACCGAGCAGAAACTTCTGGTCTCTGCCCCACGCGTCAGCCTTTCCTTCCCTTCGGAATCACAGCGTGAACCTGCGTCTTCCCCCTCCATGGCGCTCGCTACGCATCAAAACTCAACAGCAGTGCACCGCCACATACTCACTGGGTGTACAAAGTCCTCGGGTTAACTTTCAAAGCCCAATAAGCATAGCTACGACATGAATTTTAATTTAACGCGCATCTTGTGTATCATTTTCAAAAAAAGAACTAGTCCAGAAAAGAACATACATCTGACCCAAGCGTCACATTCGAATAGACCGGGGCACTTCCTATTCACTAATATTTATGCGTCCCAATGCAAGAATAAACTGCTCTCCAATTACCCATTCTTCTCTCCTTCCCTCCTCTTTTAAAAAAGGCATAGGGCTGGATTTTGAATGACCCATGGAGTCGGGTTTGGAGGCGTGTGGGGGGTTAAATTTGCGGGGTCGGGGTTTCCGACCCCATCCCGCCTCCACGCAATTTTGACAAAATCAGTTGCAGGGTTCCCGACTCCGTCCCACCTCCAAGAGGCGGGAGAGGCCATTAAAGCACTTAGCAAGCCCTAAATTGGGTCTGTAATGCTATTTTGAAATGTTGTAGCTAGTTTAACCCTTTTCTGACGTGAAGCACGCCTGGTGTGAAACACTCCAGTGAAACCTGGCGGGAGCACAAGTGGATAGCTGACTATCGGCTGCAACACTCTCTCTCTCTCACATACATCCAGGTCCACTCACATCAGAAGCAATGCAGACAGGTCCTCTCTCACCAGTAGCCAGACAATCTCTGAGAGCAGGCAGTCAGCAATGATGACATCATCAGAGGCGGGTTTCAGACTAATTAGTTCATGGGTTCCCACATGCTGCAACTCAATTGCCCAATTAAGTGAAAATTGCATCAGGCATCCACATTAATCTGGAGTCGGGGGGGGGGGGACACGAAATGTGGATTACACGACCCCAACCCGACCCCAAGACAAAATGCAGCCCATAGATTCTCTCAAGAGGCCATCATTCCTGTGCGAGCCTGGACAGCCACTGCTGGCAGGTTATCTGCCTGATCCTGTCCTCAGCCAGTGTCCGGTTGCACCTCCAGTAGGGGGGGTCGCTGTGTAGCAACCAGGAAAGGGAATCCCGGACAACTTTCCCTCCGTTAACGCAAGGGATGATGTAGTTAACTGGAGCACTCCTATTACCGCTCAGGCTGAGATCAGGCGACTCAACGGAGACTAGGCATCAAACCGGGACTTGCCTCGTCTGAATGGTTCTGAGACGGAGACCACACCGCTAAGCTATTAGAACTGACAATTATTTTGGCTTTAATGTACAGCACGCTAAATGAAGTCAGTCCACTGCCAAAAGCCTCCCAGAGACAGCAGGAGATTTTGGAAGCCTAATTACTGGAGGCCCACATTTTGTTGTAGTTGTTTACATTGAGTTGACGTCGGACGGTTAAAATGGGCAGTGGGACAAGATTTTCAAACAGGCTGCTGGAAACCCGACTGAAGTGAAATCCTGATCTAAGTGCAAAACCTCTTGGCAACCTTGTTCTGCATTTATCAGAAGTCGACTGAGCTGGTCTATCTTTAGCACTGCATCTTCTAAGTGGCTGTATCGAATCAGGTGAGCGAAGTTAATGCAAATGACCACAGCAGTAGGGTTTCCACCTTTCGGATGAGACGTTAAACCGAGGCCCCCGTCTGCCCTCTCGGGTGGATGTAAAAGATCTCCTGGCACGATTTCAGTAAAAAAAAATTATCTGGCTGTTTGTGGTATCGTGCTGTGCGCAAATTAGATGACTCGTTTCCTACATTACAACAGTGACTACACTTCAAAAGTACTTCATTGGCTGTAAAGCGCTTTGGGACATCCCAAGGTCATGAAAGGCGCTATATAAATGCAAGTCTTTCTTTCTTTGCAATCCAGGCAGATGGTACGCTCACCGGTTAGAAATCCCCGAGTACCCAGTCACAGAGGCTTAATGTGAAATAAACTTCAGCTCACAAGTTACCAAGACCGTTTAGAGTACTCCCTAGAAACGGTTCCATATGTTGGGGAGATATGAGAGTCTGGAACAGTTTTTAGCAACTGAATTTTGGCCCCAAGTCACATGGACCAAATAGGCTACAACAGTGGAGGCATGTTCTTAAATGGGTGTGTGTGGGAATAGGGTAGACAACGTCTCACCTTACACGTGTTGGATAGCAGTACAGTGACTTTTGTTCCTTTGATTCATCCACTGCAGAGTTAGGAGTCTCACGTTCTCACGGTCACCTCAGAAGAGAATTTACTTCAGGCGCCTGCGATACCCATTTAATTTCACGTTTCCATAACCTCATTTATTCCGAGACCCAGTGCCCCATTCTATACTCAAACTTTAAATCTGCCGCTTGTGTTTCAAAGGCATCACCTCAGATTTATTGCAGAAGATACAACAAAAAGTCACCAGCATATCACAGGCTTAAATAAAGTGCTGAGCCTTTTTTTATATATAAAGTCCTTGGTTCTGTACCCTTCCCAATTCCCCTGTTAAATATGGTCTGCACCATATTGCAAAGAAAATAATCTCGCGCTCTCAAATAAATAGATGGCAGATATGGATCAGTGTTTAAATCCTTCTTTTAAATAAAATGAAGACAGCAAAAGTACTTGAAACAAAAAACTACAAATAAAATGGAATTCAAACAAAGAAACAAGATTCCAACATAGAAGCCATTGTGTTTCAACAGACTACCACAGACCAGGAGCCAAAGCAACTCCCTGGCACTGCTGCAAGTACAGCTTTCCTTTCCACATCAGACAGTGCGGCAAGTATTGTAAAAACATTGCAGCGCTCCAGCCGAGCAGACTCAGCCAAAGCAGAGGCCAGTGGTGGGGTCATCCAGATGACCGAAACCGCCCAACATTCTCTCCTTCGTAAACCATTGTTGCACTGTGACCCCCCCCGTGTAATCTCAGCAATAAGCCGTTCCAATTCTATTTTTTGACCATTAAAGTTCAAGGCGTTTGCTTCCTTGCCAAACCGCGATGAATCCAGCTAGCTCGAAAGGAACTTGCACTGCAAAAACCAAGCTCCCTTTGATATAACCCACTGCAAGAAAACAAATACATACGGCAAGTTCCCGCCCCCCCACCCCGCCACCCCCACAAAAGGGTAAAACTCTTTTCCCTTCCAAATCTGTCCCTTCTCAGGGGGTCGAAGTGCAAATTCCACACAAGGTTCAAATGTTCCAGTGTTACAGGCCACCAAATGATTCAAAGGCAAGTGAGGTTCCTGCTTGAGGAGCAGCTTGCACAATGTACAACCTAGGGGTGGGAGAAGAGAAAGGAATGAAAAGCACGCAGGACTCCAGTCAGGGTCGATGTAAATCCAAGGTGTTCACACTCATAAGAATATAAGAAATAGGAACAGGCGTAGGCCAGACTGCCCCTCGAGCCTGCTCCGTCATTCAATAAGATCACGGCTGATCTTCGACCTCAACTCCACTTTCCTGCCCTATCTCCATATCCCTCGATTCCCCTAGAGTCCAAAAATCTATCGGTCTCAGCCTTGAATGTACTCAACGACTGAGCATTCACAGCCCCTTGGGGGAGAGAATTCCAAAGATTCACAACCCTTTGAGTGAAGAAATTCCTCATCATCTCAGTCCTAGATGGTCGACCCCTTATCCTGAGACTATGCTCCCTAGTTCTAGGCTCTCCAGCCAGGGGAAACAACCTCTCAGCATCTATCCTGTCAATCCCCCTCAGAATCTTAAATAACAACAGAAAGTGCTGGAAACACTCAGCAGGTCAGGCAGCATCGAGGAGAGAGAAACAGAGTCAACGTTTCGGGTCGAACCCTTCGTCAGAACAATTCCCCTCAAAATCTTTTATGTTTCAATGACATCACCTCCCATTCTTCTGCACTTATACAGTGCAGCTAAAGAAACGATACACAAACCGACTCTTATGGTGTTACTTGTGTTCAAAGGATCAGTCACGTCCTGGCGGGTGGCTGGGCCTGGTCCCCTCTCTCTCTCTCTCGGGAAAATTACACTTCACAGTGAAGCATGAAAGCAGAGTGATAATTTTTTTTTTTTAATCCACCTCATCCATCAACAACAGACGTTATACAGGCACCAGAACTAACGAGGGAGATATTAGGTGGGGTGATCAAAAGGCAGAGGGATTTAGGGAGGTAATGTCAGAGCGTTAGCCTGGACAGCTGAAAGCACGGCCGCCAATGGTAGGGCACAGGGAGGGGGAGATGCAGAAGAGGCTGGCTTCAGGGGGAGGGGAGGTGATTGTAGTGCTGGAGGAAGTTCCAAAGCTAGGACGAGGCGAGGCCATAGCGAGATTTAAACAGTTGGGTGAGAATTTACGGTGTTGGGGGACCGGGAGCCAATGTAGGTTGGCGAGGACGGGGATGAGGGACGAGCTGAATAGGATCCTGGCGGCAGAATTTGGGAGGAGTTGAAGTTTATGGAGGGTGGAGAATGGGAGGCCAGCCTGAAGAGCACTAGACTAATCGCGTGTGAAGGGTTTCAGCTGCAACCATAAAACCATCCATCAACGTCACTGTCATGGCTCCCTGCTATGGGTGAGTAGGCAGTAAGTAGCTGAGGCATGCAGAAGGAGGTCACAGTTTTAAGCCCTTGTTTGGGCTGACTTAGCAGGCCTAAGCTGTGGTGACAGTAGCAGGGTTGACCTCACCACCTCCAGTAAGGGAGGGGAACGTGTCACGGGTACTCCCACTTTTTATTGACACCCAGTGACTCCTGCTGGAAGTATGCACATGCTTTGCGTGGAAGTGCTGTGGTGGTTGTCAAGGCGAGGAGGATTGAGCTTAGATGTGCTACGCTTTCCTTCCCCTTCCCCCCCTCACGTGAATGGCCCACCGACACTCATTGTAAAGGACAACAAATGAAGAATCGGCACTTGAGCAAAGTACTGGAAGGCACGAAATACCCAAGGAACAATATCCCAGCAAGGAATCACCATCTCCAGAATAGGATGGGGGTAGGGGAGAAAACTGTCAAAGAAAAGTGATGCGGGGGGAAAAAAAATCAGTCCTATTTTAAGCTGAGCATTCATGGGGGTACAAATATATATCCCTTCTGTAGGTTGTATTTTTCAATAGTCTGGCCAATTCCGATCCACTGACGAGCTATCTATGCTCATCACCCATGGTTTCTCAGATGGAGGCAGCTGACAAGAAGCGGGGGTGAGGGTGGAAGAGAAGAGAATGTTACGCTAGGAACTCTGCAGTGCAAAGTAAACACAATGCAGTGTACTAACTGAGACAAAATGCAGAAAGAACTGCCTTTAAAAACATCCATTCTGGCATAAACCTTGTAAGAAAGACTTGCACTCATATAGCGCCTTTCACGACCACTGGACGTCTCAAAGCGCTTTACAGCCAATTAAGTACTTTTGGAGTGTAGTCACTGTTGTAATGTGGGAAACACGGCAGCCAATTTGCACACAGCAAGCTCCCACAAACAGCAATGTGATAATGACCAGATAATCTGTTTTTGTTATGTTGGTTGAGGGATAAATATTGGCCAGGACACCGGGGATAACTCCCCTGCTCTTCTTCGAAATAGTGCCATGGGATCTTTTACGTCCACCTGAGAGCGCAGACGGGGCCTGGGTTTAACGTCTCATCTGAAAGACGGCACCTCCGACAGTGCAGCACTCCCTCAGCACTGCACTGGAGTGTCAGCCGAGCTTTAGGTGCTCAAGTCCCTGGAGTGGGGCTTGAACCCAGAACCTTCCGACTCAGAGGTGAGTGTGCTACCTGACTGAGCCACAGCTGAGGCTGTACGGATTGGAGTTGGGGGCGGAAGGCGAGGAAGACTGGAAGTGAATCAATCTCCAGTGTGCCTCAGGAAGAGAAGAATGGAAGGGCCAAGAACAGTGCTCCACACTGATGGCTCAATATGTACATACACTGACCGGTGTGGTACCGAGCAATGCAGACTAGCAATTTCCTAGATTTGATCCTGTGCTGAGTCTGCTCATCTCAGCCGGTATTTGCACATGTCAAACCTTAAACAAGACAACTAATGCACAATGGCTGCTTAAGTCAAGCTCTGATTTTGAGTTTGACTTGAGCAGTGTTATGTCTTTACACTGGATAGTTCCCTTGGGCTTAGTATCACTGACCACTCCTGGTGGATCTCATGTGCCCATGGAAGCAGAATGTGCCATTACCTGCCCAATATTTAGTGTCCTAGCCAATATTTATCCCTCAATCAACATCAATAAAACAGATTATCTGGTCATTATCACGTTGCTGTTCACAAACTAGCTGCAGCGTTTCCTACATTACAACAGTGAGTACACTTCAAGAAGTACTTCATTAGCTGTAAAGCGCTTTGGGACGTCTGGTGGTCGCGAAAGGCGCTGTAGAAATGCAAGTCTTTCTTTCTTTAAATGTAGCGAGACTCAGGAAAGAAAGAAACAGTAATTTATATCGCATCTTTCATAGCCCCAGGACATCCCAAAGCGCTTTACAGCCAATGAAGAACTGTTGTAATGTGGGAAACACGGCAGTCAATTTATGCACAGCATAAGGTCCCACAAACTCATCACTGTACTCGGGAATATTGGAATATATCCTGTGCCGCTACGTATTCTCCTCAATTTCGAAAGGCAGAAGAATTTATGTTCCATCAGACCAAAAGCTCAGGCTATAAACCAACAGACACAGTTATTTAACATTAAGCAGTTCCTTTATAGTTAGGAGAAGAGCTGAAACTTCAATAAGGTGAGGGTCATGGAAATAAAGAGTTTTGCTGGTCCTCAGGAGATTTTACCGAGAGCGGGAGCAACGTTCCCCCTAAGGTGCGCGGCCGCAGCAAATTTTAAGGGACTGCACATGAACAAAAATTAGAGGGAACATTGGTCGACAGTATACTGCATCAAAAAAAGATCAAGACAAAAACTAACTTGGTGGCAACTAACTGGACCCAAAATTCCCTTTTAGAAAAGGTCTTCAAAAATGATAAAGCAGCTCTCAAACCACTGTACAAGTAAAGATGTCCCTATTGTTGAGATCACGGTGCTTCGATAGGCCCATGTTCTCACACAAGGGTTAGACTGAACACTCAGGCGAGAACATTTCAATGTCGGCAGTATTAGGTAGAGGTCATCCTTCATTCTTACTGTTATGTGACAAGGGCCCCAACAAGTCCAAATATTTACAAAGTACACATCATAAATTTTCCTTGGCAAACTATTGTGCACGTTTTGTAAACACAGACTCCCACGTATAAATGCTCGTTACGGGCTTAAAATGCACAGCTCTGGTTGGCTGGGTGAAGATCACGTATTCCCAAACCTTATTATCTTTCCACTGCAAGTTCCTATATTAGCAACACCGAAGCAATCAAATAAGCATACCAACAACCTCGCTATGTTCTCCACTTCCCTCCTCTCCCAGAGGCACTGGTGGGCATACAGTTCCACAGGTAGTGGACACACTCCAGTACCTCATTATTCACAGGCGAGTTTCAGCAACCAACACCAAGAAGCTATTTTACTGGGGGGTACAGCCTCACGGCCGATGCCTGGTCCCATCCCCACCAGACATTCCAGGGATCACTGAATAACAATTAAGAGCGGTGGTATCTCTGGCCGATTCCCTCTGCTCTGGGGTCAAGCGCAGCATTCTCCCGCTGCCCCAAAAAAGAGAGATTATGCTAGTTAAGCACAGCCGAGGGATTGAAGCTGGGGTCTTCCTCGTCTGTGTGGCTCTGCTGCTCACTGGATGTGTTGTTCCTTCAAGTGAAACCTTGCTGTGCAACTCTTCACTCTGATCAAATTCCAAAAAATTGAAAAACTCCCAGACTGCTTAACCTCTGAAGTTACACTGGGTTGCGAAGTTGCCAATGAAAAGTCTGACGCGACTCTCGCACTGATTTCAACCGGAAATCAAAACTTTGCGTGCATCAGATGCTAGGTGATTTAACACCTCCCACAGCGCACAAACCAACTTGGAGCAACCCTGGATTAAAAACCCTGGGAATGGGTGCTGAGGGTCTCCCTCTCATAACAAGAACATGTGACCCCTTCCCCCCCCCAGATGCATGTGATCTAAAAGAACAAGAACAAACAACAGATTTCAGCTGCATGCCTGTGGGATGACACTGGGCAGCGGACACTCTTAATATGTCCTCCAGCAGCTGTTATAAAAGTGGCTCCAGCATAGAACTGGGAACAGCTCAACGCCTGGAGATCAGATATGGGGGGAAAAAGGGTGAGGGGAAAAGAAAAGAAATCAGAGGGCAAGAAACCCTTAAATATAAACACACCGCTAACTATTAATATGAGAAGTCGCACAACACCAGGTTATAGTCCAACAGTTTTATTTGAAATCACAAGCTTTCGGAGCTGCTGCTCCTTCGTCAGGTGAAATGAAGAAATACAAATCGGCACAGCATATATAGACAGAGAACAATGCCTGTGCAGAGTATGACATTGTACGCTGCACAGGCATTGTTCTCTGTCTATATATGCTGTGCCGATTTGTATTCTTCACTTCACCTGACGAAGGAGCAGCAGCTCCGAAAGCTTGTGATTTCAAATAAAACTGTTGGACTATAACCTGGTGTTGTGCGACTTCTCACTTTTGTCCACCCCAGTCCAACACCGGCATCTCCACATCATAACTATTAATATAACATGGGTAGGGAAAGAGTGGGTCACTTCAGGGATTTCTTTTTTTTTTTAAACTCATTTCCTAAAGGGTTTTAAGAGCAGAACAGTAGATCTCTCTGTCCCCTCACTCAGAAGTGATCAATGCAGAATTCAGGAGGGTGATGTTACAGTGACCTCCCAGTACAGCTCTCCACAGTTTCCACTTCCACCTGGCACCAGCAAATCAGGCAGCAGCTCCTAATGTGCTTCTCAACTGATCCCAAGACAAGGGTAGCAGGCAAGTTTAAGTTACTGGCTGCAGCCAGTGGAAAGAGAACAATGCAACGTCAGTCATTTTAAAAATGTGTACAAGTACCTCGGGAGAGAAGCGTATTCTGTATTCACTAGAGTTTAGAAGAATGAGAGGGGATCTCATTGAAACGTATAAAATTCTGACAGGGCTAGACAGACTGGATGCAGGGAGGATGTTTCCCCTGGCTGGGGGGGGGGGGGTCTAGAACGAGGGGTCACAGTCTCAGGATACGGGGTTGGACATTTAGGACTGAGATGAGGAGAAATTTCTTCACTCAGAGGGTGGTGAACCTGTGGAATTCTCTACCACAGAAGGCTGTGGAGGCCAGGTCACTGAATGTATTCAAGAAGGAGATAGATAGATTTCTAGACACAAAAGGCATTAAGGGGTATGGGGAGAGAGCAGGAATATGGTATTGAGATAGAGGATCAGCCATGATCATATTGAATGGCGGAGCAGGCTCGAAGGGCCGAATGGCCTACTCCTGCTACTATTTTTCTATGTTTCTATGTATGCACCCAGGATAGTGGGGGGTGTGAGAATGTGGTGGGAGGTAGGGAGAAAAGTTAAGAACATGCCCATTACCAAAGCTGCACCTGGATAAATCAGAAGGCCGTTACATTTACTGTAGACTACTTAATGGAAGATTAAGTCCTGGAATGTTTGCAGAATTGTGCATTATACATACCTACACTAAGTCAGTGTATTCTACCATGCAATACTTTTAACCAGCAGACTTCAAAAAGAATAAGGGGGAAGAAAATAACCACGCTCACCCGACAAGCTAATACAATCCCTTTGATGTCTGGCCTCTTCATTTGTAATCAGCACTTCAATCCTCCATTCGCCCTTCCTTGCGTTGGAACAATCAGGGGTTGAGGCACGACATTGGGCAGCTGTGTGCCATCTATGCTGGGATCATCGGGCCATCAAAGGGACAGAGAACCCTCAGCGTGTGTGCTCATGTACAGATTGATCTTTGGAATTAATCCACACAAAGAAACGAAGGCACTGCCATGGGAAGCGAGAGAAATGGCAACCTTTGTAGAAACTGCTTTATATTTTTTCGTTTAAAAATAAAAGAAGGGAGCAGCTGCACTGGATCAAAACAGATTGTCGTTTCTTCCCATTCGGGAGCCGATCAAGAGAACGGCGCACAACCAAAACGGCCAGATTCACTGATGTTGATGAAAATCAATATTAATTTAAAAAAAAAGTAAGCACTGAAGGTAGAAAATGCACTGGACAAAGATTTCCGATAACACAAGTGATGACAGCAGTCACTGATCCTCTGCAATGAACGGTTAGCATCGACCGCATAGAGCACGAGGTAGCTGTGTTTTGCAGAGACTCACTGCCACCACAAAAATAAATGCAGAACTGATCTTAAATTTAACAATATTAAATTACAGTCTGCAGATTACTCCCAGATAAATATATATATATTTTTTTTAAATCAATAAAAAATGATATACAATGTACACACACCATTTGAACCTCTCAATAACAAAGTGCAAGTCATTTCTAGGTATCCATTATTCTCTACATAACTGCACATTGTATTTTCCATTTTGTTGCACGTCATCTAAAATTCAATTAATTTCTAGTTCAAAGACAATAGGATTGATTTGGGAAATTTAATTCCTGAATGTTTGCTCTGGGAAAGGGGTGGAAAGAGAAGATGGAGAAGATGCAAGACTGACTCGACTACGACTGATGATGCGAGGGAACTGGTTTGAGATTCTACAACGCTGGTTTCCAAACCGAGGTCCCTGTGGCTTAGGAGGCCCACAAAAGGATTCCAGGAAGTTTGGTCCAAGATTGTCAAGATTTTTTTTAAAGTTTTTCTGTGTTTGTTGACTTGCTTGCATGTTGTGGGTTTTTTTTGGCAACAATACCATTGTTTTCCTTTGGGTGACTGACGCTGTCTTTTGGGAGTTGAGACTGTGGGTCCCCCCAAGAGTGTACCAACATTCACAGTGGGTCCCCTGGGAGTCTATATTAATATTTGCTACTGTCCCCCACACAAATCTTACAAACCACTGCTCAAAATGCACACACGTCAGATTTATTACGAGACAAAACTGCACCGAACCAATTGGGGATCACAAGTTGAAGATGTCCAACTTTACAATAGTGGCTGTGCAAAAAGAAAATTGCTGCAGAATCTTAAGTTTGAAGTTCATCAAAGGAACGGGTGTCCCTGAAACCGATGAGCGATTAAGTTAGACAAATCTGGTTTAGAAAGTCACTCTCCTGTTGCACTTTCCAAATGGATTCCGAAAGGAAAGGCTGAACAGGTGGTATTTCTTTGTTCGCCCCACACTATGGCAGCTTATCTTGGGGCACGGCAACTGTCAGAGTGAAGGTAATTTATCAGAACAGGTGATTAAAAATTCACTACCAACAGTCTCCTTAAACCCCTTTCCCCTGCTCCCGCCACCCTCGCATTCAACTGTCACCAATATTGAGTCCATCCATTCAGCTACCTCTGTAACTTCCTCCCCCCCCCCCACCGCCCCCCTTACCCACAAGCCAAACCGCCCACCAGGCTCCCACTGCCCTTAACTTGAACCCACGTCTCCCCTCTCTAACTTCTCTCCCATTTCTCCCAATGCCCCGTCCAAGCTCATCTTGTCCACGAGACCCACCTCCTGCTCTCTTCACCTCATTTCTACTTGACTGCTGACCGCCCAACTTCCCTTCCTGGCCGCATGCTAGCCGACATTGTAAATGGTTCCCTCTCCTCAGGTACTGTCCCCCTTCCTTTCAAAAGTACCGTCATCATATCCCTTCTCAGACAAACCATCCTCAATCCCTCTGTTCATGCAAACTACCACTCCATCTCCAGCCAACTTTTCCTCTCCAAAGTCCCTGAACATGTTGTTGCCTCCCAAATCCATACCCGTCTTTCCAGCAACTCTCAGCTCGAGTCTCTCCAATAGGTTTCCACCTCTGCCACAGCACCAAAACAGCCCTAGCCAAAGTCATAAATGGCATCCTATGTGACGGCCACCATGGAGCATTATCCCTCCTCGACCGCTCTGCAGCATTTGACATGGTTGACGACACCATCCTCCTCCACTGCCTCTCCTCTATAACAACAGTTCGGTGGAACTGACTGCACTTGGTTCCGCTCTTACTTATCTGATCATAGCCATAGTATCTCCAACAATGGCTTCTCGTCCCACATCCCGCAGAGCTACCTCCGAGTCTCCCATGCATCCATCCTTGCCCCACTTCCCTGCCTCATCTACATGCTGCCCCTTAGCAACATTATCCACTGACATAGGGTTCCACAGGAACAACACACAGCTCTAGCTCTCCACCAACTCTCATGACCCCCTCCACTGCCTCTGATGCTGTATCAGATTGCTTGACCGACATCTAATCTTGAATGAGCCGTAATTTCCTCCGGCTAAACATTGAGAAGACCAAAGCCATCAACCTTTGGCCCCCGCCACAAACTCCATATCCTTTCCACCGATTCTAATCCTCTCATCGGGTACTTCCAGACTGATTGCACCTCGGCATCTCATTCGACCCAGAGCTGAGCTTTTGACCCCATATCTTCCCCATCACAAAGACCGCTTACTTCCACCTCCGTATCATCGCCCGCCTCCACCCCTATTTCAGCTGCTGAAATCCTCATCCGTGCTTCTGTCAACGCTGGACTCGACAATTCCAATGCTCTCCTGGCCAGCGCACCCCCCAACCCCGATCCTCCACAACCCATAAACTGGTGCATCCAGAATTTTGCTGCCTGTATCTTATAACCACAGCAGCTACCACTCACCCATCACCTGAGTCTTCTTTGACCTACATTGTCTCCCAGTCCCCAAACACCTCAAATTTTAAATTCTCGTTCTCATGTTTAAGTCCCTGCGTGTCCTCGTCCCTCCCAATCTCTAACCTCCTACAACCCCCTCCAAACGCTGCATTCCTCTGACTCTGACCATCAGTGCATTCCCCCCGCCTCTTCATCATCGCTCCACTACTGGCAGCCATGGCTTCAGCCGCCTAGACCCCAGAGTCTGGAATGAGCTCTCTAAACCCCTTGGCCTTTCAACTTCCCTCTCCTCCTTTATGATCCGCTTTAAAACCCACTTGTTCAAATAAGTTTTTGGTCACCCCTCCTGAGAGCCCCTTCTTTGGCTCGGTGTCCATTTTTTGATTGAGCCTCTGAACAATATCCTATGTTAAAGGCGCTATATAAATGCTAGCTGCAGTTTTTTAAAAATATATACCTTTAAGACCACATGTGCATTTTAATTACATGTTACTTGTGAGAGGAGTGCATCGGTAAATTAAGCTTTCTTTTCTCCCCCCTTGAAGGCAGTGAGGTCAGTGAAGATCTGTTGATGAGGTTCATCCACTACTTCAGCTCAGTGACGCCCTCTGTACGAGGCCACTCAGTGCTTTGTAAGATAGTTGACTACTGGAGGAAGGACCAAAGCCATTACTGCTCTCGCCAGATAGCAACACGCACGCACTTTCTAGCAGGGGTATCACTCAACAGCAATCAAGAAATTCCAGATGAGGCATTTTAAAATGGGTTTCTGTACCTGTTCTTGCTCACAGACAGGACAGAGCTCCTTTTAAGTTGATCTGAGAGATAAACATTGTGAGTCCTAAAGATTCGCCTTTATAGATAATTTGACACTGCTGCTGATGGCTTAGTGGACAAGTGATTATGGCATTGAACCTCAATGAGCAGACAGATGCCAGATTTGATCACTGGTCTGTCCAGACGGTGCTGATCGCCGCTCAAATAAAGCTACAATTACTGCTGATCTCAGCTGCAAAATTCAGGGGGCTAGGGAAAAAAGAAGACAAGGTTCCCACTCCTAATCAACATCTAGTGATATTCCTGATAAATATTCAATGATCCCTGCTCAAAAGTGCACGTATACATATCTGACGAGGACAAGATCCAGTTCGGTCTCTACAACCTCCCGTAGTCAAATAACTCACCAACACTCTGTCTAGACTCTCACACGAAGAGTGGTCCATTATAGATGACGACCAGAGGGCTGCGGTTACTCTGGGAACTACTTCCCAGCATGAGTCAGTGCACTGAGAGAGGAGCGAAGAAAATTTTGGCAGTCTCGTTGTGCATGTATAATAATAAAAAAACATACTTCAGTGCCTCTGCGGTTTTATTCTGTACGGTTCTTTACACCAAGTGTAAAGGGAGATTACAAACATGTAGTCACGTTGTATGGAACAATGCGATGTCACGCAGAAATTCATAATTAAGCATACGCACAACAACTTCACCGAGTGACAATGGAAGATAGCACAATTTGCCTTAAAACCTGGAGAGCAATTCATAAGAATTGAAAGTGAGTGCTCATGAAAATTTCTGACAACTAATTGATCTGCTGTGGCAATGCTTACAGACTCCAAGTAAAAAACAGTACCCTTCTCTTACTGTAACTCTCTCTCCGCTTGTCTCTTGCTCCAATTCTTCATTCTCCATTCTTCGTCTCCCACTCTCTTTCTCTGACATGTTGAAAACCGTCATCAGAAAATCAGCGACACCAGTCCTGACTCATGCCTTTAATCACAGTTTACTGCATATCCTACAGAACAATCAGCCTCCTCAAAAGCTAGGCTCGCTCAAGATACTTCCTTATCTTCAATAAAATAGATTGACTACCCTTGCAGATAGGGAGCCCCAGTTAGAGTTGTACTTGAGGTTTCAGTATTTCCGACAGATTTCCACAAAGACCCTCGGAAAGCTACAAAATAAGAAGCTCAAATAATTCAATAAATTATATATGTAAAAGAAAGAACTTGTATTTATATAGCGCCTTTTACGATCTCAGGGTTTCCCAAAGCGATTTACAGCTAATTAAGTACTTTTTAAGTGTTGTAATGAGGAAAAATGTAAAATAATACTATCTTAAGTCGAGGATTAGCTTGTTAATGAAAGAAAATGAATTGAATACTGCCGTTCAAACACTCTCCTGGAAGATTTCAAATGACAAAAGAAAAATGTCACCAGGAGTTGACACATTTGGTCGCGTGGAGCATGAACCTGTTGAGCCGAATAGCCTGTTTCTGTGCTGTAAATACGATGTAGGTCTATCTATCCCCCAGTCACTCAACAAGGTACACATGAACCTCGGGCCCATTTCTAGCACCAAGTACAAGACTGTCAGAGATTTATACTACAGGAAGCTGTAGCATTCTTCACAGGTTGTTGGGGTTTGGATGCAGTGTTTTCTATACGTATCTGCAATGAACTAATGCCATCGCTTTGAGGATCTTTCGGTTGTCTCGCAAGGGCTTTATTTACCCATCGGGTTAAGTATAAGGCCTGGGGGGAAATTTTGGGACTGCAAGGTTGAGGTCTACTCAGCTCTGCTGTCGTCATTTGTGGAGCATTTCATACTCCCTGGATGGTGGGCATTTGTGAGTTTGGGGGCGGGGGGAGACTTGGCTATCACAGCACCTCGTGTATGCCTTGGACACAGCCGCTGTGCAGGGCCACATCATGAGGTTACGGGGCCCCCTGGAAGAGCTGGTCTGTGCATCTCAAAGTCTGTGTTGCTCTTCACTTTTCTCTCGCTCCATCGCTCAGTCTTTGTGTTCCTCTTCATGCGTTTATACAAAGAAGTAAACTGGCGGACACTTTAAAAAAAGACAGCGTTCACAACAGACACTAGTCACAACACACTGCAGGTAAATGATTTTTCATTAATACAGCCTTATAAACCATCTTCAGCCGCTCCTTGTGTCATAGCCATAAAACTACGCACACAGATTGGGAGAAACCCTCACTTAACAATCCTTTGAGATTGGGTAGCTCAGTGGGTGAGCACAATATTCTTTCATATCTCAGACGAGAGATTGAATCCAGCCCAGACAGGTGCATTAAAAGTCTCTCCTCTACAACAGAAGTAAATTCTCTTGTGTAGCAAGGCACCCGTTCTCTCGCATCAACAAACCACATCTTAATGGAGGACAAAAATTCACTCCAATGTCTCAGTGCCCCAGGCTGGGATAGGGGGAGAAAAGTCAGCTAGGATCCCTGCTCTTGATCACAACCCAACGACCCAGGCTGGAAAAGTGCATGGGGCAGCATCTGTATCAGATGAGGATAGGGTCAGACTTAGCCGCAACAGCTAACAGCTCGTCAATACTCAGTCTATACATACGCATAAAGAAATTACCACTTGGGTAAGGTAATGGACAGAAGAAGACTTGCATTTATATAGTGCCCTTCACAACCACCGGACGTCCCAAAGCGCTTTTACAGCCAACGAATCATAGAAGATAGGAGCAGGAGTAGGCCATTCGGCCCCTCTAGCCTGCTCCGCCATTCAATGCGATCATGGCTGATCATCCAAATTCAGTACCCTGTCCCTGCTTTCTCCCCATATCCCTTGATACCTTTAGCCTTAAGAAATATATCCAACTCCTTCTTGAATCTATTTAATGAATTGGCCTCAACTGCCTTCTGTGGCGGAGAATTCCACAGGTTCACCACTCTCTGGGTGAAGAAATTCTTCCTCATTTCTGTCCTAAATGGCTTACCCCTTATCCTTAGACTGTGACCCCTGGTTCTGGACTCCCCGACCATCGGGAACATCCTTCCTGCATCTAGTTTGTCCTGTCCTGTCAGAATTTTATAAGTTTCAATGAGATCCCCTCTCATTCTTCTAAACTCCAGCGAGTATAAGCCCAATCGACCCAATCTTTCTTCATACGTCATTCCTGCCATCCCAGGTATCAGCCTTGTGAATCTTCGCTGAACTCCTTCCACGGCAAGAACATCCTTCCTCAGATAAGGCGACCAAAACTGCACACAGTACTCAAGGTGTGGTCTCACCAAGGCCCTGTACAACTGCAGCAAGACATCCTTGTTCCTGTACTCAAACCCTCTCGCTATGAAGGCCAACATACCATTTGCCTTCTTAACCGCCTGCTGCACCTGCATGCTTACCTTCAGCGACTGGTGCACAAGGACACCCAGGTCTCGTTGCACTTCCCCTTCTCCCAATCTATTGCCATTCAGATAATAATCTGCCTTTCTGTTTTTGACATCAAAGTGGATAACCTCGCATTTATCCACGTTATATTGCATCTGCCACGCTTCTGCCCAATCACCAACCTGTCCAAATCATCCTGGAGTTTCTCGGCATCCTCCTCGCAGCACACACGCCCACCCAGTTTTGTGTCGTCTGCAAACTTGGAGATATTACATCTAGTTCCCTTGTCTAGATAATTAATATATATTGTGAATAGCTGGGGTCCAAGGACCGATCCCTGCGGTACCCCACTAGTCACTGTCTGCCACTCGGAAAAAGACCCGTTTATTGCAACTCTTTGCTTTCTGTTTGCCAACCAGTTCTCTATCCAAGTCAATACCTTGCCCCCAATCCCATGTGCCTTAACTTTACACGCTAATCTCTTATGCGGGACCTTATCAAAAGCCTTTTGGAAGACCAAATACACCACATCCACTGGTTCGCCCTTATCTATTTTACCAGTTACATCCTCAAAAAATTCCAATAGATTAGTCAAGCATGATTTACCTTTTGTAAATCCATGTTGACTTTGTCCGATCCTGTCACTGTTTTTTCAAGTGCTCAGCTATTACATCTTTTATAAGTTGAAGGAGTTCAACGAAGTACTTTGTTTTGGAAGTGCAGTCGCTGTTGTAATGTAGGAAACGCAGCAGCTAATTTGCGCACAGCAAGCTCCCACAAACAGCAATGTGATAATGACCAGATCATCTGTTTTAGTGATGTTAGTTGAGTGATAAATAATGGCCAGGACACCGGGGAGAACTCCCCAGCTCTTTTTCGAAATAGTGCCGTGGGATCTTTTACGTTCCACCTGAGCACACAGACTGGGCCTCGGTTTAACATCTCATCTGAAAGACTATATCCAAGCAAAGATACTGCAACAAACTGTGGTTGAAACAGAGCCCATTAATTCTTTTAAAAGGGATTCAGATCGTTGCTTGACAAACAGAAATATTAAAGGTTATGGGAGAGGCAAACAAGCGGGATTACATTAGGCTGCTCTTTTTGGAGAAAAACACTGGCACAAACATGATGAGCTAAACAACCAGTTTCTAAAGAGTCAACGCCCTCTGAGGGGACAAAAACTGGTGAGGGTGGGGAGTAGAAAACAAAAAAGGGAAAAAAAAACGTCTGCTGAATCTTGTGCGGAACTAAAACTTGACCATGACTAGATTCAGGAAGGAAGGAGACTGAGGCAGAGGAAAGTGAACACTGACAGGGAAATCTGTTCCACTCCAAAACACGAGGCTCTTGCCCACTGATTCACGTCGCTCGACCCAGATTCTCCTACCCGTCCGGTTGGAGTGGGAATGGCTGAAACAACAAGCAAAAAGGGATACCGAGAAAACCAAAAATGTATCCTCGCTCTCCGCAAAAATGATTCTCCATGAATTTTTAAGAAAGTTGGGTATGTTAACACATAAATAATTGATACTGAGATGCAGGTCTGTTCCTTTAAGATCCTTCCAGACAATTTTAGTTCGATCCAATAATATCCAGAGAGCAGTTTTGGTCCTGAACTCTGACAAAACAGATTCAGGAAACATGATGTACAGTACAGACTACCGCTGATTACTGGAGATATACATTCATGAGTCCCGTCTACAGTACAGCTGCCCATGCAGCTCCAATTACAGACGGGACATAAGCATCCATTTCACACACAGCTGTCAGCACAGGGCTCCAGAAATTCAGACATGGTTGCAACTGCAGAGTTACTGGATGAAAAAGTTTACAATAAATACCACAATCCGTGGAATAAATAGACAGAGAATGCACATTTTCCCCTCACTCATCCTTTGTTCTCATGAAGTAACTCATCGATGCCCATTTTTTCCCCACGAGAGGTTGGACAATGGAGAGGTCCAAAAATGTGCGGGTTAGGTTGATTTGGCTATGATAAATTGACCCTTAGTGTTAGGGGGGGATTAAATATGTGGGGTTATGGGGATAGGATGGGATATGTTAGGGGGAATTAAATACGTGGGGTTATGGGGGTAGGGTGGGATATGTGTACTGTGGGGATTAAAGCAGGGACAGGGTACTGGACTTGGATGATCAGCCATGATCGTATTGAATGGTGGAGCAGGCTCGACGGGCCGAATGGCCTACTCCTGCTCCTAGATTCTATGTTTCTATGTTTCTAACTGCAGGGGCATCACAGCCAAGCCTGATCCTGTCCTCATCCAGTGCGACCACACAAGCACGTTCCAGCAAAAGAAAAGCGGGGGGTTCTCACTAAATACTCATCAGAAGCAAGAATCCTGGCCGACTTTACCCCTTTACCGGGACGCTGAGGCCAAGTGCAGCAGCCTCAATCCCAGTGGTTGAGATGGACTGAACTCCCAAAACCATGGACTGAGTCTTGACATGTCTCAGTGACACACTAAACGATCTACCCAGTGAGTCCGAAGGGTCCTCTGAAACACTGCACCTTTAAACCCCTGACCAATCTATGTTTATAAAAAGGGAAAAAAATTAAACTGATGTTTAACCACACCAGACAATAAATGGTTATGGCACCACTTTCTGTGAAACTCAAGCACCAGAGCGCACAATTTTTTCCCCTCCAAATATAGAAGGTAACAGCTGGTGATGGCAGTTAGATTTTATGAATAAAAAGCGTTTAAAAAAAGTATCCCCCCCCCACCCCAATTTTTTTCAAAAATCTCGTTCGCTCCCAAAGGAACTCTCTCGCTGGGCTACGATCCCATGCCAGTCGGCAGGTACCGCCCGCCCCTGAGTTGGCATTCTTCACTTGTGAGTAGAGTCAGCACAGGCTATTCCAGTGTGGAAAGCCATCACAACTGAAGCCAATCCTTGTTCTCGCCTGACATCCACAAACACACAACTTCCCAGCAGGAAAGCCATCTGGGATAGCAGCCAGGAATCCTGGCAGATCTTCCCCTCCTCAAGCAGGATCAATGAGGCCAATTATAGCACCTCAACCACTCCCCCGCCCCCCACCCCCCCCCCCGCCCAGTTGAGATCAGCTATCTCAGTACAATCCAAGAATTTAACCTGTCTGTATGGCTCAATGCTATATTGGGCAGTCAGTGTCTTTACCCCAGCTAAGCCATCAGGGGAACTTAAATGTAACAGATGAACAGCTAGAATGGGTTGCCAGGAATGGTGTTTGAGGCCGATCCATTTAAAAGAAGCTTTTGTAGTTGACAGGATGTTTGATCCTGTTGTTTCAAGAGGCTAACGCCCACACGTTGCTCCCTCCCCCCCACCCCCCACCCCTTTTAACCATCCCCTTCAGGGATCCAGTCCCTATAGTGCTGGTGGGCTCCGGACTGTTAACAGAGACAGAGTGTCCAAACACAGGGGACTGGATCCCTGTATTTACTTCAATTAAATCAACAGTCATTACCGAACTCAAATATTTGCAGGTCTGCGGCACTGTGGGTTAGTTGGTTTACACTAGTGGAGTGCAGCTAAAGGAAGACCATCGCATGTCTGCAGTTGGCTGCATTTCAGCAGCGTCGAGGAGCCTCAAGAAACAGCCCAGATGCTGTCACACTAAGGTGCGACGGTTTGTTATTTTGGAAGGCTGACATCAAATGGACTTTGGTCTCGACCGTGGCTCAGTTGGTAGCATTCTCACCTCCGAGTCAGAAGGTAGCCTGTTCCAGAGACTTGAGCACAAAATCCAGACCGACGCTCCCAGTGCAGTACTGAGGGAGTGCTGCACTGTCGGAGGTGCCATCTTTCGAATGAGAAGTTAAACCGAGGCCCCGCCTGCTCTCTCAGGTGAACTTAAAAGATCCCGTGGCACTATTTCGAAGCAGAGAGCACTGCAGTGGAGTTTTCCCCGGTGTCTTGGCCAATATTTATCCCTCAACCAACATCACTAAAACAGATTAGCTGGTCGTTATCACATTGCTGTTTTGTGGGAGCTTGCTGTGCACAAATCGCCTGCTGCATTTCCTGCATTACTAGTGACTACAATTCAAAAGTTCTTCATTGGTTGTAATGCGCTTTGGGATGTCCTGAGGTCGTGAAAGGCGCTATATAAATGTAAGTCTTTTTTTCTTTCTACAGGCCTTCTTCATCCAACTGGATCTTGCGATCATTTCTAAAAGTTGATGAGAGACTAATCGCAAATGATTTCCAAGAGATGAAAAGACACTGGTATAAATCAAATTGTGTGTGGCTATCATACACTGACCACAGAATTCCTCATTCATCAAATCGAAATTCTTGTTCAAACCTACCACCCTGGCAGCTGACACCCAAACGGACTGCTACTGTCAGCACTGCAATTACCAGGAGAGATTGAGCAAGATGGGGCTCGTTTCTCCAGCAAAGAGAAGACGAAGAGGAGACCTGATAGCGGTCTTTAAAACGATGAAGGGCTTCGATGGGGTGGATGTGGAGAAACAGTTTCCACTTGTGTTTTGAGTCCAGAACAAGAGGTCATAAACATAAGACAGCCACCAACAGATCAAATGAAGAATATAGAAGGAATTTCTTTACACAGAGTGGTGAGCATGTGGAACTTGCTGCCACGTGGAGTGGTTGAAGCTGATCGCACTGATGCATTTAAGGGGAAGGCTTGATGCAAAACACGAAAAAGGAATAGAGGGATGCAGGGCAGGGTGGAAAGAGCTAATTAGTGGGAGGAGGCTCGAACAAACATCAGCATGTACTAGTTGAGCCGAAATGGCCTGTTTCTGTGCTGTAATTCTATGTAATACGTACTCCGTAAATAAATTTCTACCAAGCACGGAATATTTTGCTTGGGGGTAGGGAGGGGGGCAAGAAAGAGAGGAAGGAGCTTTGACCGCAGTAGTTTCTGCTGTCAGGAGAGAGACAGGCAGACAGGCATTCTCTTCCAAACCAGAAATAGACTCACGGCAGAAGTTTCAGAAGAGAACTTGGATTTTTTTCAACAGCTATTAAAATCCAATTAGTTTCCAGAAGTAGATTGCTTGTTATTTAAAACAGGCCTCTCTCTCACCCTATTCCCCTTCTGGAGTCAGTTATTTTTTGTTGATGCGAGCGGAGTCAGGGTCATTGGATATTTATGTTAAATACAGCAATTACTCCACTTCAAATTATGGGTAATCAGGAAAAGATGATTTGGCTTGACTGAGAACCATGATTAAAATAACTCTCAAATCTATAGCTATGTGAAATACCTCTTGGTATTTTGCATCACAGCTATTCTGGGACAATGAAAGGAAGAAAGTTTGCGAGAAAATTGTTTAAACGGTTCTGCAAAAAAATAAATCTAAATGATATACCCTGCAATAAATCCACCTGACAAGGCAAGTGGAAATAGAAACAGGAATACACCATTCAGCCCCTTGAACCAGTTCTGCCATTCAATGAGATCATGGCTGATCTGTACCTCGAACCCATTCACCCACCTTGGTTCCATATCCCTTGATACCCTCACCCAACAAAAATCTATTGATCGTAGTCTTGAAAACTTCAATTGACACAACAACCACAGACTTTTGGGAGAAGAGAGTTACAGATTTCTGCTACCCTCTGTGTGAAGAAGTGCTTCCTGATTTCAGCCATGAATGGCCAAGCTCTAATTTTAAGATGCCCTCCTGTTCTGGATCTCCCCCACCAGAGGAAATAGTTTCTCCTTAGCCACCCTACTGAATCCCTTTTAACATTTTAGACACCTCGATTAGATCACCCCTCAATAGTTTGGATCTTATTAAAATACTTCCCTTGTAAGGTGAAACCATTTCATTACATATTACGTAGAATGCACAGCACAGAAACAGGCCATTTGGCCCAACTGGTCTATGCCGGCGTTTATGCTCCATAAGCCTCTTCCCACCAATATTTCCTGTAGGCTGCACTATGTTCTGCAAGGCCCGTTTCTTTCAATGAGCGATCCCTTTAAATTTCTGCACCTGCACGGTATTTCCAACGTGAAAGCTTGTGAACGACCTGCAGAGGACTTTGAAGAATACTGCATGGCCGTGCACACACGCAATTAGAGGGAACATTGCTTCCCATCCTTCTTCATCTAACCCCATCAACATATCCCTCTATTCCTTTCTCCCTCATGTACTTATCTGGCTTCCCCTTAAAGGCATCTATGCTACTTGCCTCAACTGCTCCGTGTGGTAGCAAGTTCCACATTCTCACCAGCCTCTGGTTTCAGTGAAGTTTCTCTGGTGGTCAAATGCGCAGCCTGCTGAAATACACAGACCAGGAAGGTCCTAGGATTCAGCAGCGGTCTGCCCAGAGTTTGCCGATCTCAGTGGATCAACTGTGCAGACGCTACAATTAGTCCTCAGTGTCCTCCGGGGTGAGGGGTGGGAGAGAAAATGAGCCAGGGCTGCCACTGATGAGCACCATCAAGTGAACCCTATTGGAAAGTGGACATTGGATGAAAATGCGATTGGAGCCAGCCTCAGCCGCCACTCGCTGACGGGGTTCACACATGAAGAAGGGTTCACAGTGTCTGTGGAACAACAACAACAAATTGTATTCATATAGCACCTTTAACGTAGTAAAAGGTCCCAAGGCACTTCACAGGAGCATTAGAAGACAAAATATTTGACACTGATCCACATGAGGAGAAATTAGGGCAGGTGACCATAAGCTTGGCCAAAGAGGTAGATTTTAAGGAGTGTCGTAAAGGAGGAAAGAGAGGTAGAGAGGCGGAGAGGTTTAGGCAGGGAATTCCAGAGCTTGGGGCCTAGGCAACAGAAGGCACGGCCACCAATGGTTGAGTGATTATAATCAGGGATGCTCAAGAGGGCAGAATTAGAGGAGCGAAGATAGCTCGGGGGGTCGTGGAGCTGAAGGAGATTACAGAGATAGAGAGGCGCGAGGCCATGGAGGGATTTGAAAACAAGGATGAGAATTTTGAAATCGATGCATTGCTTAACCGGGAGCCAATGTAGGTCAGCGAGCACAGGGGTGATGGGAGAACGGGACTTGGTGCGAGTTAGGACACGGGCAGCCGAGTTTTGGATGACCTGAAGTTTACATAGGGTAGAATGTAGGAGGCCAGCCAGGAGTGCGTTGCAATAGTTAAATCTAGAGGTAACAAAGGCATGGATGAGGGTTTCAGCAGCAGATGAGCTGAGGCAAGGGCGGAGACGGGCGGTGTTACGGAGGTGGAAATAGGCGGCCTTAGTTAGGCCACGGATGTGTGGTCGGAAGCTCATTTCAGGGTCAAATATGACACCAAGGTCACTGCCTGAAGGCGAGGAGGAGGGCAAAAAAAAATTAAAAGTCGATTCTCACTGTAACACCTTGCTATACCTTAAATCACACAACAAATTCTGTCCAACACACTATACATCTCTAATGCTACATTCAGGCACCAACACAGTCGGCCATTAATGTAGCCACCTCAAGCCAAATCCACAGCCAAGTTTCTTTAACAGCTATTCACCTATTTAAGTCTATACCAAAAGGGGCAATGCCTAAAACCTGGAAGGTTACTACAAACCTTTTGACCACCTACAGACCCAATGACTTAGTTTACGGCATTTATTTAATGTTCTGTCTAAATATTTTGATACCAAAAGACTTCTTGAAAAATTGCCATCCTTTATGATTATGAACTATCGCTGGATATATTCAGACACACGCACATACTAATTGAGCACCAAGAACAAAATTCTAAAATTAGATTATAGTTCCTTACAATTTAAACAAATATAGTCTCTTAATTGTATATATTAAAATAATAATCTTTCACTTGTAGGAGCTTAGGGCATTAAATAATCATCCATAATTCTTATCCAAAGCATCAGAACCAGAGCCCCACACAGTCGGCTTGCAAATGACAGGAAGGAAGAAGGTAATTTCAAATCCACACACTTGGGGCTCGGGAGGGGTTCCTCGTCCGTGGAGCTGGTTTCCTGCTGTCAAGTTTGTATGGTTTCCCTCACCCCACCAGAACGGAGCAGGGGGGCGGAAATCAAGTTTCTAGCTTTCCTCCTTCCACCCGACTATAAAAATGCAACAAACTCCTTTTTCTGTCGCTCTTGACCCTTACCCTCCAACTCAAAAATCAAATATTGCAAAGTCGTTTTAATATTCAATGGTCAGAGAGAAGATACTACCAGAGAGGTCCCAACTAAGAAGAAGTGAGCTTGAGGGTGCGTTTCAATTTTCCATTATAGAAAAGAAAGACTTACAAAATTAGGGCTCGTGGGATTGGGGGTAATATACTAGCATGGATTGAGGATTCGCTAACGGACAGAAAACAGAGAGTAGGAATAAACATACAAAATTCTTACAGGAATAAACGGGTCATTTTCGGGTTGGCAGACTGTAACTAGTGGAGTACCGCAAGGATCAGTGCTTGGGCCTCAGCTATTCACAATCTACATCAATGATTTGGATGAGGGGAACCAAATGTTATATATCCATGTTTGTTGAGGATACAAGGCCGGTGGGAATGTAAGTTGTGAGGAGGATACAAGGAGGCTTCAAGGGGATATAGACAGGCTAAGTGAGTGGGCAAGAACATGGCAAATGGAATATAATGTGGAGAAATGTGAAGTTATCCACTTTGGTAGGAAAAATAGAAAAGCAGAGTATTTTTTAAATGGAGAGAGATTGGGAAATGTTGGTGTTCAGAGGGACCTGGATGTCCTTGTACACGAATCACTGAAAGTTAGCATGCAGGTACAGCAAGCAATTAGGAAAGCAAATGGTATGTTGGCCTTTATTACAAGAGGATTTGAGTATAAGAGTAAAGATGTCTTACTGCAATTATATAGGGCCCTGGTGAGACCACACCTGGAGTATTGTGTACAGTTTTGGTCTCCTTACCTAAGGAAGGATATACTTGCCATAGAGGGAGTGCAACGAAGGTTCACCAGACTGGTTCCTGGGATGGGGTCCTATGAGGAGAGATTGTGTAGACTAGGCCTATATTCTCTAGAGTTCAGAAGAATGAGAGGTGATCTCATTGAAACATACAAAATTCTTACAGGGGTTGACAGGGTAGATGCAGGGAGGTTGTTTCCCCTGGCTGGGGAGTCTAGAACCAGGGGTCAGTCTCAGAATAAGGGGTCGGTCATTTAGGACTGAGAGGAAGAGAAATTTCTTCACTCAGAGGGTGGTGAATCTTTGGAATTCTCTACCCCAGAGGGCTGTGGAGGCTCAGTCGTTGAGTATATTGAAGACAGAGATCGATAGATTTTTGGATATTAAGGGAATCAAGGGATATGGGGATAGTGCAGGAAAGTGGAGTTGAGGTAGAAGATCAGCCATGATCTTATTGAATGGCGGAGCAGGCTCGAAAGGCCAAATGGCCTACTCCTGTTCCTATTTCGTGTGTTGATAGACAGTGATACACACAGGAAAAATCAACGGTAAGCCTAAAAAACATTTGTTAGCCTCTGAATTTCAGTGGCATTTCAGACTCTCCTTCAAAATTCTGACCGTACAACATTATGCCCACATGAAAACAGTTTTCACATTAATCAATTATTCATACTGTAGCTCTTCCGTGCTAAAGGGAGCAATTAGCATTAATCATCTGCATGCATCAGATCGGATGAGCTGGAGTTTTAGAAAGATCCGTAAAGCATACCAAACGTTTATTTAATGTAGATATCAAGTTACTTGGTTTGCCTTTTGAAACCCAGACTGCATTACGCATCAAATGGGACATTATTCATGACGGCTAATGCAGAAACAAATTCAGCAGACAAAAAAAAAAGGTGCAAACCGTTTTAAAACTTGAAGCAGAATTTCCCAAACATTTCCTCACAGACATCGTTGCAGTAAAATTTCGGGTGGCTCAGCTCGGTAATGCATTGAGTAGCTGAACCGTGCGGTTCTTTCCCCAGTCGAGTTTAGTTGGGCCTTAAAACCATTGGGTTAGGAATGGGTCAAAAAAAAAAAAATTAGCCAGGGTTCCAACAACCCAGCTGGAAAATGTATGCGTGTGGCCAGAATCAGGCTCAGATGTGATTCCCATGAAGCTGAAGGTTTGCCGACATTCAGTTAGTACTCTATGCTCACAAATGAATAACAATTTGGTAGAGGTAGAAGAGAACAACTGGCACCATGGAGTCCATGATTTGAGGGGAGAGAATAATAAAATAAAAATAATCAACTCCAGATTCTTTCTTCTTTCAGTCTGCATGCCAGAAATGCATAAGTAGTTGATGGAATTCATAGAGATTTTTTGGATAAAAACAAAATTCTTAACTTCATTAAGCAGTTCATTGCTCCCCCATGGCTTAGTGGGCACTGTGCGGTGTGCAACAGACTACATAAAGCCAAGCTGGATGCAGTCAGTGCAGAACTAGCTGATCCCGCAAGTGCGCACGCAGAGAAAGCTGGTTAGTGTGCAGAGCTGGCCAATCCCCAGCGCGCGCGCACACAGTTAACCGATCCCAGTGCGCACGCAGAGATAGCTAATCGGTGTGCAGAGTTAGCCAATCGGTGTGCAGAGTTAGCCAATACCCAGTGTGCGTGCAGAACTAGCTGATCCCGCAAGCACGCGCCACAGTTGAGATGCGACAATTGGTCTTCGCGGCCCCGGGTTAATGGAAGGGGAAAAATAATTAGCACGGCCTCTGGTACCCTTGATCGCAGCTATCAAGTGACCTTCTGCTTGCACTCGCCCAGCTATCGACACGGAGGGTAGAACAGGATCAAGCACGGCTCTGCACAGCAAAATAGCTTGTCGACACGCTCTAGGCTCTTGCACGCGAACAGTCACGTGGGTGAGGTACCAGCGGCCTGCTGGTGCCCATGAAGCCACACCCAAAGAGAGAGTCAGCAAGGAGAGCGGAGAAAATAAGGATGATTTTTTTTTTAAATAAGCAGTCCTTCAGCTCTGTGTGTTTCTGAAAATGTGCAGTGCTTCAATTAACTTAGTTCCATTGGGGTTATTTGGAAGAAGATTATAAGCCACCAATTACAAAGCTAACAGCAACCATATTCATCTGCAGTCCCCTTCCCCCAATAAGTCATTGGGCAAAAGCACACAAATTTGTTTAAGTCACATGTGAATGTATGTTGTCCACTTATATTTTGAAAGCCAGTAAGTGTACAGATGCGAGCACTGTGCTATAACAACAACAACTTGCATTTATATAGCGTCGTTAACTTAGTAAAACGAGCCACGGCGCTTAATGGTTCTCTGTGGCTGGAAAACACACAGGAGTGCAGTTCTCCAGACTGCAGTGTCCCAGTCTCGCCCATGATGTCAAGGGAGGCTTACAGCAGGCCAGCTAGCTAACCCAAGCGGCTTATTAATACTGGTGTTGAGAGCAGGTCACTTGCCCACTTCTTTGTGGCGTGTCATAGGGATGGAGACCTAAAAAGTGGGAGAAAATAAGACTGGTGGGGATTTTATTTTATTCAATGTATAAATAACCTAGTCAAAAAAAGGTGACACATTTGCACCCAATGCACAAAAGGCTCTCTCGGCTGGATGATCTCCCTATTTAGATACAAGTGTCTTAGTGGACAACAGGTGCCATTGATGTACCAGGAAACACAATATTAGATGCAATGCTAATCAAGCTCAGATCCCAGAAGAATTGGCTCACACGAAACCGTGCAGAGTTCATTTTGAATGCAGCGAGGCAACACTCGCAGCAGCTGAAACACAATCCCACAACCCCAATAAAGATCTTTTTGTTACTAGCATGCCACAACCTTTCCATCTTAAAAAGGGACACTTCCTTCCAATTACCCCATTTGTTAGTTCCAGGTCAAGACCATAAATTCAAGTCCAGTCACCTCAGGCTTCCAGTGACTGAGTAAAAACAGACTGCTACAGCAGCAACATGTGTTTCAATGAGAAAAGTCAGGGAGAATGAAATGCTCTTTACAAAAGACGGTTTCGATACACGCAGCCATTTCCCTGTGTCTCCCTTTAGTCCTGCACATTAAGAGGTGGGGCGTGGGGGAAGATGGATTTGTTGGGATGAGGATTACAAGTACCAACTACAAACGTGGCAGCAACCATTTTCATCTATGTTTTTCTAATCCCTTCCACCCTTATGGCTTTGGACAATAATGTTCATCATGTGTGAGGGTCTGCTTTCTACTTGCAGTTTGTACTGGGAGGCGCTGATCTTCATTTGTGGCTCCATTCATGAAAAAGATCTCTTTCTCCTTCCATAGACCAAAACACATTAACGCTGGGTTCTTTTTTTTTTAAAAGGGTCAGAGTGGCACAAACGGGTTAGACTACTCTTTCCTTACCTAAGGAAGGATATACCTGCCATAGAGGGAGTGCAACGAAGGTTCACCAGACTGATTTCCTGGGATGGGGGGGGGGGGGGAATTGTCCTATGAGGAGAGATTGAGTAGACTAGGCCTATATTCTCTAGAGTTTAGAAGAATGAGAGGTGATCTCATTGAAACATACAAAATTCTTACAGGGCTTGACAGGGTAGGTGCAGGGAGGCTGTTTCCCCTGGCTGGGGAGTCTAGAACCAGGGGTCACAGTCTCAGAATAAGGGGTCAGCCATTTAGGACTGAGATGAGGAGAAATTTCTTCACTCAGACGGGTGGTGGATCTTTGGAATTCTCTACCGCAGAGAGCTGTGGAGGCTCAGTCATTGAGTATATTCAAGACAGAGATCGATAGATTTTTGAATATTAAGGGAATCAAGGGATATGGGGATAGTGCAGGAAAGTGGAGTTGAGGTAGAAGATAAGCCATGATCTTAGTGAATGGCAGAGCAGGCTTGAAGGGCCGAATGGCCTACTCCTGCTCCTATTTCTTATGTTCATGTTTGGGGTGTGGATTTAGATCCAGTACAGAGTCAGGACAAAAAAAAATCTCCATTCTGAGGGATAGCAAAATACTGCGGATGCTGGAAATCCGAAATAACAACAGAAAACGCTGGAAAAACTCAGCAGGCCAGGCAGCATCAGTGGAGAGAGAAACAGTCTTTCTCTCTCCACGGATGCTGCCTGGCCTGCTGAGTTTTTCCAGCATTTTCTGTTATTTCTCCATTCTGAGGGTTCTACGTATAATAGGTTTGAGCAGTCTCAACGATAGTTACTAGCAGACATGAGCCTACAACACAAAATCGCTGACACTTAAAGGTAATTTCAATCAGCATGGCCACGAGGATGGAGCCAAGGCAAAGAAGCAAAAATACTACAAGCACTGGAAATCTGAAGCAAAAAGACAAAAAAAAAAACTGGAAACACAAAGTAGGTCAGTCAGTATCTGGGCAGGGAACAGTCAACATTTTGGGCTCATACCTGTCTTGAAATCTTAAAAAGAAGAAACGAACCAGCATATTGACAGAAGAAGAAATCAGAACCTCCCTCCCCTGCAATCTCAACCACCAAGAAGGACATGAGCTGCAATGCCATGGGAACACCCTGACCTGCAAGTCACACAGCATCCTAACTTGAACAAATATTGCCGTTCCTTCATCGTCACTGGGTCAATATCCTGGAATTCCCGACAAAAACGCCATTATAGGAGCACCATCACCAAAAGGTCTACACTGTCTCAAGGAGAGGCGCCACCACCATCTTCTCGGGGTAACTAGGGATGAGCAATAAATATATCACCCACATCCCGAGAATAAAACAAAAGGGGGTGAGGAGGAAAAAGAACAAAACAAATAGAGGAAGGATCATTGGAATGATTGCCGGATGGTAATGATCTCGAACATCACTACCAATCATTTAACCAATACTTCTCTCTCTTATCAGTTTTCTCTTCCTTGCACCTTTTTCTGATTCTATTATTAAGCTCGTCAGCCTCTTGCACGGTGTCAGCAGGCTAGTCAACGTAGGGTTCTACACGGCCAACCCTGGTCCGGTCCTCACTCAACATCGACACACATCCATTTTTCAGCAGGGGTCAGTGGATGGCTTTCAGGAGCGGGTAATTTGGTCGAATCTCCTTCCCCATCCAAACCCAGGGCTGCTGAGGTTAAACGTTGCATCCTTATCCCCAACCCACCAACTCAGCACACACCAGGGATCGAACCAGGAGATCTTCCTGGCCTGTACAGTTCAACTAATTACCATTTCAAATCAGCTAGGGAGCTACTGCCGATGCTTTTAAACCATTTACTGTGAGGTTCACACACACATTGCCATAAAGACTATTTATCAAATCCAACAAGATATGTTGTTACAAACTGCACATGGGGTGGGAAAATTCCACTAGTCCCGGGTCTAACTCTACAATTTACATGGGGAACAGGGATGGGAAAGAGAAAGAAGGTGGTTCAAATCAAGATTAGCAGAAAATAATTCTCTCACATCCCAACAGGACAATGGATACAAAGGGAAGGTCACAGGAGATAAGTCTGTTCAGAACAGTTCGACATTTAAACAATCTGTGGCCAACATGAACCAATTAGAAATCAAAAGCAAAATGTAACATAAAACTCCCCTTTCCCCACAGAAGATTAAAAAAATATAGGAAAAGCAGACGGTAACAACATGGGAAAATACTTCAGAGAGTATTCTAGAGCACAGAGAGGAAAAGTACTTTTCTTGGAATAATCAGCGCTAGTTTTCTAAGTAGTGTGGTCCTGGGCCAGTAACAAAGATTATTTTGGATCTCTCGCTACAGCTGGCCTTGAATTTCACTGTTTGACAGGAGCTACTGTAACCAAGCCATGTTTCAATCTGACAAGCTGAGGCATACTGTTTAGTAAACTGGAAAAAGGCAAGAGATGGACAGAAGAGAAAGGCTCGCAATAGTCTTTCAAAATCAGTTTAAGGCACTTTGAAATTATCGTAGGTGGTTCCCCGGGGTGTGCGTGGAGGGGGGGGGGGGTGGTGGGGGGTGTGGAGAAGCAGCATCAGAAACACATGACCTCCAAGAACCTCACTCTCCCTGCTTATCTTCATTCCTGCTGCCATTTTAATCAAGGCTCACTGGAAGCTGAAGATCTGCGAGGCTCCCAGCTGGAGCGAAAAGAAATCCAGTTCCACACATTCAATTGTCACAGCAGCTCACAGGACCCACAAACACAAAAAAAAACATGTCTGCAATGCAGTCTGGTCTCCAGTGATCAGCTCCTTTATATTAAAAGGGGTGGTATTGATGGTAGACATCTGTTGCCAAACACACTCAAATGGCTAAAGTTTAATTCTCACAATACAAAGTTTTTTTTGGAGGGGAGCGGAAAGAAATTAAAGGCACTACGGTTATCCTCATCAGCAATCTTGCAAGCCAGCAGTCCCAGATCTTAATGCATGCTTTATGTTTCCAGAATAGGAAAAATTAGGAATTTCTCTCGCCTCGCAATGTTGCAGGAGCTGACAACACTCCCCATGTGTCCACTCCTCATTAAACTATCAGCAGAGCTCCATTGGGTTTCCTTCCTGCAGAATGGTCTCTCCAACAGATACCACTTGTAATGGCGAAGGGATGGACACCCCTGGAACACCTCTGCTTCGCAGTGCTGGCTGGGCCCGACACATCAGGCAGACTCGCTCTCTCTTTCTCTCTCACTCTAAATTCCTCCACCTAGGTTACATTTCTTCAAAGGTTTACCCAAAGAAACCTACTCCTTTGATAGTGGCTTCAGTCATGTCCCATAATTCTTCTTCTGCTCAGCCTGTGTGAAGCAGCTTGGGATGTTTACTACATTAAAAGGAGCGACGTAACTACAACTTGTTAGTCAAGATACAGTGGTGTCATTGATCCGGTGTTTGGCCTCTTTTGGAAATCTTAATTTCACAAGTTTTTTTGCAACAATAACATGACCTCAGCAGAAACAGGGGCGGGGGGGGGGGGGAATTTCTTAGAATCATAGAATAGTACAACACAGGAGGAGGCCATTCAGCCCATCGAGTCAGCCCCGGCTCTTTCGAAGAGCAATCCAGTTAGTCCCACTCCCTATATCCCTGCAATTTTTTCTCCTTCAAGTGTTTATCCAATTCCCTTTTGAAGGCTACTATTGAATCTGTATCCACCGCCCTATCAGGCAGTGCATTCCAAATCCTAACCACTCGTTGCGTAAAAAAGCTTTTTCTCTCCCTCTTAAAGAAAGCAATCGCACAAAAGTGCAGTAGAAATAAACTACCAGAGAAGGGACTTAAACTTTAAACCATAGAAACTTACTCAAGATAGAAGATGTGTTTGTCAGAAGCAAAATATTTAGCATATATGTCTCTATCACACATGTACTTATATACCCACATGTACATCTATACCCAGCTTTACCTGTCCAACAGCACCCTTAACTCCATGAATATCTGTCTGACATCAAGCCATGGATGAGGCAGTACTTTCTCCAGACTAACATTGGTTAAGACCCAAGTCAACCTGTTAACATCCCACCAAAAGCTCCCCACTTCAGACCAATGTTCCACTCCCTCCCCAACAGCTCTCTTAGATTGAACCTAACAATACACAACCTCGCTATCTTGTGTGACTGAGCGGAGCTTTAAACCCAGCTGTAACATCACTTGCCTCCATCCCGATCACTCATCATTGAGTAGAATGGGCCTTTACTCTCTGGTGTCTAGAAGAATGAGAGGTGATCTCATTGAAACGTATAAAATTCTTAAAGGCCTTGACCGGGTAGATGCGAGAGGCTGTTTCCCCTGATTGGAGAGTCTAGAACTAGGGGTCACAGTCTCACGATAAGGGGTCGGCCACTTAGGACTGAGTTGAGGAGAAATTTCTTCACGCAAAGGGTTGGGAATCTTTGCAATTCGATACCCTAGGGGGCTGTGGATGCTCAGTCGTTGAGTATATTCAAGACTGAGATCAATAGATTTTTAGACACTAAGGGAATCAAGGGATATGGGATAGGGCAGGAAAGTGGAGTTGAGGTTGAAGATCAACCATGATCTTATTGAATGGCGGAGCAGGCTCGAAGGGCCGTATGGCCTACTCCTGCTCCTATTTCTTGTGTTCTTAAGCCTACCATTTCACCTATATCTTCATCACCTCCAGGTTCAATTGGTCCACCAGCACCATCCTACAAAAATTGTAACTCATCCAAAACTCTGCTACTTGCACCCTATCCCACACAGTGCCCCGCTTACCAATCCCTCCTATCCTGCATCAACCTCCACCGACTCTCCAATCCCCAGCATATTGATTTCAAAATCCTTGTCCTTGTTTACAAATCCCTACATGGTCTACTCCACGCTGCTTCTGCAACCTCCTCCAGTGCTATATCCCAAATCACACCCTTGTACGCCACAGACTGTTGAACTGTGCAGTCTCTCCCACTCCACAGAGGTAGAACCTTTAGCCTTCATGTCCCTAACTTGTGGAACTCTATTCCTAAATGCTTTCATCTTGCTCTATTCCTCCCCAGCTTATAAAGGCCTCAAAACCTACCTCTGACTATGCCTTTGGTCTGATCTTCTCTTGCTTGGTGTGCATTTGCCCCCCTCAGTCTAATCCCATCCCTGGTGAAGCGCCATGGGACATTTTGCTATGTCAAAGGCACAGGAGCAATGTAAGTTATTGTGTATCAAGTAGGAAAACACCCACAAGTATGCTATGTGGCTGGTTTCAGGGAACTTTGCACTAGGGGAAAAACCGTCAACAACAACACACCATCAAGCTAGAAGTCCCGACAGTTTTCTCTAAGGGATAGACCATTGGCTGTGCCATCAACAGCACTCCCTCATAAGAGGCCCCATCAGCAACTCTGGTCAAATGCCTTTGCTAGTCAAGTAGGGAAACTTACATAAGAACATAACATAAGAAATAGGAGCAGGAGTAGGCCATTTGGCCTTTTGATCAATAAGATCATGGCTGATCTTCTACCTCAACTCCACCTTCCTGCGCTATCGCTAAATACCCTAATTTCCTTACTTCCAAAAAATTGAATCGACCTCTGTCTTGAATATACTCAACCACTGAGCATCCACAGCTCTCTGGGGTAGAGAATTCCAAAGATTCACTACCCTCCGAGTGAAGAAATTTCTCCTCATCTCAGTCCTAAATGGCCGACCCCTTACTCTGAGACTGTGACCCCGTGTTGTAGATTCCCCAGCCAGGGGAAAAATTTTCTCAGCATTAACCCCTATCAAGCTCCTTAAGAATTTTATATGTTTCAATTAGATCACCTCTCATTCTTCTAAACTCTAGGGAATATAGGCCTAGTCTACTCAATCTCTCCTCATAGGGCAATCCCCTCATCCCAGGGCAATCCCCTCATCCCAGGAACCAATCTAGTGAACCTTCATCACACTCCCGCTAAGGCAAGTATGTCTTTCCTTAGGTAAGGGGACCAGAACTGTACACAGTACTCCAGGTGTGGCTCACCAATACCCTGTATGATTGTAGTGAGACTTCTTTACTCTTATACTCTAATCACTTTGTAACAAAAGCTAACATACCATTTGCTTTCCTAATTGCTTGCTGTACCTGCATGCTAACTTTCTGTGATTCATGTACAAGGACACCCAGGTCCCTCTGAATGCAAACATTTCCCAGTCTCTCACCATTTAAAAAATATTCTCCTTTTTATTTCCTACCAAAGTGGATATCTTCACACTTCCCCACATTGTATTCCATTTGCCATGTTCTTGCCCACTCAGTCAACCTGTCTATATCTCTCTGCAGCCTCTTTGCGTCCTCCTCACAGCTTACTTTCCCACCTAACTTTGTATCATCAGCAAACTTGGATACGTTACACTCAGTCCCTTCATCTAAGTCATTAATATAGATTGTAAATAGCTGAGTCCCAAGCACTGATCCTTGCACCCGCTAGTTACAGCCTGCCAACCCGAAAAAGTCCCGTTTATTCCTACTCTCTGTTTTCTGTCCATTAACCATCCTCAATCCATGCTAATATATTACCCTGAATCCCAGGAGTCCTAATTTTGTGTAATAACCTCGTGTGGCACCTTATCGAATGCTTTTTGAAAATCCAAATACACTACATCCACTGGTTCGCCCTTATCCATCCTACTAGTTACATCTTCAAAAAACTCTACATTTGTCAAACACGATTTCCCTTTCATAAAACCATGTTGACGCTGCTTAGTCATATTACGATTTTCTAAGCGCCCCGTTACCACGAACCTAATAATAGATTCTAGCATTTAAACTTGCATTTAACTCCCACTTTCTGAAAGATCAAGCCAGCCAACACAATTTTGAAAAAGTTCTATGAACTTCGGTACATATCCAGAGATAGTGCAGAGCAGTAGCAGTTGAAAGGACACTAAGAAAACCCGGTATATGTATTGCGTTGCTTTGGTACAACTATTTGCTGTTACCAGGAACTAAGTAATCAATTAAATGAATGCACTGCATTGTGTACAAGACATGCAAAGGAGATATTCACACACCACTCCACAACCTTGGTCTGCCCACATAGTAACTGAAATAAAGATATTTTTTTTTTTTTAAACCATATGCACGGGAATATGTTGGAAACCAATTGTTAAAATGGAAATTAGAAACTAGTAGACTTCCTGATAGCCCGAGTAAAGGCAGAGCATGGTGTAACATCAAGCCATACAAACTAGAGACCCAGGTTCAGTTCCTCATCTGCACCGTTAGCTGATCTTATTCGAGAAGCAGTCGGGACAAGGCAAATGGCTCAATGCAGATCGGCTGGAAGAGGGGGGAAAGAAGTGAGTCAAAGTTTGTGGTTTATTCTGGTGGGAAAGTGCATGTGTGGACATTGGGCGAAGACAGGTTAGGATTTGCTGTGATGCCATGCACAGCCAAGTGGCCCACCAATCACCATCTGGGCTCCCACATGAATGTGCAGGAAAGTTGCCAATGCCTGTAAAGCCATATTCCAATCAAGAGGGGGAAACCCGGAACATTTATATGCTGAAGTAACTTTCTGCTTTCAGCTTTTATTTGCAGTCACACAATTACACGGTTCCCTTCTCCGTTCAAACACCGTTAAAAATGCAACATGTCGCAAGGCAGTCATAAGCCGCTTTTATACTTCTGTTTGTTTGTGTCAGATTAAGGGAGATCAGTGTCCGTAAACCAGCTCCCAACACGAACCAAATGTGGCTCCCTTTATCCTGGTGCCCAGGGTCATAGACTAATGAAAACTAGATCTTGGATTCTGCTGCCAGGGTCAAGGTGCCAAATTTAATAGTTTCAAATGACAGGCAGCTCAGCAGTTTAGAAAGGACATTTGAATGCTAAGTGGAGCTGCAGCCGATTAACTGTTGTATGGTATCTCAAGACACCATTCTCCTGGAATCCCAAGACACCATTCTCCTGGTATCCAAACTACTGTACCAATACAGAAGTGGCTACAGTGCTTTTTCTGTAGGCTTCTGATCCTTCAGCTGCAAGTGATGGGATGACCACTGCAGCACATACCTTTTTCTAATATGTGAAATGCTTTCCACTCAGACTGTAATGAGAGCGCATTCCTTCGGCAAAAGGCACAGACATTCCCTGGAATCTACTCAAATCACGGCCCCGATAAGGCTGTAGTGTTGAAGACCTGTGCTCCAGAACTAGCCATACACCTAGCTAAGCTGTTCCAGTACAGCTAAAAGACTGGCATCTACCTGACAGTGTTGAAAATTGCCCAGGTTACGCTCCTGTCTGCAAAATGTGAGACAAATCCAACCCAGCCCATCAGCCTACTCCCAATCATCAGCAAAGTGATGGAAAGATTTGTCAATAGTTCTATCAAGCGGCACTTACCAATAACCTGTTTAGCGATGCTCTGTTTGGGTTCCGTCAGGTCCGCTCGGCTCTGGACTTCATTACTGCCGTGGTCCAAACATGGACGAAAGGGCTGAATTCCAGAGGTGAGGCGAGAGTGACTGCCCTCGATAGCAAGGCAGCAATTGACCAAGTGTGGCACCGTGCAGCCCGAGTAAATCTAGTCAATGTGGATCGGGGGCAAACTTTCCAGTGGCTGGATTCATGCCTGGCTCAAACGAAGATGGCTGTTGGAAGCCAATCATCTCAGCCCCAGGAAATATCTACACGATTTCCTCAGGTCTATCTATCGCCAGCTGCTATATCAATGACCTTCCCTCCAAAATAAGGTTAGAACTGGGGCTGGTCACTTATAATCGCAGTGTTCAGCACCAACGGCAATCCATGCCCTCCTGTAGTAAGACCGGGACAACATCCAGGCTTGGGCTGATAAGTGGCACGTAACATTTGTGCCGTATAAGTGCAAGGCAATGGCCATCTGCAACAAGAGGGAGCCTAACCACCTCCCCATATCACCATCCAGGACAAAGCAGTCTACTTAGTAGACAACCTATCAACTAGCTTAAACATCAACTCCCTCCACCCGCCGGCACACCGTGGCTGCAGTGTGTGCTATCTACAGGATGTACTGCAGCAACTCGCTAAGGCTTCTTCGGCAGCACCTCCCAAACACACAACCTTCACCACCAAGAATTCAACGGCAGTGGGTGCATCACCTCCAAGTCACATACTATCCCGACATGGACATGTATCGCCGTTCCTTCATCAGCGCTGGATCAAAATCCTGGAACTCCTTAGCTAACAGCACTGCGGGAAAACCTTCACCACACGGACTGCAGCAGTTCAAGGCGGCAGCTCACCGCCACCTCCTCAAGGGGAACTAGAGATGGGCAATAAATGCCAGCCTTGCCAGCGACACCCACATCCCGAAGAAATATATTTTTTAAAAAAGAACAGAACCACTCTTTCAGAAGTACCAGGAGGCTCTACATTAACCTCCAGCACCCTGGAAAAGAGAGCAACTTTGGATGAAAATACAAATGTTCACGAAAATACAAATTTTCACCTGCAGCAACACTCTGCTAATTTTTTTTGGGGTGTGCGGCCTATTCAAACTTCCGTGCATGCGCCGATTTCCCATTTAAAAGCCACTGAGCGGCCTGCGTGGGACCTCCAGACCGCTGCACGGCTGTGCAGCTTAACAGGAACATTGGCAGCAAGTACATTTTCATGCTTAACAAGAACAGCTATCGGCTGTAACTTTAGCTTAGGGTTCAGATGACATTTGCTTGAGCTACCCTCTTACTATATAAAGCTGTCACCTGAAACCCTCCATTTGGCAATACACTTTTAGCTCACTCGCAGGTATCCATTTATTCTATATTTAGTTTCTGGTCCTGATTTGAGAAGTTCACATCCCACAGGATAATTTTATTCACGATTCCTTTTTCCTCCCACCTCCCTCCACATTTACAACGTTTCAGGAACGCGCCATTATACTGGCTTCTCGGACTCCTCCATTTATTTTTTCAAATGGCAAGAAAGAAAGACTTGCATTTATATCACACCTTTCACAGCCTCAGGACGTCCCAAAGCGCTTGACAGCCAATTAAGTACTTTTGAAGTGTAGTCACTGTTGTAATGTGGGAAAAGCGGCTGCCATTAGGAGATGAGCAGGCAAATGGGTAGAAAATTGGAACGGTTATTTCATATTGCTAAGCAAATCGTATTTTACTTCCAAATTGATAATGACTGTTATATCAACGACATGACTAAAATCAATTTACTGATTTTTTTATTGCCCAAATAAATCTCACTATGAGGATCCTGAATAAAGTCACTCATGCCTTGGGTTGCGGTTTCTTGGGCAACGGCAGCCATTTGGTACAACACCTAAATGATTTTTTTTCATGTGCGCGTGCCTGAACAGCGAGTGTTGGGCAGGTATTTGACGGGTGTGCCAGGGTGCCAGCATTCACAGCTGAATCAAATCCAGATCATCACCCATTCCCGAGGGGTCGCTCAATATAAACATGGGCAAGGAGAGAACGTAATGAGAGACTGCGGCATTGTTGGAGGTGCCATCTTTCGGATGGGACATTCAACCGAGGCTCCAGCTGCATGTTCCTTAAACAATCTCATCGCACTATTCAAGAGCAGGAGAGATCTCCCCTTGTCGTGGCCTACAATTATCCCTCAAAAAAGCACCATCTGGCCATTAATTTTATTTCCTGTGTTTAGGACCTTGCTGTGCACAAGTTGGCTGCCACGTCTGCACGCTTAACAACAGTGACTGCACTTCAAAAATTATTCATTGGCTGCAAAGTGTTTTGGGATGTCCTGAAAAGCACGATCAATGCAAGTTTCTTTATTTTCGTTGGTTAGGTCAGAGTTCGAATATTGTGCCCAGTTTCGGGAGTAGAAGGCTAGGGGGCGGGTACAGAAGAGATTCACTCAGGCGATACCAGATATGAAAGGCTTTAGTTATGGAAACACCAGGGAAACTGGGCCTCTTTCGACTGGAAGAGAGAAGGGTAAACAGAGATATGTCACGGGTATTTTCAAACTGACTGAAGAATTTTGATGTGGTAAATACAGAAAATACCTGTTGGCGAGTCAGTAACTTGAGGGCATAAATTTAAGATCACCAGAGAACAAAGGCGGAGGTTAGGAGAAATTTTGATTATGCATGCGGAGGGTTATTGGGACATGGAATGCCCACCAGAAGTGGTGGTGGAAGCAGAATCTATCGTAGCTTTTAAAAGAGAACTGGAAATGGAGTAAGAAAAAATGTTAAAAAGAGACTACGAGGATAGTTATTGGAGAGCCAGTATTGGCACGACGGGCTGAATAGCTTCCTTCTGTGCTGTAAAATACTTATGATTTTAAAAGCAGGAATCGGGGGGGGGGTTTTTTTTGCTTCTTTCTCCACAGCCTGGGAGGCTGCCGCCAAGTGCCTCGAGCAGCTAACTCAGCCCAGACCAAGATCTCACTGGTCTCTATGGGCACTTCTTACATGAGTGCTCGTTTAGTTCAAATCACTTGCTCTTTGGTCCAAGATTCGTGAATCAGAATAAGGGAGCTGGTTTTCATAGTGCAAATGTGAAGAGCCAGCCCATGGCCCGAAACTGCACACATACCAGTGTAAAAGTGCCTAAAGATGCAGTTCCACGCTCAGCAGTGCGTTTATGGAGCCACTTGTGTTGGTTGGTACGTTGATTTTTTTTTGTTTGAATAAATTATATGGAACTGGCTGGGAGGAAATACTGAGCCCAACACTGAAATGGAGCTGAACATGTGCAAGAGCTCCACTTGCTAATGACTATATCCGACACGCGAGTTCAGCTCCACTGGCTCAGAGGCTCCAATCCACCAGTTGATCTCAATAAGGACAACAACACTTGTCCTTTGACTTTTTTCAAAATCTGAACATTGTTGTCCACTGATTCTTTTTTGCACTTCGTGAACAGTAAGACTCTGATTTAATTTGAAATGATTGCTGAATAATCTGAAATTCAAATTCAACGCTTGTCCATGTTAGTCTATAGGAGAAAGAAAGATCTTGCCTTTCACGATCTCAGGGCGTCCCAAAGCACTTTATAGCAAATGAAATACTTTTGAAATGCAGTCACTGTTGTAATGTAAGAAACGCGGCAGCCAATTTGCGAGCAGCAAGCTCACACAAACAGCAATGACCAGATCATGTTTTGGTGATGGGAATAAATATTGGTCAGGACACCAGGAAGGGAACTCCCCTGCTCTTCTTCGAAACACTGCCATGGGATCTTTTTCATCCAGCCGAGAGGTCAGACAGGGTCTCATTTAACGCCTCATCCGAAAGACAGCACTTCTGACAGTGCAGCGCTCCCTCAGCACAGTACTGGAGTGTCCGCCTAGATATTGTGCTCAAGTATCTGGAGCGAGACTTGAACCCATGACCTGCTGACTGAAGAGGCGAGGGTGCTACCCATTGAGCCACAGCTCATATCAGCACTTTTGCACCATTGCAAAAGTAGTTTCCGCTTCACAGCGATACCACTGACATTATAGCTCTGCAGTTGGATCCTGTCCCAAAAATGGCAGGAGAGGGGAGTAGCACAAGACCCCCGCCCCACTCCTGGAGGGGTCCACGTCACACCCACTCGGATTGAAAGTGGATAATTTATTGTTAAAACCCATCGGAAGTAGGCTTGATATCACAATAGTTCGGTGTCAAGATCCCTTTCAAAACTGCTCCTGCCTACACTCTCAGTACATTTAAAATGTACCAGCAGGGCTCTCCATATTCAGGTAAGCGACAAAGTGCAGATCTCCCTCCCTGGCCAGGCAGTATAAATAAGACGCTGCCAGCTACAAGTCAATATTACAGTTACAGCCATTCGGCTCGGCACAAGCACAATGGGCCGAATGGCCTCCTTCTGCACGGCAAGATTCTATTTTTTTGAGATTGGTAGCGACAATTTAACCGGCTTTCCCCTCACTAAATTTCCAATTACGTATGTCAGATTTAAGCTTGCTATGCAAAACTTGCCAACGAAATGAAACATCAGTCCCAATGTCAGCACTGGCTCAGCTGGTAGCACTCTCGCCAGAGTCAGAGGGTTGTGGGTTCAAGTCCCATTCCAGAGCTTTGAGCACAAAAATCTAGGCTGACACTCCTAGTGCCAGTACTGAGGGAGTGCTGCACTGTCAGTGGTGCAGTCTTTCAGATGAGATGTTAAACCGAGGCCCCGTCTGCTGGACGTAGAAGATCCCATGGCACTATTTTGCAGAAGAGCCAGGGGACTAATCCCCAGTGTCCCAGCCAATATTTATCCCTCAATCAACATCACTAAAAACAGATGATCTGGTCATTATCACATTGCTGTTTGTGGGAGCTTGCTGTGCGCAAATTGGCTGCCGCGTTTCCCACATTACAACAGTGACTGCACTTCAAAAAGTACTTCATTGGCTGTAAAGCGCTTTGGGACATCCTGAGGTCGTGAAAGGCGCTATATAAATGCAAGTCTTTCTTTTTCTTTCACCAAGCCAAGTCCTTGCATGTGGTGGTGGTGGCGGCAGGGGGGGTAAAGGGGTCAAAAGAAGAGTTCCAATGAAGGCTTAGCAGCAATTTAAGAACCGAGACTGGTTCAATCATTTGAGTTCACAAATATCAACAAAATAAACAACATGAAGAGAGACAGTAGCTTCTCCTATTCATGTTTCAATGAAAATGCCACAGTCAAGATAAGACTTGCCAGTGTCCAACACGAAAACAAAACACACAGGAGACAGAAATGATTACCCTTTCTTTCGGTGTCTCCCACACATATTCAATTATATATGACCGTGATGATGTATATCCACACCCACAGTTTCTTCCCCTTCCCCCCACCAAAGTGACAATTCATATCCGCCAGAGCAGGGGGTGGTAAGTAGATAGAGGTTTGAGATAATCCTCACGTTAACCACACAAAGCATTTTCTTTCCTATTAAATCCTCCTCACACCCATCTACCAGAATGTGCTTCTATATTAAGCGCTGTACTCCAGGGTAATGTTTCCAGGCATCCCAACTTTCAGAACTCCCCCAAGTTTCAATGATACATTGGTATCCGTACGCTTCCCATTGGGACCCAGAGCATTCCAGCCACCGACAATGTAGGGGAATCCCAGAAGGGACTGAAACCTTTCATTTTCCCCTAACTGCAGGGGAAAACCGTAGCCTGAGTGGATGTACTTTAAGGACCCCACACCCTTCTGGAATCTTTGGGGAAGACTGGTCTGTGAAAGACACGTCAGTCGTTCAAATTTTGTCAACCCCCACCCCGATGAAAACTTGACCTGTAATCTCCCAACAAATCAAATGGATTACACAATTACACAGCAACTGGCTCACACCCTGGGTGTTTTCAGATAGTCAATACAATAGCACATCTTCATTACCATCACAATGAAACCTCACACAACTTATTGTTCTTAAAACTGATGGGTCAGCTTAAGAAAACTTCTCCTACCTCAAGCTCGTGTACAATAGCGTGAACACACATTGATGTGCTACGTACACATTATCTTCTGCACAAATACATGTAATATTTTTGAGACTCAGGCAAGATTCTCCGCCCCCACCACAGCCCCATTTTTCCCCCTCCCTGAAGGTTCGGAGTCACACTGAGTTCCACAAGTATCGGCTGCCCTCCAAGTGGCAATTCGTTCTGTGCAAATCTAGCCAATAGGCGTTACCAACATATTCAACCATGTGAAGCATCACTGGTGAACTTGATCCTGTCCTTCCCTCCAAGTCCACATCTACGCATACTCACGCGCTCTCTTCCCAGTAAGGGTTACTTGATGACAATCAGGAACAGGAGCCCTGGATGATCTTTCCCATTTAGCCTTGGGGTGGCACTGAGGTCAACTGTGTCACTTTTAATCACAAACCCACTTGAAACCAGCTAAACCAGCACAGACCAGGGATTCAACATAGGCTATTCCTGGTCCCTGCCAATCTGTACCATACTAACACAATGCATTTACCATGTCATCAGTACAACACTGTTGGGCAGGTTAAAGCAGGTTTGTGCGCATGTAACATTTTATTCAACAATAAGTGACCAACCAATCACTGGCATGTATAAACACACTAGTCATCACCAGGTACTGTACGAATCAGACTGAATTAGTCATACCAAGCGAGTTTGTATAACCAAACGGCAACTTCTTTCAACAACTTTTATTAGATCAAAATGTTTTCATCAGCATGATTTTTTTGCCCCCCACTTCCCCAAAAAAAATACATGAGCTATTTTCTCCAGTGGCCAGACCTTGTCAATCAGTCGCAAATACTTAAACTACAGATCAATAGCTATTGTAATTGACCATTGGTAGAGGAGCGGGTTTGGGATCAGAGACAATCGGATTACAAGAAGGTACCCGCTTCCCAGTGTTTGGAGACGGATTACAGGCAATCTCCTGATTAAAAAGTCAATGCAATTCCTCCCCTCCACCACCCCCCGCCTCCAAAGGGGAGCGGAAAGGAGACAGGGAAAAAAAGTGTTTTTAATCTTAATTAGAAAGTACTCTCCTTTAAGGATAAACCTCCTGCTTCCAAACAAACGATCGACTGCGACCTTTAGCAGATCTTAATCGAAAGTGATCTGGACTGTATGAGGTTTAACAAATGTGTCTAAACTAACATATTGCGGAGGAAACCAGAGGCAGAGGAGAGGGAAAGAGTCCTGTTGCTAACAGTGAAACAAAAGAAAAGTGCAACAGAAAGCTGAAAATTGCAACTCCCGGGGACTGATTGGATACATTTGCAACAACTTCATTCCAAAAACAAAACCGGGAGTATCAATCAACGCTGTTACTGTTTAAAGTCATCGGAGTTTTTAACAATATAAAAAGGTGGAGGGAGGGAAAAACTTCGGCACAATATTCACTTAACACTTTCACCCCAATCTACTCTAAATCCAACAACATCGCCTGCGATTCCCGTTTAGAACAAATTAAAACAGATTTCCCCCCCGAATAAGTTTTCGGACAGTGAGATTTTTTTTCCTTCTCCTTTATTTAAAAAACCCCACACAGAAAAAAATACTTAAAAGCAAAATACATTTTTCCAATCAAGTTTTGCCGGTAGTTTTGCAACTCCCAAACTTCTAAGAGGTTAAAAGTTTTTTTTTTAAAAGAATGCAAGATTTAAGAAAAATTAAAAGCAGCATTTCTTACCTCTCAGCCATTTTTGTTACATGTCGAGTGCAAGACGTGTGTTGTTGGCAGCGCTCAGAGAAAACCTCCACCCCAGCCTCTGAATAGCGTCGCGGATGTGAAATCTGATCCTTGCCGCTCTACAGGGGGAAAAAAACACAGAGGAATGGAAGAGACACAAAGAGCAAACTGCCGGAGATCCAGCACTCGCACAGGGGAAGCAATGGGAAAGAGATGGCCCAAGCACTGCTCCCCTCTGCTGGTAGGGAAGACTCCGCATTGCTTCAATCAGGGCGAGGAACATAAGAAATAGGAGCAGGAATAGGCCACTTGGCCCCTCGACCCTGCAGCGTTGGTCCAATATGCAACAGGTCCTGTTAAAGATATTCACAAATAACCAGCATCTTTTTTTTCTTCTGGTCAGCCATATGTCTTGACACGCGCAGAAACCCACCACCACCTTGAAGAGTCTGCAAGCCAAGCAACTGAGAAACCCGCGACCTCTACCACCTCGAAGGACAAGGGCAGCAGGCGCATGGGAACGCCATCACCTCTACATTCCCTTCCAAGTCACACATCATCCTGACTTGGAAATATACCGCCGTTCCTTCATCGTGGCTGGGTCAAAATCCTGGAACTCCCTCCCTAGCAGCACTGTGGGAGTACCTTCACCACAGGGACTGCAGCGGTTCAAGAAGGTGGCTCACCACCACCTTCTCAAGGGCAATTCGGGATGGGCAATAAATGCTGGCCTTGCCATGAACGAATAAAAAAACTCTACACATGTAGAGTTTCTTTTTGCCCAATATAGACCACACGCTCACTCCTCATGGAGGCACATCCCACTTACCAAAATACAGAGAGTTTAGGCACAGAATGGCAAAGTCGAGGCTCAGGAACCCCACCTCCCGTGGCCCAAGTGTGTGAATGGTACTGTTGGAGGTTACCCGGTTAAGATAGAGCAGTTTACCAAAACATAGCACTGTAAGCTTCCCCATCTTGAAAGAAAGACTTGCATTCTCTAGCATCTTTCATGACCACCGGACGTCCCAAAGCGCTTTACAGACAGTGAAGTACTTTTGAAGTGTAGTCACTGTTGTAATGTAGGAAACACGGCAGCCAATTCACGCACAGCAAGGTTCCACAAACAGCAATGTGATAATGACCAGATAATCTGTTTTACTGATGTTGGTTAAAGGATGAATATTGGCCAGGACACCGGGGAGAACTCCCCTGCTCTTCGAAATAGTGCCACGGGATCTTCTACATCCACCTGAGAGGGCAGACAGGGCCTCGATTTAACATCTCAACCGAAAGACAGCACCTCCGACAGTGCAGCACTCCCTCAGTACTGCACTGGAGTGTCAGCCTAGACTTTGTGCTCAAGTCTCTGGAGTGGGACAGGAGTCACGCTGAGTTCCACAAGTATCGGCTGCCCTCCAAGCCCTGTAAGTTGCACTTTGTTCCGCGTGGCCTGTTTCTCTCTGCGCAGTTCCTTTAAATTTCTGCGCATGCGCGGTATTTTCAATGTAAAAGCTTGTGAATGGCCTGCGCGGGACCTTGCAGATTACTGCGTAGGCACGCAGCTTAGAGATAACGTTGGACATGAACCCACAACCTTCCGACTCAGAAGCGAATGTACTACCAACTGAGCCGCGCTGATACGGCTTAGCTTGTCCATATATGATCACCTCACTGTTAGGGCACTGGCTTGCAGGGTTATCTGAAGTGGAGAGGACAGAATCCCAGCTGCAAGGGAGGGTTCTACTTCCCCCACGTTCTGTTAGTAGTAAGACACGCTGGTTGGTTAATCATCGACAGTGTCCTGGAGCACTGCAGACCTGCCCAGTCAAGTGTCAGATTGACTTAATTCCAAACTCCCATTGCCAAGTGTGTCACGATGGAGATACATTGACCCCAAAGAAACCCCACTTATCAATTTCGCCCTCCCAAGGAGGATAGCCACTAGTGGTCATTAGGTAACTGACAAATGTGGGGTTTGAGGTCCCACTAGGTGGACTGGAGGTACCAGGAGCTCCTTGTGCCTGGCATGCTGAGCTGCACGGCTCACTCACTATAAAATAAACTAGCATAAGAATGGGTTTACTAACGACCCCTTCCTCATCCATCCCACTAAGTCACAAAGCTATTAATGCTCTGCTAAAATGAGCTTTTAATCAACTGTGAATGGTTCCTTTTTTCTTGCAAATGGTTCTGTAAATTTAAATTGAAGTAAATTTGCAGAAAAGTGCACTTTATCAGATCAGCAAATGCTTTGTCCTGTTTCAAACAAAGCCAGTGATTAATGGGACTGGGAGTGAAATCCAATCTCACCAGAACTACCTCAAAAATAAGGACGCCACAGATGAAATGAAATGAAATGTCCACTGTTTTGGTTGTTTAGATATCTGGCGCATGCAGAAATCCAGCCTCATGTTTTCTACGCCCCTCTGTAGAGTTTCTGTTAGCACAATATGGAGTCTACCATCTGTCCCCATAGATGCACATCCAGCTTATCAAGTCCAGATAGTCAAGTGCAGGTTGTCAAAGCCAAGGCTTATAGACCCAAGTCTGTGCAGGGGTACTACTAAAGTTTAACCAGCTAAAATCACCCAGCTTTCCAGATTCGGGCACTGGATAACTTCGACCTGTTTTTTGCTACGCATTAGGATTTTGGCCTGCTACATTATCTGGGGCTGATTGGGCAGAATGCCAGCCCCCAGTCACACGTCTGTTCATTAAAATGCCATTAATGAACCATCTGGCTGGTCAATCATCAGCAGTGCCCTGGAGCACAGCAGATCCGCCAGTCTCAGCTGTCAATTGCTAAGCTGGAGAGAGTCATCTTGGAGCCACTTTGACCTTGCCCACCTACACCCTGTTGTAGGAGGATAGTCATTAGATAGCTCTTATACAGTTGGTGAGCATGGGTTTGCGCCCTTGCTTGGAGGAGAGCAGATACTAGGAGGTCTTCACAAATGGCATGATGAGCAGCACATAAAATGTGTGAGTGGCATTGCACCATCTTTCTGGCCTACACACACATACACAATATCCAACTGAACGACAGTGCCACTAGTTGGAGAAGTGGGGATTCAGCTGCTAATCTCTCTGCAGGCCAAATATGTTGGGTACCAACCCCTGGATATATGAGCACATTATCTCCAGATAATACCTTGCAGCAGATGCCATTCCAGTTTTATTATCAGCTGTACAACATACATTCACCGTTGGCATGGTGAAAGGATGTACAGGTGCAGCTTGCATCATGTAAGCTATCTTGATGTTCGAGACGTCCAAGTCCAATGCTGCATGCCAGTCTTATTCATCACCAACTGCTTAATCAAGGTCCTCATACGAGGAGCTTTGCCAGTGCCTGCAGCGAGGCTGACTCAGTGACAGGAACCCTTCCTCCCTGCAACCACTTCCTCTTTTTGCCGCAATCCATCTCTTAGCTTGGTCCCGAACCTCGCACACGGGCCGAAGGAAGCCCTTCCATTGCTTACTTAATTCTCATCATGAAGGAGAACTTTTTGGACATGTACGCCTCAAGCTTAACCTGCATTGGGATTCTGCTACCATTGAAGACCAAAGTGGTCTTTGCCCTTTCTCAGTGCCATCCCAGGGAGTAGTATCCAGGCTGGTTAGCAGCCACCAGAACCAAAGCGGTCTGTCCAAACAAAAATCAATACCAGTTAATTTGAAATAATGGTTGTAATATTTCTGTCAAGTATACACTCCATCCTCCGCAGTGCTCACCAGTCGCCAGAGACTTCTAACAAATCAGTGGACAGTGTGTGATCATACTCCATGGTCATGTACCAGAGCTTCAAATGTAGGCAAGTGATCAGACAGACCCTGCGTGTTGATCCTTCACATCCTGGACTTGTGTACGGCTGATTTGCAAATGCTTTGTCAAGGTCTCACTCTCAGCCACAGCCTCCCCACCCAAAATTATGCATGTGCATGTGTGTGCAACGGGGAAAATGTCTGATGAAAATATACCTTTAGTTGTAGACTCTCTTCGAATCTCCACAATCTAGTTTCTGCCTTGCCCTCAGCACTGAGACCTCATTAGTCAAAGTCACTAATTACACTTCTGTAACTGTGACCACGGCACACTATCCCTCCCCCTCTTCAGTCTTTCTGTGGTGTTTGACAGGGTCAACCAATCCATCCCCCTCCACCATCTCTCCTCCGTGGTCTAACTCCCAGGGACTGGAGGTGTCGCTCAATTACTCACTGGATAAATTTGCTGAACCATTTGTGCCATCTTGCTTAAAAGAACAAACACGATTCCTTGCAAGCCTCGGCTCATGATATTCTTCAGACAATAATGAGAAGTCGCACAACACCAGGTTATAGTCCAACAGTTTTATTTGAAATTACGAGCTTTCGGAGCGCTGCTCCTTCGTCAGGTACAGCGTCAAGCACTGTACCTGACGAAGGAGCAGAGCTCCGAAAGCTCGTAATTTCAAATAAAACTGTTGGACTATAACCTGGTGTTGTGCGACTTCTCATTTTTGTCCACCCCAGTCCAACACCGGCATCTCCGCATCTTCAGACAATAACTGTGAGCCACTGTGACTGGTCTGGTTTTCCCACCTCCATCTTTACCTGTGAGGAAGCGCCAGGCAGTCCTTCACATATCACCTGAAGGGACGGCAGGTATGAGAAGTGCGACATAAATGAGCATCCTAACACTCCATGGCACAGCACGCTGGGGCTTCAACATGATGCTTTTTGCCCAATCCAAAACTTTACAGTTGTTGAGACTACAGGGAAACCCATTGTGTGTGTGTGGAGCAGCAGATGGCCTGCTCACACACCCGTGGAGTATTTCTTTTTAAACGCAAGCGTGGTAAACTAAACCTTTACTGTACGGCTTTCAGCTACAAAAAATACTGGCTTGTCATCCTCAAAACTGGAGTGTTCGGTTCAAAAGCAGAAAGATGGCCATCCTCTTATCATGCTGCCACCCATCACCCTGTGATTGCTGACCTGCACTGGCTCCCGGTCCAACAACGCCTCAGTTTTAAAATCTTCATCCTTGTTTTCAAATCCCTCCATGGTCTCGAAACCGCCCCCCCCCCAATCTCTGTAACCTCCTTCAGCCTTAACAAGCCTTCGAGATCTCTGCGCTCCTCCAATTCTGGCCTCTCGCGCATCCCCAATTTTAATCGCTCCACCATTGGCGGCCGTGCATTCAGCTGCCTTGGCCCTAAGAAGTGGAATTCCCTCCTTACACCTCTCCGCCTCTCTCTCCTCCTTTAAGATGCTCCTTAAAATCTACCTCTTTGACCAAGCTTTTGGTCATCTGTCCTGAAAGCTCCTTCTGTGGCTCGGTGTCAAAAACGTTTTCTTGATAATCGCTCCTGTGAAGCTCCTTGGGACGTTTTGCTACGTTAAAGGTGCTGTAAAAATGCCAGTTGTTGCTGACAGGAAGTGCTGACAAGCTATTTGGCTGTGGGGTGGAGCATCACAGTGAGCCTGATCCTGTCCTAACTTGACAACAGCACCTTCCTGCAGGGTCATTGGATAATGAGCAGGAGCGGGAACTCAGTCTGATTCTGTTACTGCTCCAGCCCGTGGATATTGCAACACCGTCCTGAGAGAAAACAGATTGAAAACAAAAGCTCATAGAATGTCCTAGTAGACAGCACACTGCCACTTTAAATACCATGTGGCAGCACCCACTAAATAGAGCACTGAAACATGTCCGACTGATTAGATCCTGCCTCTTCAAAAAGCATGTGGCTGCTTCCTCTGAACAGATCACTGCCTTTTTTGTTAAATATCTGGCCGAGCACCAGCTGGCACGAACACTTTACAAACTTTTTTTTTTTGCTAATCACTTGTGCTAAATGACGCACCCCCACAAAAATTGCAAACTTTCAAAAGTGGTGTAATTTTCAAATCAGGCAAGTGGTAGAACAGGACTCGCTCCACTCTACTCCATTTAATTTTGACGACTGTTGAGTGAGTACTTTGTGTAAGAGCAGATATTCTCCTGTCGATTTCTCTAGAGCTCTGTTCTGTTCCGATGCACAAATTTCATTTTGTGTGCGCGCCCTCACATTCCTGATTGCAAGTGCTCATATGTTTGTTGGTTATCTCTATAATTCTGAGCCAGTGCAAATACCCAAATCTCCTTGAGCAGTCGTAAATTATCTCATTGCTGCAAATTGAAAAGCATGCTTATATATTTCCTATTAAGGGTATATCCCTGATAAGTGTGCAGGAATGTGAGGAGAATCAGTTCTATACACTGAACAAAAGTGGACTGTACAACCTACTTAATATCTACTCCTCATACAGCCCTGATTAATGTACAAAAATGTGTGGAGAATCGTTTACACACTTAACAGAATCCTTCACATTAGGGCAAGCAAGAACAGCATAAATAAAATTAACTTCCCCGTAATAGGGATAGAAGCAGAATATGTTGGACCGGAATTTTCGCGATCCGACCTGGGTTGAAATTACACCGAAATCTTCACCAGTTTCTGCACCGATCTTACCGGCGACAATTTACGCCAAAATTTCCTGAGAATCTCATTCGCATAGGCCAGACGGAACATGCGTAAAACAAGTGGAAATCAGTGTAAACAATGGGGGCCTGAGGAAAGCGTGAAACATGCATCATCTTCCTTCTGTAAACCCCTCTTTATCGTATTGATTGAAAATTACAGATTGAAACCATCAAACCATCATTTATGAACATTAGGCACAGCATGTTTAAGCGAATGCAATTGTGGAAGCTTTTCTCTTTTTAATGTAGCAGATTGCGATGCCAGAAAAAAAAGCATTCAAAGCTCCAGAGAATGCAGTGCAGGTCTCAGTAAGGAGAAATAATTTGTTTTTAGATCGCTATATGACACCAAAAATAGTGACTTGGGTCCTGCTGTGCTGAAAATGTTGTGAATAAATTTACGCCCGTTCAGAACTGGTGGAAATGCAGGAAACTCATGTTCCCTGGTCTTTCACATGGGGATGGAGCTATGCTAATCAGTTAAGTGGGGTTTTGGAAGATATAAATCAGGAGTGGCGCAATTGACCGAGGTTATTTGCGCGTAGTGAGGCTCTGGCATAAAAAACAATGTAAGGCACTGATGCAGAAATTTCCTTGGAAAACTCCGGTGCAACGCAGCCGTTGACACGCCAAAAATTACAAGGAAATTTCGAGCCGTTGTGCTGGTTCAACACAGTACGAATATATTTTAAAAAGGTATAAATAAACTTGCGTAAGGGTTACGATCATGTGCCATTATTTAAGTGCTTTAGGAAAAGTGAAAATATAGAGAGGACTGAAAAGAGAAAACAGGGAAAAGAGAGCAAAGTGGACAACGAGAAAAGGGTAGAGAGAATAAGCAGCAGATGAGAAAAAACATCAACATACCGTTTTATGATCACTAGATATAATTAAACAGATGTACGATACAGGCTCTGAGAAAGAATATGACTGTGCCTAATAAGAAAAATAATGGAGGTGAAATGCTTTTCTAGAGCAGTTACAGCGGAAAGTATACTGTTCTGATTTCAGTGCATTGTGCCATGTACGTCAACCATGGAAAGATGGATGCCTAACTTCAAGCCCGGGGAAGGCTTTTTTTTGTTGTCCTTCATGATTTTCTCCCCCATCCCTTCTCTCAAAGGCAGTGACACGTGCTGGGGTACAATTCCACACCAGTACCTCAATCAACTGGCCAAGCTTCACGTGCGAGCCGCACAAAAATAGTTGGCAGGTCATCTGATTGCTGATCCTGGCACTGCCTCACACGTGCACTTTGCAGCAAACACAGTAAGAACACCACCTGATCTCTCCGCCCTCCCCCACAACTCTCCATCGTCCAGAAATGGTCAGGCCACGACTAGCACTGCCACCTAATTGAGATCAATTAACTCAAGAAGAAGTCAAAGCTCGAGGAACAGCACCTCACCTATCGATTAGGCACTGTACAGCCTTCCAGACTCAATATTGAGTTCAACAATTTCAGATCATAACCTCTGCCCCCATTTTTTTCGGACAGCAGGTGCCGATTCTGCTCGTCCCATTTACACCTCTTCTCGACCCATCTTTTGTTTCTTTACTTGTGCATGACCATCTCCTTTCGCCTTGCACCATCATCCCTTTTGTCATTTCATCTCTCCTGCCTTCCACCCTATCACAGACCTTCCCTTTTGTTCTTTCCTCCCCTAACTCCTTTCCCTGCCCCTGCACTTGCTTAAAACCTGTTACATCTCGAATCTTTTCCAGTTCTGACGAAAGGCCATCGACCTGAAACGTGAACTCTGTTTCTCTCTCCACAGATGCTGCCTGACCTGCTGAGCATTTCCAGCATTTTCTGTTTTTATTTCAGGTTTCCAGCATCCGCAGTATTTTGCTTTTGTATTGAACCTGGGATCTTTCTGAGTGGTGTGGCTGAATGGTAGGCAATACTTTTACCCACTGTGGTTGGAATTTTGCTGTTGAAATTTTTTTCCTATTGCAAAAGCAGTCGTGGGCCAGTGGCAGAATATATTGGTCACTGATTCCTATTTTCACGGTAATATGGTCCCTAAAACACTGGTACAGCAACAACAATAACAACTTGTATTTATATAGCGCCTTTAACATAGTAAAAAGTCCCAAGGCGCTTCACAGGAGTGTTATAGGACAAAAAAATTTGACACCGAGCCAAGGAGAAATTAGGGCAGGTGACCAAAAGCTTGGTCAGAGAGGTAGGTTTTAAGGAGCATCTTGAAGGAGGAAAGAGAGGTAGAGAGGCGGAGAGGTTTAGGGAGGGAATTCCAGAGCTTAGGGCCCAGGCAACAGAAGGCACGGCCACCAATGGTTGAGCGATTATAATCAGGGATGCTCAAGAGGGCAGAATTAGAGGAGCGCAGATATCTCGGGGGGTGGGGTGGGGGGGGGCTGGAGGAGATTACAGAGATAGGGAGGGGCGAGGCCATGGAGGGATTTGAAAACAAGGATGAGAACAGCCAGAAGTCCTGTAATCCCATACAATAAAAATGGAATTATACTTATTTGGCCTTCCATGACTCAAATTGTAAACGGATGGAATCATGGAAGGACAAACACACTGGTAAGAATCCTCTGTAATAAAAATGGAATTTGACTTATTCAGTCACTGTAAACTAGTGGCCTGGTAATAATGCAGCACCGCAAGTGGCGGGAAATATCCACTCCCCAACAATGAATTCCAGACCTTAGCAAGGCCATTGGCAGGGCTGCGAGCCTATGAATCAGTCAAATAAAAGCCCATATCATGCCACTCAGCAATATCATTGTAGACTGAGACATGAGGCTTATGGTGAGTAGATAGTTAGGGTGTATGAACAGACCCATATATTAGAATGCCAAGAAGAAATACTGGCACTCTCCAAATTAGTACTGGCGAGACTACATTTAAAATACTCGACCGAAAAGGATTTGAAGACAGGAACCGAGGATAACATTGGGCTATGTATGAAACCGAGGAAGCAAAATCTGTTCTCATTGGACAAAAGGGTTTTAACACATTCCAAGTTTTAAAAGGATCGGCTCTTTGCGCTGAATCAGAAGCGATAACAGAGACATGGATCTAAAATGAAGGGTACTGCAAGCTACACGTAAAGTGCAATAACTTCACACCTAAGACTTGTTAACTTGAGAAATAGGTTGCTGCCTGGGTCGTGGACTTGGTTGAAGCATTTGAAAAGGAAATAGAACAGATTCCAGATTTAACAAGCAGTACAGGGACACAGGCCTGGAGCCAGGAAAAATTAGGGAAGGTGCCAAGGCGGGCTAGGGAAGCAATGCAGCTGCTGAATTCGGACCTAAATAACAAAGCAAAGTAGATGGCTCGAATGGCTTTTTCTCATCCCTGCTGTCTTCATTTGTTACACAGCCCAATATCACTACAGTTAAGAGTTCTGTGATGCCAGATGTGGAAACAGCAAATTCCTGCTAATTCCTCTCCCCACTCACACTCAGTGCTGTGCGAGCTACTCCATGCATTTCTAGGGGTGTCCATGGGGTATCTCCCCTCCCTTTTGGATGAAAAGTTAAACTGAGGCCTCATCTGCTCTCTCAGGTGGACTTAAAAGATCCCATGGCACTATTTCAAAGAAGAGCAGGGGACTTAGCCCCGGTGTCCCGGCCAATGTTTATCCCTCAATCAACATCACTAAAAACAGATTATCTGGTCGTTATGACATTACTGTTCGTGGGACCTTGCTGTGAGCAAATTGGCTGCAGCGTTTCCTACATTACAACAGTGACTACACTTCAAAAGTATTTAATTGGCTGTAAAGTGCTTTGGGACATCCTGATTCGTGAAAGGCGCTATAGAAATGCAAGTCTCGCTCTCTTTCTTTCTTCCTCCTGCCCCCTGGTGGACATTTTTAATTTTACGTTAATAATAACCCGTTCCGGTTAATTTTATTACATTTTTCAACAGTTTGTAGATTTTCAATCCAAAAAAATTTATATTTTAGAGCTATATTTTCCATCTTTTGCTGATGAATGGGTAGAAATTCTAGTTTGATGAGTCAACTTGTGTGTGGTTGGTCACTATAGTACCTTGAATCAGACATTCAGGGTTATAAGAGGAGAGGATATTCTTGTCAATAGTCAAAAATAGACCTAGAAGTTATTACAAGAATGTTGGTGCCCGTTCATGAGTTTAACCAGAAAAACTTTATTGCTAAAATTTATAGTGCCAGCTTGACTCAATAGTAGCACTCTTGTCTGAGCCAGAAAGTCATAGATTAAAACTGCATTCCAGGATGTGGACACATGATCTAGCCTGATGCTTTAGTGCAGTACCGAGGAAATGCTGTATTGTTGGAGGTGCCATCTTTCGGCTGATACGTTAAACCGTGGTACAGTTCAGGTGGCCGTAAACAATTAAATGGCATTCGTTGAAGGAGAGAAGGGGATTTTCTCCCAGTGTCCTGGCCAACACTTATCACTCAACCAACACCAGCAAATACAAATTAACTGGTTATTTATCTCATGGCTGTTTGTGAGACGTTGCTGTGTACAAATTGGCTGCTGCAATTAGTAACAAAACATATTATTTGTCTTATAACACTCCTGTGAAGCGCCTTGGGACATTTTACTACGTTAAAGGCGCTATATAAATACAAGTTGTTGTTGTTTTAAGAACATAAGAAGTAGGAGCAGGAGTAGGCCATTTGGCCCTTCGAGCCTGCTCCGCCATTCAATAGGATCATGGCTGATCATCGACCTAATCTCCACTTTCCTGAACTATCCCCATATCCCTTGATTCCCTTAATATTCAAAAATCTATCGATCTCCTTTGTACTACACTTCAAAAAGTAATTAATTGGCTGTGAAGTGCGATGAGAACATGAAAGGCACTATATAAATGCAAGTTCTTTCTTCTCATTTTTTTTTGTTGCTTTATAAAGCATAAATTCATCGAAATTTACGGCACAGAAGGCGGCCATTCGGCCCATCGTGTCTGTGCCGGCCGAAAAAGTGCGATCCAGCCTAATCCCACTTTCCAGCTCTTGGTCCATAGTCTTGTAGGTTACGGCACTTCAAGTGCATATCCAATCACTTTTTAAATGCGGTGAGGGCTTCTGCCTCTACCACCCTTTCAGGCAGTGCGTTCCAGACCCCCACCACCCTCTGGGTGAAAAAATTTCTCCTCATCTCCCTCTAATCTTTTTACCATTCTCCTTCTAAATTATCCTCTTATGTTTGGTCTCCAAGGCCTGTTAATTGGGACATACTTGAATTATATAAATTCTGGCACTCCGTCTACAAGCACTTAATTTAACACTTTAGCTGTGAAATATGTGCAAAGCACAAACCAAATGTTGCAACTATTTTTCCACCAGCACGACCCCTAATAGCAACCATCTTTGTAACTCATACACACCCACATTAAGTTTCACTATGTTCTTCAAATTATACCAACAATTTCTTGGACCCAATTATTTCACCCCCGCACTTATCGCATTTTTCAGTCTTTTCAGACCTAAAGATAACAGATCTTGAGAAACAGATGTGTGTATTAACAAGCAGACATTGCAGAACTAGAACACGCTGCCAGCTAATTTGGTGTTATGTGTTGCTGTGCAGAATGTGAGAAATTGTAATACTCAACTCATTGACCACACAGAATTAATGGTGTTTTTATGAAATGTTAATGCTCAGTTTGAATCTGTTTTGGAAAGGATTCTTGAATTAAGAACATGGATTTGAGCTGGTGGAGATTATAAATAAAGAATTTCAATTTCATTAATAGTGCCGTTTCTACTAACTTACTTACAGGGAAGCCCATTTAATTACGCTGCTTAAAATGTTACTGTGCAAGTTGCATTAATGTGATTCAGCTCCATGCACTATTATTTCCCAGCACTTTGTTTACTTTTCCCTCTCTGGCTTCCTCTGCGCTATGCCACTGGCTATAACTTTCCTTAGTCTTTCTGGGCTCCCTGTTTCCCACACTTTTCAAGGCACACACATCAGCTGGTTCTGCCGCAGCCCAGTCTTGACTCAGCCCCACTCCCACTGCCCCCCCGCCCCCTGGGGGGGTAAAGAAATGTATGCATTCATACGCTGTGTGCACAACATGTGTTGACCAGTATGTGTCATATCCTCTCAACTGAAGAACAGTGTGTAACTTGGAGACACAATAAAGATGGGAGTACCATATACTGCTGTGCGTTTCAAATAAGTAGCACATCTCACATTCGGATGACCTGGTCAAGCTTTACTCTCGAGTTTTATGATGCAAAGACACTGAAGTAGAAATTATAAATGGGACCAAAAGACAATTAATGACATTTGTGGAGAGAGAAGGGATTGGGGATATGGTGAGAAGGTGGACAGTTGATCTAAAAAATAAGGGACAGATTTATTGGACTTAATAAAATTTCTTGTTCTAAAAATTCTTATATTCTTATGACTCTTCTGAAGTCCTTAATGTTTGACCTTCTTTTAATTTACTTGAATTATCAGTCAATGAGGTCGCAGTGATTGAATTACAAAAGAACATAGGAATTAGGAGCAGGAGTAGGCCATACGACCTCTTGAGCCTGCTCTGCCATTCAACAAGATCATGGCTGATCTTCGACCTCAACTCCACTTTCCCGCCCGCTCCCCATATCCCTTGATTCCCCTAGAGTCCTAAAATCTATCGATCTCAGCTTTGAATATACTCAACGACTCAGCATCCACAGCCCTCTGGGGCAGAGAATTCCAAAGATTCACAACCCTCTGAGTGAAGAAATTCCTCCTCATCTCAGTCTTAAATTGTTATCCCTTCAGTATGGATGTCATCACACTACCTGCTGATTGGTGGCCACAACAACCATTGGTGGCCACGACAACCACTGACGTAAAAAAGGCCCCAAACAAACTAAAATCTGCCTTCACAGTATACTTTTAATATATTTAAAGTCTTAACATCTGCATGCACTTCCTGTAACACTTTCTCCATCACACTCGTCCAACTCACTGTCAGCATCACCATGGTGATCTGCTAGTGCATAGATTCCTATTCATTTCGAAGCCGTAATCTTACATTCAGGTACTTATCTACGCTTTTGTTACTTCCAGACTTGACTATTCCAATGCTCTTCTGGCTGGCCTCCCATTTTCCACCCTCTGTAAACTTGAGCTTATCCAAAACTCTTGCTGCCCGTATCCTAACTAGTACCAAGTCCCGTTCACCCATCACCCCTGTGCTCACTGACCTACATTGGCTCCCGGTCCACTCTGGCCTCTTGAGCGACCGTGCCTTCCTTCGCTGTGCCTTCGGCTGTCCAGGCCCTAAGCTCTGGAATTCCCCCCCCTAAACCCCTCTACCTCTCTCTCCTCCTTTAAGGTGCTCCTTAAAGCCTCCCTCTTTGACCAAGCTTTTGGTCACCTATCCTACTATCTCCTTATGTGGCTCGGTGTATAAATTGTGTCTAATAATGCTCCTGTGAAGCGTCTTGGGACGTTTTACTGTGTAAATGCAAGTTGTTGTTGTTCAGACTATCGTGTTGTGCTCCCCTGATGGTAAATGCACCACCTGACATGACTGGAACCATACAGATCAGAGAAGTCTCCGTCTCTATCCCTGGCCTTGACTGCACCAGCTGATCTCAGCTGCCGCACTACGAATGGCCTCAGTACACCTTGGTTAGTGACCAGGAAAACCAGCCAGGGCTTTTGCTCCTGACCACAATCCCAAAAAATTCCAGCTGGAAAATGCATGTGTGGATGTCAGGTTAGGAGTGCATCAGGTTTGACTTTATTGTCCTCATGGTCAAATAGGCAGCTGAGCCTCATTGCGCATATGAGCATTAGCTAGAGTTGCCAACTCTCGCTGGACATATTCCTGGACTTGTCATCACATGACCTCAAGCCTCCAACCGCCCCACCCAGTCAAACAGCCGTTTTTGCCCATCACCAATATTTATTACACTTTTAAACGAATGTATCTAAGAACATAAGAAATAGGAGCAGGAGTCGGCCATTCAGCCCCTCGAGCCTGCTCCGCCATTCCATAAGATCATGGCTGATCTTCGACCTCAACTCCACTTTCCCGCCCAATCCCCATATCCCTTGATTCCCCTAGAGTTCAAAAAATCGATCGACCTCAGCCTTGAATATACTCAACGACAGCCCTCTGGGGTAGAGAATTCTAAAGATTCACAACCCAGAAAAGAAAATGAAAAATAACCCACAATTTTTCTCCTGGGCTGCTCACAGCAATGTTCGGGAGATTAATCTTTAACGCCTGGAGACTCCACGGCAATCCTGGAGCATTGGCAACTCTTGCATTAGCTGGGCAAAGCACCAGAGGAACCGTATCTCAGCATGAGCCATTGGAATACAGAAGAATGAGAGGCGATCTTATCGAAACATATAAGATTGTGAGAGGGCTTGATCGGGTGGATGCGGGGAGGATGTTTCCACTGATGGGTGAGACTAGAACTAGGGGGCATAATCTTAGAATAAGGGGCTGCCGTTTAAAAACTGAGATGAGGAGAAACTTCTTCACTCAGAGGGTAGTAAATCTATGGAATTTGCTACCTCAGAGAGCTGTGGAAGCTGCGACATTAAATAAATTTAAAACGGAGATAGACAGTTTCCTAGCTGATAAGGGAATTAAGGGTTATGGGGAGCGGGCAGGGAAGTGGACGTGAGTCTAGGTTCGGATCAGCCATGATCCTATTGAATGGTGGAGCAGGCCCGAAGGGTCGTATGGCCTACTCCTGCTCCTACTTCTTATGTTCTTATGTTCTTATGAGTCAACGCTTTCAAGAAAAGAGGGGAGAAAATTGGGGACGGGGAAATTGATAAAGAAAATTTTAATTTCAATCCAGTTTTGAATTGACCAAAATGCTTCTCGCCTTTGTACAGATCTGACATTGTGACTCAGTGCTTCAGAAATGAAGGTGCTGGGAAAGCATCTGAGCAGCTCTTGCATTTCCCGTGGTTGCAGATCAGAGTGGAAGCTTAAGGAGTACAGTGCTACAGCGACCCTATCAGTCAAGAGGCAGTACTGCATTGTGTCAGTTTCAATAAGTTTATAGGAATGTTTAATTGTAGGAGAAATGTTGTCTTACCTTCAAAAGTAACTGTAAGAGCTTTTATTTAATGGAGTAGGGAGGTACTGGTACCTCTAATCCTGGAGCTATTAGAGTCCCAGCATTGGCTGATATGACCAGTGAGGCCTTCTCTGCAGATCAAAGTTTTTTTTTTGTTTCAGTCAGGTCACATGAGAGAGGGAGTGTAAACTGTCTGGCTGTGAGCAGGAGGAGCCTTGTTGAGCGCTTTCAAGTGAGTTGACCAAAGAATTGTCAGAAACAAAATGAAGCCGAAGAGGAGATTTGATAGAGGTGTTTAAAATCATGAAGGGTTTAGACAGGGAATAGAGAAACTGTTTCCAATGGCTGGAGGGTCGATAACCAGAGGGCACAGATTTAAGGTGATTGGCAAAGAACCAGAGGTGACATGAGGAAAAACTTTTTTACGCAACGACTGGTTAGGATTTGGAATGCATTGCCTGACAGGGCGATGGAAACAGATTCAATAACAGCTTTTAAAAGGGAATTGGATAAATACTTAAAGGGGAAAAAATTGCAGGGATATGGAGAAAGAACGGGGGAGTGGGACTAACTGGATTGATCGTTGAAAGAGCCGGCACAGACTTGATGGGCCGAATGGCCTCCTTCTGTGCTGTACTGTTCTATGTCCTGTGATGAGAGATTGAGTAGAGTGGACCTACACTCTCTGGCATTTAGAAGGGCTCACCAAATTAGTAACAATACTGTGGAGGAGGAATTCCTAGAGTGTATACAGGATGGTTTCCTGGACCAATATGTCGAGGAACCAATCAGGCCATCTTAGACTGGGTATTATGTAATGAGAAAGGATTAATTAGCAATCTTGTTGTGCGAGGCCCCTTGGGGAGGAGCGATCATAATATGATAGAATTCTTCATTAAGATGGAGAGTGATGTAGTTGACTCAGAGACTTGGGTTCTGAATTTAAATAAAGGAAACTACGATGGTATGAGGCGCGAGTTGGCTAGGTGGATTGGGGAACGTTACTTAAAGGGTTGATGGTGGATAGGCAATGGCAAACATTTAAAGATCACATGGATGAACTACAGAATTTGTTCATCTCTGTTTGGCATAAAAATAAAACAAAAAAGGCGATTCAACCGTGGCTAACGAGGGAAATTAGGGATAGCATAAGATCCAAGGAGAGGACATATAAATTGGCTAGAAAAAGCAGCAAACCTGAGGATTGGGAGCAGTTTAGGATTCAGCAATGGAGGACAAAGGGATTAATTAAGAGGAGGAAAATAGAGTATGAGAGTAAGCTTGCAGGGAACATAAAAACTGACTGTAAAAGCTTCTATAGATATGTGAAGAGAAAAAGATTGGTGAAGTCAAGCGTAGGTCCCTTGCAGTCAGAATCAGGGGAATTTATAATGGGGAACAAAGAAATGGCAGACCAATTAAATACATACTTTGGTTCTGTCTTCACAAAGGAGGACAGAGATGTCGGGGAACATAGGGTCTAATGAGAGGGAGGAACTGAATGAAATCAGTATTTGTAGGGAAATGGTGTTAGGGAAATTGATGGGATTGAAGGCCGATAAATCCCCAGGGCCTGATAATCTACATCCTAGGGTACTTAAGGAAGTGGCCCTAGAAATAGTAGATGCATTGCTGGTCATCTTCCAAAATTCTATAGACTCTGGAACAGTTCCCATGGATTGGAGGGTAGCTAATGTAACCCCACTATTTAAAAAAGGTGGTAGAGAGAAAACGGGGAATTATAAACCGGTAAGCCTGACATCGGTAGTGGGGAAAATGCTAGAGTCCATTACAAAAGATGTAATAGCAGAGCACTTGGAAAACAGTGACAGGATCGGACAAAGTCAACATGGATTTACAAAAGGTAAATCATGCTTGACTAATCTACTGGAATTTTTTGAGGATGTAACTGGTAGAATAGATAGGGGAGAACCAGTGGATGTGGTGTATTTGGACTTTCAGAAGGTCCTGCATAAGAGATTAGCGTGCAAAGTTAAAGCACATGGGATTGGGGGTAAGGTACTGACTTGGAGAACTGGTTGGCAGACAGGAAGCAAAGAGTTGGAATAAACGGGTCTTTTTCCGAGTGGCAGGCAGTGACTAGTAGGGTACCGCAGGGATCGGTGCTAGGACCCCAGCTATTCACAATATATATTAATGATCTAGACGAGAAAACTAGATGTAATATCTCCAAGTTTGCAGACGACACAAAGCTGGGTGGGCGTGTGTGCTGTGAGGAGGATGCAGAGAAACTCCAGTATGATTTGGACAGGTTGGGTGATTGGGCAGATGCATGGCAGATGCAGTATAATGTGGATAAATGCGAGGTTATCCACTTTGGTGGCAAAAACAGGAAGACAGATTATTATCTGAACGGCAATAGATTGGGAAAAGGGGAAGTGCAACGAGACCTGGGTGTCCTTGTGCACCAGTCGCTGAAGGTAAGCATGCAGGTGCAGCAGGCGGTTAAGAAGGCAAATGGTATGTTGGCCTTCATAGCGAGAGGATTCGAGTACAGGAGCGAGGATGTCTTGCTGCAGTTGTACAGGGCCTTGGTGAGACCACACCTTGAGTATTGTGTGCAGTTTTGGTCACCTTATCTGAGGAAGGATGTTCTTGCCATGGAGGGGTGCAGCGAAGATTCACCAGACTGATACCTGGGATGGCAGGAATGACGTATGAAGAGAGATTGGGTCAATTAGGCTTATACTCGCTAGAGTTTAGAAGAATGAGAGGGGATCTCATTGAAACTTATAAAATTCGAACAGGACTAGACAGACTAGATGCAGGAAAGATGTTCCCGATGGCGGGGGAGTCCAGAACCAGGGGCCACAGTCTAAGGATAAGGGGTAAGCCATTTAGGACTGAGATGAGGAGGAATTTCTTCACCCAGAGAGTGGTGAACCTGTGGAATTCTCTACCACAGAAGGCAGTTGAGGCCAATTCATTAAATATATTCAAGAAGGAGTTAGATATATTTCTTAAGGCTAAAGAGATCAAGGGATATGGGGAGAAAGCAGGGACAGGGTACTGAATTTGGATGATCAGCCATGATCTCATTAAATGGCGGAACAGGCTCGAGGGGCCGAATGGCCTACTCCTGCTCCTCTCTTTTATGTTTCTATGTTTACCCCTTAGCTCCTGGTACGGCATCGCCTCATATTTAAAATTCTCACACTTGTGTTTAAATCCCTCCAGAGCCTTGACCCTCCTTATCCCTGTAACCTCCTTCAGCTCAACAACCCTCCAAGAACTCTGCGCTCTGCATTCCTCCAATTGTGGCCTCTTGTGTATCCCCGATTTCCTTTGCCTCACCACTGGTGGCTTTCCATTCAGCTGTCTAGCCCCTAAGCTCTGGAATTCCCTCCCTAAACCTCTGCCTCTCTCTCCTCATTTAAGACGCTCCTTAAAACCAACCTCTTTGACCAAGCTTTTGGTCACCTGTTCTAATATCTTCTTATGTGGCTCAGTATAATTTTCTTTTGTCTGATTACAGTCCTGTGAAGTGCCTTGGGATGTTTTACTATGTTAAATGTGCTGTATAAATGTAAGTTGTTGTTATATGTGCATGTAAAGATTTAACTGTATATATTCAATACAATAGATTCTTTTGAACATTAATATCACTCCTGATATTAATGTTCAAGAGCTGAAGCCCATATTACAGGACACCAACAAGGCTCAGACAAAAATAGAGAAGACTGGGTAAAAGTAAGGATGTGATGCGGAGATGCCGGTGTTGGACTGGGGTGGACAAAATTGAGAGGTCGCACAACACCAGGTTATAGTCCAACAGTTTTATTTGAAATCACAAGCTTTCGGAGCCCGACGAAGGAGTAGTAAGCTCCGAAAGCTTGTGATTTCAAATAAAACTGTTGGACTATAACCTGGTGTTGTGCAACCTCTAAAAGTAAGGAAGCAGTGATGAGGCGACACAAAATTTGATCAGATAATGTGTTTTTGGTGGTGTTGGAGGGGGAGAATGTTGGTTACAGCACCAGGAGAGCTCTCTGCTCCTGTTCGGAAAGTGCCGTGGGATCTTTTCTGCCCACCTGAACAGGCAGATGGGGCCTCCATTTAACATCTCATCCAAAAGATAGTACCTTTGACAATGCAGCGCTGCCTCAGTACTGCACTGAAGTGTCAGCCTCGATTCTGTAGGGGTTGAACCCAATAACCTCTGATTTAGGCAAGAGTGCTATCACCTCAGCCAAAAATGACACCACCAGTCTTAATTTCAAAAATTGTAGAGAGCAGGAACAGAGTACAGGATGGCATATCTTAGAAGAAATAAGAGAGAAGGGTACAGAGGGTCCTGACCAATGTAGAAAGAAAGAGCTCATGTTTATATAGCGCCTTATCACATCGTCAGGATATCCCAAAGTACCCCACACCCAAGGCAGTCATTGTTTTTATGTGATCAGTCAATTTGGACACAAATGTATGCCTGGATCAGAAATTCACTCAGTGATAGGAAGTAGTTTGATCCATTGAAATACTATAGAATCAATGTTCCCACCAAGCTGTGCGGCCACGGTCTGGAGGTCCTGTGCAGGCCGCTCACCGGCTTTTATTTGGGAGAAACCGTGCATGCGCAAAAATTGGAATGGGCTGCGCAGCCACTTAAAGGGACCGCACACCAAAAAAATAAATAAGAGGGAACAATGTATAGAATGTGAAATGGTTTGTCTGGTGGAGGCCTAAACAACAATAAATAGTTTGGTCCTTTGGAATTATATAAAACAGAGATGAAATGGTCGTGGTTTGGTCCATTGGAATTCAATATAATGACAAATGATTTGCTCCATTGCAATTCTATACAATGGAAGATAGTTTGGTCCATTGGAATTCTATACAATGGGAAGTGGGTTGTTCCATTGGGAACGTTATATTAAGGAAGTGAATAGGAAGTGGTTTGATCTGTTGTAGTCCTGTATAATATGCGATTTGGAAGTGGATTAATTCTTTAAATTCTAAATTTGTATGAGATAATGTGTTTATTTTATATGTTTTCTGCAAAAAGTCTTGAAGTCTGCAGGTCTGTTTTCCACTGACAACCTGAGTACAAAGCTCCTCTGTACCTTGGGGTATGGGGAAGTGATGAAGAAATCAAAGAGAAAGTACATTTGTTGCAAATGTAATACCATTGCAATGGTGGAATTTTACAAGAACACCATGGACATATTTTAAAATAATGAATGGAGCTGTGCTCATTTACAGTGAGACAGATTATAAATGCACTGAAACACATTCACAGCTCTGGTTCACTGCAGGAAGATGACAACCTAATTTTAAAGTGTAAAGATGGGCTTATTTACAATGAGCCAGTCTGCAAAACTGTTGAAATACATCGAGTTGCATTTATTTATAGTGAGCCGAACTGCAGAGCTGCATTTATTAGAGAACAGGTTCCAACTGATTGAAATGAGTAGATTTGGGTTTATTGCAATGAAATAGGTTATAAATCTTTTCCAATGAATAAAGCTGCGCTTAATTTTTTATTGCGAGGCAGATTACAAAACTGTTGCTGTGAACAAATCTGTGCATGTTTTACAGTGAGACAAATTGCAAACCATTTGGAATAAATCGTGAGATGCAGAAGCAGATTACAGATTTGTACATAAATCTCAGGACTTGTGTGCAAAGGGCAAGGAGATAATATTCAGTCCTAAGTGAGTTATGGAGCTAGCCAAGAATAAATTGAAGTTTTTTTTAATATTGGTGTCAAAGAAATAGAAGGTTATGTAGATAGGTTTAGAAGAAGTAAGGTGGGAGGAGGCTCATGTGGAGCATGGACTAGTTGGTCCGAATGGCTTGTTTCTGTGCTGTAAATTCTATGTACTTCTATATGAAGTCCTGCACCAGGGCTTGAGGTGTGACTCAGATTCAGAGGCAAGAGTGCTACCAAGGAGCCAAGCTGACACAAAAGGCAGGTTACAATGTTTTTGGATGAGACTGATGAAGGGTATATATCTAAAATCTGATAATCTGTCTTTTGTCTTTTCGTCAGTTGTGGCTCAGTGGGTAGCACCATCGCCTCTGAGTCAGAAGGTTGTGGGCTCAAGTCCCACTCCAGAGACTTGAGCACAAAAATCTCGGCTGACACTCCAGTGCAGTACTGAGGGAGCACTGCACTGTCGGAGGTGCCGTCTTTCGGATGAGACATTAAACCGAGGCCCCGTCTGCTCTCTCAGGTGGATGAAAAAGATCCCATGGCACTATTTCGCAGAAGAGCAGCTGAGTTATTCCCGGTGTCCTGGCCAATATTTATCGCTCAATCAACATCACTAACAAACAGATTATCTGGTCATTATCACTTTGCTGTTTGTGGGAGCTTGCTGTGTGCAAATTGGCTGCCAGGTTTCCTACATTACAACAGTGACTTCGGTTCAAAACTACTTAATTGGCTGTAAAGCGCTTTGGGACGTCCGGTGGTCGTGAAAGGCGCTATAGAAATGCAAGTTCTTTCTTTAACTTACAGTATATAATTCAAAACAATAAAAAGCCCTTATGCTCTACAGTTCTCCTTAGTAATGTTTAGATCACAGGTCCATGATTTAAAAACTTTGCATGAGAAATGAACTTTGTGTTGTCCGTTCTCACTGTCTCCAAGTGAGCTGAAGCAGTTATCACATTTTTCCCCAGCCTGCGCTGCCCCTGGAGACTGACCTGCCCAGTAAGAATCAGAACAAAGGCACCATGGCAGGAGATGGCTCGCATACCATCTTGATTGCTACTAATCACCCAGCATAATCTGCTTTGGCCAGGAGATGCTAATTCTAACACAATGTGCACCTAGATGGCTTCTGAAAACAAAGCCTATTTCGACAGTTAAGCTATTAGGAATAATGATGGTGTCTCCCTCATTAAGGAAGGTTCTATTAAGATATTCAAGCTCCTCTCTCAGTAAGTAGATAAACAAAGTTGTTAATCGATTACATCTTCCTCCGGTGAGACAGTCATTACAGATTTGCTAGCCAATTTGCATACAAGTCTGAAAAGACAAACACACCATTTGTCTTGACCAACAGAGACAGCAAAACAAAAGTAATCTTTCCTGAGAGCCAACATATTTTAAAGTTGTTAGAATACTGACATAGCTGCACACACATTGGTATAAAAAGATAAAGTATATAGAGAGATTATTTTGGTCTGAAGCAATATGGACCTTCAGATCTGTTACAGGAACCTTATAGAAATATGGAACATACTTACCAGGATAGAGAAAGTAAACATGAAACATTACTTTTAGATGCCCCAGGTCAAGAGGGCACACGTCATAGGAACACAGGAATTGCGAGACGAAAGAAAACCAAGGTCCATCTAGTTTGCCTACTACCATCTTGGTAGTCGACTGATACAATGCTAATGGAGTTGTTGACTAATAAAAGAAAAAGTAAATCACAGCAATCAATCCCTATCAATTAGTCTACAACAGAGACAGACATGACACGAGAATATCCCCAGTGGTGGAGAGCTTTGGGAACTATAGGTCCAAAATTACCTGTTCCACCCAAGCATGCTACACTTACCACGTCATGTCTCAAATTACTCATATACTGTATCGCAAAATATTATTTTCTGAAAGAAATCTATCTAATTTCCATTTGAATGAATCAATACTAACTGCTTCCAGTCTCCCTAGGGAGTCTGTTCCATAGATTGACCACTCGTTGACTGAAATATTGGTTCCGCGGATTAGTTTTGAATTTACCCCTCTTCAAGCGCAGGCTGTGTCATCAGGTCATAAAGTGGTTCATTCAAGTGATTAATGGGGAGTTGTTAACAGTAGTCGCATCTCCACAGACAAGTCTGTGCAATGCTCTGACTGGATTGTGTGAATTCTATTGCACTCCACATTTGCAGCATCTAATTATTTGTATTTTTGTATGTTGCGCTGCCAACTGTATACATGATTGTAATATTATTAAGTTTGTCTGAAAACCTGACTTCAAAGGAATTGGGAAGTTAAAAGCTAGAATTTTAAACACTTCAGCTATTCTCTGGAGTTTAGAAAAGTGAGAGGTGACCTCATATAAGATTCTGACGGGGATCGACAGGGTAAATGCTGAGAGGTGGTTTCCCCTGGCTGGAGAGTCTAGAACTAGGGGCATAGTCTGAGGATAAGGGGTCGGCCATTTAAGACTGAGATGAGGAGGAATTTCTTCACTCAGTGGCGTTGTGAATCTTTGGCATTCTCTGCCCCAAAGGGCTGTGGATGCTCAGTCGTTGAGTATATTCAAGGCTGAGATAGATAGATTTTTGGAATCTAGAGGAATCGAGGGATTTGGTGATCGGGCGAGAAAGTGGAGTTGAGGTCGAAGATCAGCCATGATCTTATTGAATGGAGGAGCAGGCTCGAGGGGCCGTATGGCCTACTTCTGCTCCTAATTCTTATGTTCTCATGTTCTTCTGAGTTCGGGTGTATGGTTGAAGTCATCCTGTGTGTCAGGTATAATAAATTAATTGGATTACAAAACAAAACGGTTCACAGAACCAAAAGTGGTCCAAGGGGATAAAAAAAACAAGCTGAATTTGCCATTCAGAGACTGAACTTCATTCATGAGAAGTCGCACAACACCAGGTTATAGTCCAACAGTTTTATTTTAAATTACGAGCTTTCGGAGCTGCTGCCGCTTCGTCAGGTAGAGGTACAGTGAGGGAATCTATTACATTCCCTCACTGTACCTCTACCTGACGAAGGGGCAGCAGCTCCGAAAGCTCGTAATTTTAAATAAAACTGTTGGACTATAACCTGGTGTTGTGCGACTTCTCATTTTTGTCCACCCCAGTCCAACACCGGCATCTCCGCATCAGAACTTCATTCAAGAAGACTTTCTTTTTCTACCCAAGAAATTGTTACAAAGGGCAAGTGACCTCCAATGTACTATCTTTATTGTATATATGTTTTATGTTGTACATACAGTACTGGACGACCTTTTCTCGTTAATCTCTCAATTCTTTTTATATTTGTTCTTGGGATGTGGGCGATGCTAGCAAGACTGCATTTATTGCCCATCTCCATTTGCCCTGAGTAGGTGAAGGTTGGGCCTACCCCTTGCAATCCTTGTGGTGATGGTGTACCCACAATGGTATTAGATAGGAGATTGTAAATAAATATATTAGTTGATGAAACCTAGTCTGTGCTTAGTAAAGAAAGAGCTTGCATTTATATAGCGCCTTTCACGACCTCAAGATATCCCAAAGTGCTTTACAGCCAATGAAGTACTTTTGAAGTATAGTCACTGTTGTAATGTAGGAAACGCAGCAACCAATGTGCGCACAGCAAGCTCCCACAAACAGCAATTAAATAAATGGCCAGATAATCTTTTTTCGTGATGTTGGTTGAGGGCTAAATATTGGCCAGGACACCGGGAATAACTCCCCTGCTCTTCTTTGAAATAGTGTCATGGAATCTTTTACATCCACCCAAGAGGGCAGACGGGGCTTCAGTTTTTAACGTCTCATCCGAAAGACGGCACCTCTGACAGTGCAGCACTCCCTCAGTACTGCATTGGGAGTGTCAGCCTGGATTATGTGCTCAAGTCTCTGGAGTGGGACTTAGAACCCACAACATTCTGACTCAGAGGCGAGAGTGCTACCCACTGAGCCATGGCTGACACCCACTGAGCCACAGCTGACACTCACTGAGCCACGGCTGACACCTAACAAGATCATCAACTTTGTATTTAAGATTTTGGTGAACTATTTACACACAGAAAGGCAGAGGATTACTCATAATCATTGTGTTGTGTTACCAGTGTGTCCCAGGGCTCCATCCTTGTATGTTGCCCTTTTGGAAGCAGGGGGTTCAAGTTTCCTGTGTATGCTGATGACATACAGCTTTATCTTTTAGTTCCAAGGCTACTACTTGGCTGTCATGTTATATGTCTAACATCAAGTCCTAGGTGAATCAAAATTTCCCTCTAACTCAATGCAGGCAAAACTGAAACCATCCGATTAGGCTCCCATCAGCTGCTCCATGTCTTTCGTACTTAACTCCATCCTCAGGCTATGTCCAGTGGTGCAAATCATGACATGTTGCTTGATCTGGAACTTAGTTTTCTTCCCTGCATCTGTTCTGTCATCAAGACTGCCTTCTTCCACCTAGAAAGAAAGAAGGACTTGCATTTATTTGATGCCTTTCATGACCACCAGACGTCCCAAGCGCTTTACAGCCAATGAAGTACTTTTGAAGTGTTATCACTGTTGTAATGTAGGAAACATGGCAGCCAATTTGCGCACAGCAAGCTCCCACAAACAGCAATGTGATAATGACCAGATAATCTGTTTTAGTGATGTTGATTGAGGGATAAATATTGGCCAGGACACCGAGGAGAACTCCCCTGCGTTTCTTCGAAGTAGTGCCATGGGATCTTTTACGTCCACCAGAGAGAGTAGACGGGGTCTCGGTTTAACGTCTCATCCAAAAGACGGCACCTCCGACAGTGCAGCGCTCCCTCAGCACTGCACTGGGAGCGTCAGCCTGGATTTTTGTGCTGAAGTCTCTGGAGTGGGTTATTTAAAACATCAGCCACCTCTACCCCTTTGTAATGATGACATTTTATTTGTGAGTGTCAGCAGAAAACCAGCCCTTAATTATTGCCCTACTGCCTATTCCTTTTGTGAATGGCAGTGTCCGAAGTGATATTTCAGGCAGATTAGAGCAGGCACGTAAACAGAAAGGAAGAGTAGGTGGTGTGGAATTTAACCTCAAGAGGGGGCTGTCACCGGCACCTCCCAAGGCAGTTGTACCTTCCTTCCCTCAATCTAAGTGCAGCAACTGCTCCAAGGGTGGATTTCTTACTTCCAGATCTGTAAAAACCTTGTCCAGAGTTAAAATAAAGTCACAAATCTTCATTTTTAAATATGTGCATGCACAAGCTTGTGCAATTCATTATCTGATGCTCCAGTGCTATGGAGACACCCTGCAATACAGGTGCGGCAGGTTCTACAGTACCAGAATTGTTTGGGTTTGGGCTCACTCCAGATACTTTTTCTCCATGCTTATTGAAAAAGTCCACTCTGTAGGCAAGCTCTTGCTCCTATGAACTGAAACATGACATTTCGTGTGATGTAATCTGGGATAGTGTGACCTGGGCAAAAAATTAGGCCTTTTAGTGTTGCCGAATAGCATATAGAAATTCAATTACTTCTCACTCCATTTCCGAAAATGAATAGTAATCATGCCAGACACTTTGTTGTAACTATTAAACATGCTTACCCATAATTAGTTCCTTACAGAAAGACTTGTATTTCTATAGCGCCTTTCACGACCACCGGATGTCCCAAAGCGCTTTACAGCCAATGAAGTACTTTTTGAAATGTAGTCACTGTTGTGATGTAGGAAATGCGGCAGCCAATTTGCGCACAGCAAGCTCCCACAAACAGCAATGTGATAATGACCAGATAATCTGGTTTTTAGTGCTGTTAATTGAGGGATAAATATTGGCCAGGACACCGGGGAGAAATCCCCTGCTCTTCTTCGAAACAGTGCCATGGGATCTTTTACATCCACCTGAGAGAGCAGACGGTTTAACATCTCATCCAAAAGACATCACCTCTGACAGAGCAGCACTCCCTCAGCACTGCACTGGAGTGTCAGCCTAGATTTTTGTGCTCATGCCTGGAGCGGGACTTGAACCCACAACCTATAGGAGTATCAGTGAAATATTGGCCTCAATAATAACAGGGAGGCGGGAAGGTAGCAGGGAAGGGGGGAAACCCAGCGGGGAAAAATTCCCTCTATCCCGGCCGCAGCCAGCCAGATTGAAGGCTAGCTGGATGTCATGTGGGTAGGCCTGTGGCTCAAGGACAGCTGGGGATCGGTCATCAGCAGGGCAGCAGTCATTGGGAGGGGGTTCGGATATCGGGAGGGGTGTAAGTGATCGGAAGGGAGTCAGATATCGAGAGGGGATAAACGATTGGGAGGAGGTAATGGTACGAGGGTGGGAAGAGAAGCCATTGTAGAAAATGCACTGGCTACGATTGGATAAGTAACAGTGGAACCAAGCGAGGGCAGTCCCACTCAGCTGGACAACGGAGGAGAGATGTTGGAGGAGGATGGTGTGGTTGACTGTCTCAAAGGCTGCAGGGAGCTCGAGAAGGATTAACAGAGATAGTGCATCACGGTCACAGTCAGAGAGGATGTCCTTTGTGAGTTTGATTAGGGCTGTTTCAGTGCTGTAGCTGGGACGGAAACCTGACTGGCAAGATTCAAACGTGGAGTTGCGGGAAAGATGGGCATGAATTTGGGAGGCGACAACAGGTTCAAGGACCTTTGAGAGAAAAGGGAAGTTGGTGATGGGGCGGTAGTTTGCAAGGACAGAGAGGTCGAGGGTGGTTTTTTTGAGTAGGAACTGATGACTGCGATTTTGAAAGGGACGGGGGCAGTAGCTCAGGAGAGGGAACCATTTACAATGTCAGCTAACATAGGGGGCGGGGGCTGCAGGAAGGGAAGTTGAATGGTTCGCAGTTTCGTAGAAATGGAGTCAATTGGGCAGAATATGGGCTTCATGGACAGGATGAGCTCAGAGAGGGCGTGAGGGGACATAGGAGAGAAGCTAGAGAAAGAAGTGGGCTCAGGGCTAGGGAAGGGAGAAAGTTTGGGTTCGTGGGAAATGGGAAGTTGGGGTACAATAGAGGCAGCTGAATGGATGGTCTCAATTTTAGTGACAAAGAAATTTATGAGCTCCTTGTTGTTGGAGGTAAGGGCGGAGGGAGCAGGGGAGAAGGGTTTAAGGAGACGGTTTGAAGTGGAGAAAAAAAGCCAGTTATCTTTGCATTCCAGGATGATCCTGAAACAGTGAGCAATTTTGTCAGAGGAGAGCAGAGCCCACTCGTGCTTTTTGTGGTGCAGCCAGTTATGTGCACCAGATACGTTCAAGTTTGCACTCCTTTGACTTGATGGAGGCCATACCAGGGGGATCGAACAGGGTGGAAGAAAGTAAGCGTTTTTCTGGGGACAAGAGCATCAAGGTGGAGGTGAGGGAATGAATGAGCAGATCGACAGCTGCAGAAGTATTGTGGTGAGTGGAGGGCCAAAGGCTAGACAGTTGAGCGTTTGAAAGTACAATTGTATGTGACTTGGGGGAGAGGTTTTTCCAGAGTAGTGATGGATACAAAGAAGTGATCAGAGATGGCCCTGTCTGTGATCGATACAATGGGAGTAGGGAGGCAACATGCGATGGCAAGGTTGAAGGGGTGGCCGTGAATATGGGTAGGGAAGTTTATTTAGGAGAGGTTAAGGGAGGACAGGAGGGCAGTGCTCCGAGGATGAGGAGTCGCTTAATGTAGAGCTGAAGGTAGAAAGGTTGAGGAAATCGCAGTGAGAAAAATTCAAAAGACCAGATCCATATTTTTCAATGATTTATCATGACACAGTGAAAACTAAACTCTACTCCATTTATGTCATTTTTTTGGTGTATTATTTCTTCCTCTTTTGAAGTTAATGACGGAGGTTCACTGAGGTACAGTAAGCTCCAGCAGCCCTTTGCTTACCTCATCCATTTGTCCATTCTTCATGATGAATCAAGGTGTCAGCCTTGGCTCAGTGGGTAGTACTCTCACCTCTGAGCCAGAAGGTTGTGGGTTCAAAGCCCCACTCCAGAGAGACTTGAGCACATAAGCTTGGCTGACACTTCTGTGCAGTACTGAGAGAGTGCTGCCCTGTCGGAGGTGCCGTCTATTGGATGAGACCTTAATCTGAGGCCATGTCTGCCCTCTCAAGTGGATGGACAAGATGCCACGGCACTATTTGAGGAAGAGCTGGGGAGTTCTCCCTGGTGTCCGGGACAACATTTATCCTTCAACCAACACCGAAAACAGATCATATGCTCATTTATCTCATTGCTGTTTGTGGGACCTTGCTGTTCGCCAATTGGCTGCCATATGTCTCTACATTGCAACAGTAGCTGCACTCCAACAGGGCAACACTCCCTCAGTACTGCACAGAAGTGTCAGCCTAGATTATGCGCTCAAATCTCTCTTGAGTGGGGCTTGAACCCACAACCGTATGACACAAAGTTGAGAGTGCTACCCACAAATTGATGAAATAAGCAAAGGGCTGCTGGAGCTTATTGTACCTCAGTGAACCACATTGGCTGTAAAGTGCTTTGGAACATCCTGAGGTCGTGAAAGGTGCTATATAAATGTAAGTTCTTTCTAGATAGTGAGTGTTAGCAGGCTATTCTACCGCGTGCCCCTATGGAGCAGCCTGAAGCTGACCTCACCCAATATCCGCACTCACACACTGTGGGGCAGGGATCACTGGATAGTTATCAAGGGGCGAGAACCCTGGCCGATTCTTGCCCTGTTTAGCCCAGGGGGTGCTCACTCTTCTTATGCTTGGAAGAACTGCGACATATGGAATGGATTCCTTATAGAGGACCCCAGAGTACAACCTGAAGGATCAAACCTTCCTCGCAAACAGTGGACAACCATCAACCGCCTCAGAACCGGTCATGGTAGATGCTGCCACCTTCTCCATAGATGGAAGATTAAAGCATCTCCATCATGCGACTGTGGAGCTCCAAATCAGACCCTGAAGCACATCATTGAGCACTGCCCTCAGAGGAAATTTGCAGGCAGCCTACAAGATATCCACGCTGTTACATGGGAAGCTTTGGCCTGGATATCCAACTTAGGTATTGGCATTTGATTTGCTTTGCTACTGCCATATGAAAGAAGAACTCTTATTATTGCACTGGTGGATGGCAATTGCCATCACCAATTTCGAGGTAAGCGCACGCACTCATACATACATATTGGAACTTACGCTCGATCGAACGAACGAACGAACGAACGCTTGAATGAACGAACGAACAATTGAATGAATGATCGAATGATCGAACGAACAATGCCAGTAGGACTGGCATAAAACGGGTTTTTTCTTGGTTTATTGGAATAAATGTTATCTGTAGCATTTAATTGGATTATGATGGTGCTATGTGTTTGTACACTGGTGTTGAAATGGTTTGTTTTATGTGGAGTTAACTTTGAGATTTATTATTTTAAATCTAAAAAGTTGTGTGGTATTGTTTAAGGGTATTTGTACTGTAAACATTATTGATTATTTGTAAAATTAATCATTGCATTTATATTAACTATAAGGCTGTTTTTAAGGCTTTATGTTTTACTGTGATGGATGAATGTAATGGATTTACTATGTAATGGATTTACTATGTAATGGATTTACTATGTAATTGATGAGTTGTACAGGTATTATTGTATTTGAATAAAAATATTTAAGCCGTCAAAATTTTTTTTCGAGGTAAGCATGTGCCCCTTTCTTAAAGGGGCACAACCAATAAAAACTGATGAACTGACGAAAGGTCATCGACTTGAAACGTTAACTCTTTCTCTCTCCACAGATGCTGCCTGACCTGCTGAGGATGTCCAGCTTGTTCTGTTTTTAATTTCAGATTTCCAGCATCTGCAGTATTTTGCTTTTGTATTACAATAATAATACACCTTGCACCGTCATCCCTTTTATCATTTAATCTCTCCTGCCTTCCACCCTATCACAGACCTTCCATTTTGTTCTTTCCTCACCTCCCCCTCCCCCCTTTTCCCTGCCCCTGTACTTGCTTAAAACATGTTACATCTCTAACATTTTCCAGTTCTGAGGAAGGGTCAACGACCTGAAACGTTAACACTCACTTCTCTCTCCACAGACGCTGCCTGACCTGCTGAGTGTTCCCAGTCATTTTCTGTTTCTATTTCATTTACATTTCAATGGGTTTGGCAAACCCAGCTCAGCTTTGCTGTTGAAAAGCTCAATGCAAGAAATCCTTGGGCAGGTAGGTGTTGAGTGAAGTGAAAGATATGGAGAAATATATTGATAGAAAAATTGTACTGTTTTTTGGAGGGGGGTGGAGGGAAATAAAACTCAGGCCTGCCTGGGCGGTTGCTAGGCACAGCTGGCCCGGTTGCTAGGGCGGTGACGCAACCTCCGGTCCGCTCTGCGGCGTGATGTCGTCGAAGGGGGACGGTACGTCACGTCCGCCACCGGCTGATAAGGAAACGTGGCCTTTCAGGCTCTGGTCACCGTGAGAGAGAGAGAGAGAGAGAGAGAAAAAGAACATGGCGGAGGGAGAGAGCCCGCTGATGACCGATAGTACTGTTAATGCCACCCTTAACGCCACCGAGGCGGCAGCCGCTGCTAACGCCACCGCCAAGTTCGTGGCGACCCCCGAAGGGACGGCCGTGGCCTACGGGAGCCTGGTGCTGATGGCCCTGCTGCCCATCTTCTTCGGGGCCCTGCGCTCTGTCAACTGTGCCAAGTCTAAGGTAACTGGACCACCACCACCAGCAGTAGCAGCAGCGGGCTGGATGGGTGAAGCAAGCAAAGACTCAGTCGCCTTTACACCCGCGCCTCTTTTCCTCTTGCAACGGTTGAATTCCAATCATTTAAGTCAGTGTGTTTGTGTGTGTGTGTGCCCTCGCCTCTGAGTCAGAAGGTTGTGGGTTCGCAATCCCCCCCACTCCAGAGACTTGAGCGCTGAAATCCAGGCTCAACGCTCCCAGTGCAGTGCCGAGGGAAGTGCTGCGTTGTCGGAGGTGCCATCTTTTCGGGATGAGACGTTGAACCGAGGCCCAGTGAAAGATCCCACAGCCACTATCTCCAAGAAGAGCAATGGGAGTTATCCCCCCCCCCCCCCCCCGCTGTTCTGGCCAATATTTATCCCTCAACCAACATCACTAAAAACAGATTATCTGGTGGTCATCACATTGCTGTTTGGGGGAGCTTGCTGTGTGCAAATTGGCTGCTGCGTTTACTACATTACAACAGTGACCACACTTCAAAAAGTACTTGACTAACAACAGAAAATGCTGGAAACATTCAGCAGGTCAGACCGCATTAGTCAGGATGCTGCCTGACTTGATGTTAACTCTGTTTCTCTCTCCATGGATGCTGCCTGACCTGTTGTGTGTTTCCAGCATTTTCTGTTATTTTAGATTTCCAGCATCTGCAGTATTTTGCTATTATTGGAAAAGCACTTAATTGGCTGTAAAGCGCTTTGGGGTGTCCGGTAGTCATGGAAGGCACCATAGAAATGGAAGTCTTTTTTTAAATTGCTGTGGATTATCAGCACATAGCAACATCTTAATACATGTTGTTGGGATCTGCAAATGTTACTGAATGTTAAGAATGGTTCCCACGCCTTTGTGAGTAACCCAACCATTCTCAGCATGAGTAGTGATACAAAGAGAAAAAAGAAAGACTTGCATTTATATAGCACCTTTCATGACCACAGGATGTCCCAAAGCGCTTCACAACCAATGAATTACTTTTTTGAAGTGTAGTCGCTGTTGTAATGTAGGAAATGTGGCAGCCAATCTGCACACAGCAAGCTCCCACAAACAGCAATGTGATAATGACCAGATAATCTGTTTAGTGATGTTGATTGAGGGATAAATATTGGCCAGGACACCAGGGATAACTCCCCTGCTCTTCAAAATAGTGCCATGGGATCTTTCACGTCCACCTGAGCGCGCAGACGGGGCATATGTTTAACATCTCATCCGAAAGACAGTGCAGCACTCCCTCAGCACTGCACTGGAGTGTCAGCCTAGATTTTTGTCCTTGGAGTGGGACTTGAACCCACAACCTTCTCACTTAGAGGTGAGCGTGTTACCAACTGAGCCACAGCTGACAGGGAGTCTGACAAAGGGCTGTGCTTGGAGAGTAGGGATCATGTTCTTGGATATATGTATATACATTATTTTATTTGCACACATTTCTGAAGAAACATTTGTAAATAATTAATGCTGAAGTAAATAGCAGATGATAAAAGTTTCCTACTGGGCAAGAGATATCTTTCTCTCATGGAAGGTGGCAGGGCAGGACAGGTTAACGAAGCAGTTAATAAAGCATATGGGATCCTGGACAAGGCATAGAGTACAAAAGCCAGGAAGTTAAGCTAAACCTATATAAAACACTAGTCTGACCCTAGCTCTAGTATTGTGTCCAATTCTGGGCACTGCATTTTAGGAAGGACGTGACTGCTTTGGGGAGGGTACAGAAGAATTACTAGAATGGTTCCAGGGATGAGGGATTACAGTTACGTGGATAGACTGGTGAAGCTGGGGTGTTCTCCTTGGAACAGAGAAGGCTAAGAGGAGATTTGATGGAAGTGTTTAAAATCCAAACTGTTTCCGATGGCTGAAGTGTCGATAACCAGAGGGCTCAAGTTTAAGGTGATTGGCAAAACAACCAGGGGCGACATGAGGAAAAACTTTTTTACGCAGCGAGTGGTTAGGATTTGGAATGCACTGCCTGATAGGGTGGTGGATACAGATTCAGTAGTCACTTTCAAAAAGGAATTGGATAAATACTTGAAGGAGAAAAAATTGTAGGGATATTGGGAAAGAATGGGGGAGTGGGACTAACTGGATTGATCTTTTGAAAGAGCTGGCACGGACTTGATGGCCTCCTTCTTGCTGTACTATTCTATGATTCTATTTCTCTCTCTCTCTCTCTCTCTTGTCTCTAATTATTTAACTATCTTTTTATAAATATATTATTTATCTGTCTTGCCTAGTTTGGGGGAAACTTGTGTGCTAGTTTCTTCAGCATTAATTATCAAGAATTGTTTGTAAATATATTCTGTGCATTTTTCATATTTCAAGTTGAATATATATTTCAAATCTAGTAGGTGGCATCAGAAGAGATGGTAATGCATGGTAAGAAGAATTAAACTGGTGTCTCAATTAGTCATATATTTTCCATCAGGCTTTATGGAACTAAATGTAAAGAAGAGTTGCAATATGTAATCTATATCTATGAATTCTGTAATTGGTGCAGTGGTCACCTAGGCTGTAGAATAAACTTTAAAGCTGTTGTCCAAGATTCCTTAGGGCTGGAGTGCATTTTGGAGTTTGTTCTGATAACTTCAGAGGAATTGTAGAATCGTACAGCACAGCAGGAGGCCATTTGACCAATCATGTCTGTGCCAGCTCTTTTAAAAAAAAAAACTATCCAAAGCAGTGGCTCAGTTGGTAGCAACCTCTCCTGAGTCAGAAGGTTGTGGGTTCAAGTCCCACTCCAGAGACTTGAGCACAAAAATCTAGGCTGAAACTCCAGTGCCGTGCTGAGCGAGTGCTGCGCTGTCAGAGGTGCCGTCTTTCAGAGGAGACGTTAAACGAAGGCCCCTTTTGCTCTCTGGTCATTATCACATTGCTGTTTGTGGGAGCTTCCTGTATGCAAATTGGCTGCCATGTTTCCTACATTACAATGGTGACTACACTTAAAAAAATAAATGTACTTCATTGGCTGTAAAGCGCTTTGGGATGTCTGGTGGTCGTGAAAGACGCCAAATAAATGCAAGTCTTTATTTCAAGGAGTGCTGAGGTTCATTGTGGCCAAGTTAAGGAGGGGGGAAACTAGGAAACCCACATAACAACAGAAAACGCTGGAAAAACTCAGCAGGCCAGGCAGCATCCGTGGAGAGAGAAAGAGAGTTGACGTTTCAGGTCGATGACCTTTCATCAGAACTGGGAAGAGCTGGAAATCAAATAGATTTAAGGCCAGAGTAAAGCTGGGAAAAGGGGGAGGGGATAAAGGAACAAAGGAGGAGATGAAGAGACATTAAGAGACATTAAGAGATATGCAAGGCTAGAGGTGGTAATGTGACAGATTAAGGCTGAATGAAGTGTGAAATCTACTGGCAGAATGAAGGACAGTTGCCAGCTTCTAGGAGGAAAAAAAAGGTGGGGGGGACAAATAAAAGGGTGGATAAAATAAAATATAAATGTGATTGGAGCTGAGGTTATGATCTAAAATTGTTGAACTCGATATTGAGTCCAGAGGGCTGTAGCGTGCCTAAACGAAAGATGAGGTGCTGTTCCTCGAGCTTACGCTGAGCTTCCGTGGAACAGTGTATTAGGCCGAGGACGGTGAGGTCAGAGTGGGAGTGAAGCGGTGAATTAAAGTGACAGGCCACCGGGAGCTCGGGGTCCCCCTTACGGACTGAACGGAGGTGTTCCGCAAAGCGGTCACCCAATCTGCGTTTGGTCTCCCCAATGTAGAGGAGTCCACATCGTGAGCAGCGAATACAGTATACTAAATTGCAGGAAGTACAAGTAAATCGCTGTTTCACCTGGAAGGGGTGTTTGGGGCCCTGGACAGTGGGAAGAGGGGAGGTATAAGGGCATGTGTTGCATCTCCTGCGCGTGCAACCCACATATTGGAGCACAAGTGTGCTACTATCCCACTGCCTTAGAACACTTTTTATGTTGATTGATTTTTGTCAACTTGGTATGTAGTTTATTTCTACCTATACTATTGTATCCAAACATCTTTCCTAACCGGTAGGATGAGATTGAGATTTCCCTAGTCCTGCCAATGCCAATTTATGGTCTTCCTGAAAGTTGATGTTTGCTTTGTGTTTACAGCACTGCTGTGCCATATGCTCCTTCCTTTGCCAAACAGATGCATCAGCTCATTTATCAGGAATACCTGGTACCAATGTTCCCCCCCTAATTCAAATTTTCACGCATGCACAGTTTCTTCCCTGTAGCAGCCAGAGAGCAGCCTGCGCGGGACCTCCAGACCGCTGCGGGAATGTTGCCTGGTACCCCAGCTAATCTTTAGTTTTGAACTCCTCTTGACAAGTTCCTTACCCCTGTATGTTTTCTTTTTGCAGTCTAGGAATATTTATGATGTGCCCTATGTAGCTTGTTTGCACATTGAAATACCACACTAAAACTGATTGTGGTAGCAGCTTGAAATTGCTCACTGTGCCCCTTACTAATAAGTAAGTAATGGTAAGGTCCTAGCACATAGTGTCCATATTGAGTGTAATTATTTTAGGCAAAACTGACTTGTGACCGTTCCATCTGCAGCGATGCTACATGGGACAATGTAAATTCATTTATAGGGGTAAAGAGGAAAGTAACTGGAAGATTTTTTTCTTTGTAACATTTGTACGAATAGCAGGGTAGAAAACAAATTCCCTAACTGTTATCTAGTGGCAAAAGACTTGAGCGTTGCATATTATAAGGCTCCAGTTTACTGGATACAAAAGCAAAATACTGCGGATGCCGGAACTCTGAAATAAAAACAGAAAATGCTGGAAATTCTCCGCAGGTCAGGCAGCATCTGTGGAGAGGGAAACGGTTAACGTTTGAGGTTGATGATCTTTGGCCTGAAACGTTTACTCTGGTTTTTTCTCTCCACAGATGCTGCCTGACCTGAGTATTTCCAGCATTTTCTGTTGTTGTTCCAGTTTACTGGACCTTTGTTTGCTTGTCTGCCTTCTATTCTGGTGTGTTTTGTTACAGTACTTGCATGAACAAGTGTGTAAAATCTTGGAATCCCAATTATCTAGGGTTGGATGGAATGGAATCTGACTTTTTTTTTCTCTCCCTTTCCCTTTCCCATGTTTTAAACACGGTGGTTTGAGCTTATTTACTTGGCTGGGAGTTACATATTCCACGGACAACTGCTGTTATTGCAATCTCTACAAAGCTAAAATTCAAAAATATCTCCTGGCAAGAAGTACTTGGCTTCAGCTTCATTTTGCCTTTAGTTACAATACCTACAAAAAGAAATGATCTGATTAACCTGAACATCTATTATGTACTCAGGCAGACTGTAGAGTAATGGTACAGTATACTTTGACTCTTAACTGCTTTTTGTTTTGCATTGCAGAATTCCTCCGATATGCCAGAGACCATTACAAGTCGAGATGCAGCCAGATTCCCCATCATTGCCAGCTGCACACTGTTTGGCCTTTATCTTTTTTTCAAAGTAAGTTGGTCCTAGTTTGCATAACACATTATCCTTCAATTTTCAGTCTCTCTTCTCGCCCCCCGCTAAAATAGCTGACTCTTAAAATGTCACCAATCGATGTGCAGAACCTTCTTCATCCTCTTCTGTAGCAATAGCATTGTACTATTTGCTAAACTAATTGCAGCATTTTCTGTTTTCAGATATTTTCTCAAGAGTACATCAACTTGCTCTTATCCATGTATTTTTTCGTACTGGGTATATTGGCTTTGTCTCACACTTTAAGGTATGTGGTCCTTTTTACTATTAAAAGAGAAGGATCCTGTAGAAGAAAAGCAAACCAATTTGCTGTGTAAAAATATTTATGGCTTAGTGGGTAGCACCCTCGCCACTGAGTCAGAAGGTTGTGGGTTCAAGTCCCACTCCAGAGACTTGAGCACAAAAATCCAGGCTGACACTCCAGTGCAGTGCTGAGGGAGTGCTGCACTGTCGGAGGTGCCGTCTTTCTCATGAGACGTTAAACTGAGGCCCCGTCTGCACACTCAGGTGGACATAAAAGATCCCATGGCACTATTTTGAAGAAGAGCAGGGGAGTTATCCCCGGTGTCTTGGCCAATATTTATCCCTCAATCAACATCACAAACAGATTATTTGGTCATTATCACATTGCTGTTTGTGGGAGCTTGCTGTACACAATTGGCTGCTGCATTTCCTACATTACAACAGTAGCTACACTTCAAAAGTACTTCATTGGTTGTAAAGCACTTTGGGACATCCGGAGGTCGTGAAAAGCGCTATACAAATGCAAGTCTTTTTAGTGTGTGTGTCAACATTTAGTTTAACTCTATCTTTCACAAGTAATTGCCCTATAAAGATCTCCGTGGTTGATTTAGCTGACTGGAATATTGGGGGGAAAATGTTCTCATGCTAAGCCCATAGGAAGGAGGCAGGGAATAGATTGGTAAAACACCACATGGGCTGTTTGTAATTTGTTGTTGTACGCGAGTCGACTTTGTATATTGTTTGGTAGTGCGTTTTTTTAAAAATCTGGTTATTTAGAGCAAGTGGTCCATTACATAGAGTAGCAGAAGGTATAACTTTGTACAGCAGTTGCAAGCTGGTAGAAGTTTCGAACCCTTCCACAAATGGCAGTTGATGCTGGGTCAATTGTTAATTTTAAGTCTGAGATTGATAGATTTTTGGTTAAGCAAAGGTATTAAGGGTTATAAAGGCCCCTTATGGAGTTCGGTCACATAAGCTTGATCTCATTGAATGGCGGAACAGGCTCGAGGGGCTAAATGACTGCTCCTGTTCCTATAACTGGTAACAAGGTCATGAAATAAGTGGACATCCGAGGTGTTGGTGTTGGATAGCAAAAGCACATACTTTAAGGAAGATGTAAAACTGGGGACACAGATGAGGGCTTAAGGAAATGAAGGATTTCAAGCTACTGTATTTAGTGAAGTTTGACTCCGCCCCCTCCTCCCACCCTTGTTGAAATGTAAGCTGACAGAAGAAAATTAGGACATTGCCAACGCTTCATGCTCTGGAGCTCCTTGGACTAGAGAAATGTGAGTTAGGTGCCCATCCCTGACACTGATTGCTTTTTGCGTTTTTCAGATTTCCTTTGCTCTCTTCCCCCCCCCCGCCCCCAGTAAGCTGACTTGAACTTGGATATGATTCCATGGAAGGCAATCACCCCCACCCCCACCCTCCAGTACTTCATCCAAGTGGCTTTCTTCAAGTGTGACCTGAGATAGTGAGTCTCTGCAGGTTATTTGCCTATGTAGGGGCAGGAGGTTGCGGGGGAAGCACAGCAGAGCCTGATCTTGTCCTTGCCTGACATCCATACACACGCACCTTCCAGCAGGAGGCACTGGATAGCAAGCAGAAGGGCTGCCCTTTCTTTCCCAAAACCCAGACCGTTAAGCCAGTTGGTAGCGCTTGTACCACCATGCCAGTCCCAATCGGCTAACTCCGCACAGACCAGAGAACCTGAAATATTCCTTGTATTTATGCTTCAGTACCACATTAACCTACGCATTTACCCACTAAACCTTTGGGTAAGTCTGGGTTTTTGATTTGTTTGTTTTGCAAATCCTACAATGTTGCACTGTTGGTGCAAACATCTTTCTAAAAGGGAAGTTTGAGACTGGTGGGTTCTTTTGGGAGTTATAAGGGTTATTTTATATTCCAGGATCAGCATTTGCTTCCCAAAGGATCCGGTTGAAAACTAGTTCTTAATAAATTGGAAATCTGGGAAATCTGACTGCAAGTGATGTGTAACCTTAAAACAAAATTTTAAATTTGGGAGATATGTTTCATTGATATGTTTCATTGTTCATAGAGATTAAACTATGGAAAATTAGTGCTTGAATATATAATGTAAATAAGTTTAGAGTTAGTATGCTGTACCAGATATATAATTTCCTTTTAATCAATGGCAGATTATTTCAGGATAAATCTGCAATAATGGTATTTGCACGTGTGAATTGATGAATGGAATGCCATCACTGATGGTGTGTGAAGATCACTGGTCAGCACATTGCTGACTATAAATGGCAAAAAGATGTACATCTTAAATAAGATAGTGGAGTGATCTGTTTTTTTTCATGTCCAGAAGACACTTGCAAACTACTCGGTTATTTTTGGCAGTGTGACAATCCCTCAGTGGGTTACTGCTTGATTTAAGCACTTCCAAGGCCTCTACTATTCTGTAACGATATTTCATTTATGTTGTGTTTATAAGAACATAAGAAATAGGAGCAGAAGTTGGCCATTTGGCTCCTTGAGCCTGCTCTGCCATTCAATAAGATCATAGCTGATCTTCTACCTCATCTCCACTTTCCTGCACTATCCCCATTTTACTTGATTCCCTTAATATCCCAAAAAATCTATCGATCTCTGTCTTGAATATACTCTTCACTGAGCCTCCACAGCCCTCTGGGGTAGAGAATTCCAAAGATTCACCACCCTCTGAGTGAAGAAATTTCTCCTCATCTCAGCCCTAAATGACTGACCCCTTATTCTGAGACTGTGACCCCTGGTTCTAGACTCCCTAGCCAGGGGAAACATCCTCCCTGCATCTACCCTGTCAAGCCCTGTAAGAATTTTGTATGTTTCAAGAGGTCACCTCTCATTCTTCTAAACTCTAGAGAATATAGGCCGAGTCTACTCAATCTCTCCTCATAGGACAATCTCTCCCCCTCCCTCCCCAAGAACCAATCTGGTGAACCTTCGTTGCCTTCCCTCTATGGCAAGTATATCCTTCCTTGGGTAAGGAGACCAAAACTGTCCACAATACTCCAGGTGTGGTCTCACCAGGGCCCAATATAATTGCAGTAAGACGTCTTTACTCTTGTACTCAAATCCTCTTGTAATAAAGGCCAACATACCATTTGCTTTCCTAATTGCTTGCTGTACCTGCATGTTAACTTTCAATGATTCGTGTACGCAGACACCCTCTGAACACCAACATTTCCCAATCTCTCACCATTTCAAAAATACTCTGCTTTTCTATTGTTCCTACCAAAGTTGATAACTTCACATTTCTCCACATTATATTCCATTTGCCATGTTCTTGCCCACTCACTTAACTTGTCTATATACCCTTCAAGCCTCTTTGCATCCTCCTCACAACTTACATTCCCACCCAGCAAACTTGGATATATTACATTTGGTCCCCTCATCCAAATCATTGATGTAGATTGTGAATAGCTGAGGCCCAAGCACTGATCCTCGCGGGAACCTCAATAGTTACAGTCTGCCAACCCGAAAATGACCCGTTTATTCCTACTTTGTTTTCTGACCGTTAACCAATCCTCAATCCATGCTAGTATATTACCCCTAATCCCATGAGCCCTAATTCTGTTTAATAACCTCTTGTGTGGCACCTTATTGAAATCCAAATATACCACATCTACTGGTTCCCCCTTATCTATATGTATGTTTTCCATACTTTATACTCTCGCCAATTTTTTTTGCCAGCATTACTGCATGGAGGAAAATGTACCCCATTGCATATTTTTTTTGTGTAATTTAGGGCCCCTCCCTCTACTTGCACGACTAGTAAGGAAAGTGATTTGTTGTAGCAAATAATTTGTCACTGTTCAGATCTGCTCAGAAACCAGCCCTTTTTATGAAAAATTGCCATATTGGGACAGCAAATAGAACTACATGTAATAAGTACAGAATTTGCTGTGCAATATTGCACTGTGACAAATCACTTGCAATGTTCCCTCTAATTTTACTTTCTGTGCGTGGTCCCTTTAAATTTGCTGCAAGGCCGCGTATGCACGGTATCTTCCAGCGGCAGCAGCTTGTGAGCGGCCTGCGTGGGACCTCCCGATAGGGGGAACATTTATCACTTGTCCTATTAGACAGCTGAATACGTTGCCACGGGCTTGACCTTTGGAACAGGCGGGGAGATAGAGTTAGGATGCGGATCAGCTGTGATCTAACTGAATGGAGGAACAGGCTCGAGGGGCTGAATGGCCTTACTCCTGTTCCTATGTTCTAACTCTCTCTCAAACCACTTAGCCTTGCTGCCTCTTTCTTTTCCTTCGACATCCTCTCCCTGTATCAGGGGAAGGAAGACATGAGAGGCTTTCCACGGCATTGTGAATTTAAACCCTCTCATTTTTGGGTTCCCTGCATTTCCTGGCTGAGTGTGGGGGGGCTGCCTGCTCCTCGGCTTCAGCAGTAGCCGCGTCCGAGTCCTTTTAGTACCTTTACTCGTACTTCAGTACTTTTAGGCGCACGAGAACAGCTGAGGTGATTTTCCCTTTAGAATTTTTAAAAATTTGGCGGAGAGGGTGAAAATAAATGCTTGATTATAGGGAAAAACTAGTCTGGAAGAAAGCACTTAAAAATGTTCAGCGCCCGACCGTTTTTGCGTTGACAGTAGATTGCTACTAATGAGCTGCAATTTTCCTGACAACCACGCACTATTTGCAGAGCATAATTATTGCATCTCTAGGGAGGAAAGAAACAAAGCAGGAGAGATGTGAAAAATGGTCCCGAGTTGATCCTGTGCGCTGCCCCTTCTAAAATTTCCTGTTTGGCTTTCTCCTGTTCCTGCTGTCGGTTTGGCTTGCTTCATAGCACTTTTGCCTCTGGATCATAAAGTTGTCGGTTCAAGCCCCACTCCAGGACTTGAGCACACAATTGTCGGCTGACAATTCGATGTGATATTAAGGGAGTGCTGAGATCATAGTCGTCTTTGTGGGAGCTTGCTGTGCGCAAATTGGCTGCTGTGTTTCCTACATTACAACAGTGACTACACTTCAAAAAGTACTTCATTGGTTGTAAAGTGCTTTGGGACGTCCTTTTTCTTCTTCTTTTAACTGAGGCCTCATTGATCTGTTTAGGCAGACGCAAAAGATCCCAAGGCACTATTTGAAGAAGAGCAGGATTCAGTTGTTCTCCTGGCCAAAGCTTATCGTTCAGTCAACACTCCCAAAACGTATTAGCTGGTCATTTGCTGCTTATGAGCATGTGGCTGTGTGCAAATTAGCTGTTGCATTTGCTTATATTTACATAACCAGTGACGACACTTCAAAAGTAATGTATTGTACGTGTACCCTCAAGATTTGGAAGGCACTATATAAATGCAAATCCTTTAATCTATGAAGTAGTTGGATTTACACTCAAATTCTCCCTTCCCCCTTTATCCTTGTATTCCTGGTTGTGGACTGCTGGAAAGAACATACAAAAATTAAGGACAAGAAAAGATCAACTGTTCCATCAGCCCTGCCCCCCACACAGTCATGATACCTTAAGCTTACCGTTCTTCGATAGCATCTCCCAAACCCGCGACCTCTGTGACCTAGAAGGACAAGGCAGCAGGCGCATGGGAACACCATCACCTCCAAGTCACACGCCATCCTGACTTGGAAATATATCGCCGTGCCTTCATAGTCGCTGGGTCAAAATCCTGGAACTCCCTCCCTGACAGCACTGTGGGAGTACCTTCACCACACAGACTGCAGCGGTTCAAGAAGGCAGCTCACCACCACCTTCTCGAGGGCAATTAGGGACGGGCAATAAATGCTGGCTTTGCCAGCGATGCCCACATCCCATGAACAAATTAAAAAAAAAACCCACACCCTCTAGCAGCCATGTAATCTCCTGAGAGAGACAAAACACCTAAAACCAAATTAGGGAACAAAGTCTAGAAAATTCCTCTCCGCCCCTTCAGGTGATCAAGATTAGTCCAGGAGACCGCATTGACCATGATTTTATATTACTTAGTATATCACTTTTTATGTGCTGTGATCTCTGCCCCAGAGGCGTTTTTAATCTTTTTTGAGTTTAAAAGGAGATCAATCAAGCTTACTACTAATTAGAATATAAACGGGTTCCAATTTTGAATTTTTTTGCTCTTCTACGTTTCACCTTGGAGTCCTTGACTCCAACAAGCTTCCTTGTTTGTGAAACAGTGGCGTGCCTGCTCTCAACCATCTACTGATGCCCACTGTATCTGGATGGCGGAAGGGGTGTGGGAGCAGCCCAGGTTTAGTTGTGTTTATGTGTTTGTTTTTCTCTCCTTGCTCAATGTTATTCTGTAGCTTTGCCTCTTTGAGCTGCTCCTCTACAGATTCACGGGTACTCGGCACCTTTCAGTACTTCACCCAAGTAGCCATATTTCAAGTGTGAGCCATTTGACTCCAAATGCCATCACAGCTAAGCCTGTTCCTGTCTTTACCCAATAACCACACATGGGACAGTGACAAACCATGTTTCCTGTAAGCTGCGCTTCGTTCTGTGCGGCCTGTTTCTTTAAGTGCACGGTCCCTTTAAATTTCCACACATGTGCGATATTTATAATTGCGAAGCCGGTGAGCGGCCTGCGCGGGACCTTTCCCATTACTGCGCGATCGCGCACCTTAGCGGGAACGTTGGTAACAAACCCTTTTTCTGCCCCCCCTCCCCCTTTTTCAGGAGCCATGGGGAGGGGCAAGAATTCTATCACCCTTTAATGAAATCTGACAACTGAACAAATCGGGGAGGACGACGACCAAGCCCTCCCTGGTCTATACTGTTTAGTTCCCCACTGGTTCAGTAACCAACTGAATCATTGAGGGAGCTTGTGATGTTTAAATTCCAGTTGTTATTTAAAAAAAAAAAGAAGTGATATTTTAAGATCGCGTCTGCTTACATTTTTTTTCTCATCAATTTCCCCTCGCTCTCTCCACGTAAGCTATTTAACACTGGGGGCAGCACACAGCTGAGCTCCATACTTTTCTAATCAAACATCACATGCTCCCACTTCCAGCAGGTGTCACTAGATAGCAATCTGGAGCTGGAACGCCCCGGTTCCTAACCCGGGTCGCTGAGGCCAAGTGTAGTGCCATTGCTGCCCCAGCAGGGAACCAACTCCCCACAGACTGAGGATTGTACATGGTGGTTTCCTGGTCTGTATGGCTGAACCACTGGATAAATTCACTGAGGTGTTGAGAATTGCTACTATTTAAATTTTCGTAACAAAAGTCTAGTGTGACTTGTTGGAAGCTTTTGCCATATGGCGGCACAGACTGGTAATATTGAAGCTGCATTTTCCCCCACTGTATTGTGCAGCTGGCACTGTTGTGCTGAGTGGAGGCTGGGTGTCTGATCAGAAGGAGAGTCGTTCCTCGGCCATTCTTGTGCTCCTCTTAATAGCTGTCTGTGACCAGCGTTGATGATGACTCTGAAAGATATTGGCTATAGTCAGAGCATGGCCACAGGGGACTCTGGCAACTGGAAAGAAATTAAAGCGCTATCATAAATTTGAAAACCAAGATTTGCAATAATATTGAGCCGTTTCCATTAATAAAGTTATAAATGGAACTCTTAAATAAAACTTGGAACATGTATTGGATTGATTTGTTCTTTTCTGTTTCAGTCCAGCTATGAATAAAGTGTTTCCTGCCAACCTACCAAACAAACAGTACCAGCTGCTCTTCACTCAGGGAACAGGAGAAACTAAGGAGGGTAAGTAGTATGCTGTTTAACCCCTTCGACTGCAGTAACACTCCAACAAAATCAGTTCCTTTTTAAATGAGAGGGTAAGTGTAGATTAGTCTTTGATGTGGGACTAATGAGTACTGCTGTGCTCCACTGGTGTGGAATTTTCCAGTCTTGGGTGATCGTAATGACTTGTGCGGGGCATTGAGGGGGAAAGAAAGAGAGAATGTCAGTCACCTTTTGAATTGTAGAGTTTTTTGCAGCGGCTGTTGTGACTTTTTTTCCCCTCTTAAAATATGGACAATTGTTACACCTTTCCTACCCTAGACTATATGGAGACTAGAGTACTTTGCACTGAAAGTAATTCTCCCCCCTCCCCCCTGCATCTGTCTCCTCCTTTGAGATGCTCTTTTTGTTTTGTGCACTTGTCTAAATCTGCTCTAGAACATCTAGTTTAGACTAATTAGTGGAATGCAGTTTGGTGCTTGGGTATTCTCTTTCAGTGCTGACTGAAGCCCAGATGTGGTGTCGGTTTTATCTTTGCTCTTTCTCCTTATGCAATAGATTGACGGGGGAGGGAAAGAGTCTCTAAGGACTGTGCTTTTATATTTAAATTGTTTCTTTATCTTCCCCTCCCTTGCTTAGGTGTGCTGACTAGAGCAAGGGTATACACTGGGATTGGGAAGTGGTCCTTTGGTACCTCAAGTCACCACTCCAGATACCCTGGACAGTGAGTGGTGGCAGGCTGGTCAACCATAGAGGCTGTTTCAACTGAAGCCATTCCTATTCTGCGCATTTTTCGGAATGGGGGTGACACTGGCAAAGCTGCGTTAATGCCCATCCCGAGATGCCTGAGACAGTGATAGCAGAGTTTCTCCTTGAGCCGCTGTATTCCTTGTGATAATGGTACTTCCATAATGGTGCTAGGTAGGGGATTCCAGGTTATTGACTCAGTGACGATGAAGGAACAGTAATATGTCCAAGTCAGGCTGGTGTGTGACTTGGAGGGGGTGGTGTTTCCACAACATTGCTACTCTTGTCTTTCTCCATGGTAGAGGCTGTGGGGGGAGGGAGGCACTGCCAAAGTGAGTCACTGCAGTGCATCCTATAAATTATACATAACAACAGAAAATGCTGGAAGCACTCAGCAGGCCAGGCAGCATCTGTGGAGAGAGAAACAGAGTTAAAGTTTCAGGTCTGTGACCCTTCGTCAGAACTGGAAAAGGTTAGAGATGTAACAGGTTTTAAGCAGGTGCAGAGGCAGGGAAAGGGGGTGGAGAGGAAGGAACTGAAGAACAGTCTGTGCTAGGGTCGTAGGCAGGAGAGATTAAATGTTGCAAATGAGGATGGCAGAATCATCAATAGCCGCCTGAAAAATGGGGGTAGGGATTATAATCTGAAATTGTTGAACTCTATGTTGAGTCCAGAAGGCTGTAAAGTGCCTAATCGAAAGATGAGGTGCTGTTCCTCAAGCTTACGCTGAGCTTCAGTGGAACAAAGCAAGAGGCCGAGGACAGAGTGGGAGTGGAACGGAGAATTAAAGTGACAGGCAACCAGAAGCTCGGGGTCACCCTTATGGACTGAAGGTGTTCCGCAAAGCGGTCGCCCAATCTGCGTTTGTTCTCCCCAATGCAGAGGAGACCTCATCGTGAGCAGCGAATACAGTATACTAAATTGCAAGAAGTACAAGTAAATCACTTTCACCTGGAAGGGGTGTTTGGGGCCCTGGACAGTGGAAAGGGCAGGTGTTGCATCTCCTGCGCTTGCACGTGAAGGTGCCAGGGGAAGGGCTGTTGGGAGTGACTGAGGAGTGGACCAGGGTGTTGCGGAGGGAGCGGTCCCTTCGCAATGCTGAAAGGGGAGGTGAGGGGAAGATGCGTTTGGTGGTGGGATCACGTTGGAGGTGGCGGAAATGGCGGAGGATGATCTGTTGAATGTGGAGGCTGGTGGGGTGAAAGGTGAGGACAAGGGGACCCTATCGTGGTTCCGGGAGAGGGGGGAAGGGGTGAGAGCAGAAGTGCGGGAAATAGAACAGCCTCTTCCTGAACAGCACTTCAAGAAAATGTGAATTATTTTTTCTTAAACCAGGATGTATTTTATATTTTCCTAGAAATCGTCAACTATGAGTTTGACACAAAAGATCTTGTGTGCCTGGTTTTTAGCAGTGTGGTTGGAGTCTGGTATTTGCTGAAAAAGGTAAGAACAATGTGGGTACACATAACCAGGTGTTGCCTCATTGAATTTTCTAGTTGACCCTCATCCACGGCACTGTCCTGATGGTTCAGTGGGTACATGCACTGTTTGTTTGGTGCGATACAGAGCAGGAGATTGCCAGATCGATCACTGTTCTGTGCTGATTATCCTGATCTCAATGAGAGTTATGTTTGTGGCATAATTGATCTCTGCATCCCTGGGCTAGGGGTGGGGGATAAGATCAGTCCGGGTATGTGCTTGTGTTTCTGATCGCTATCAGTCACTGAATAGCCCATCTTAGTTAATCTACCCAGAACGATCTTAAGAGTTTCCCCCCCCCCTCCACCCACTCAATTTCAGCATCCAATTGTTTCTTAAAATATTCCAGGATTGTCTCCGCTACTCTTCCTGGAAGTCTCTTCCATACATTTTGATCAACCTACCATGAAGAGTGTGGCGGTGAAAACCATGGATTCTTGTAAGAAACAATGTGATGCTGAAATGGGATGGGGTGGGAACTTGAGGATCTTTCTGAGTCTCTCTGAAAATTGGCTGATGGCCTTCATCACCTATAACTATCGTGATCACTATTCACTGACCCCCTGGGCAGTGCACTTTCTCTTCCTCCATTTTTCCCTCCCCTCTCCCAGTCAGAGAGCCTGCTGACACTCGATGTCAGGACTGCAGCTTGAAAATCGGCTGCTTGGGACATGGGAATAGGCCATTCAGCCCCTTGAGCCTGCTCCGCCATTCAATGAGATCATGGCTGATCTGTGACCTAACTCCATATACCCGCCTTTGCCCCATATCCCTTAAGACCTTTGGTTAACAAAAATCTATCGATCTCCGATTTAAAATTAACAATTGATCGAGCATCAATTGCTGTTTGTGGAAGAGAGTTCCAAACTTCTACCACACTGTGTAGAAGTGTTTCCTAATTTCAGTCCTGAAAGGCCCGTCTCTAGCTTTTAGACTATGCCCCCTAGTCCTAGACTCTCCAACCAGTGGAATTAGTTTCTCTCCATCTACCCTGTCTGTTCCCCTTAATATCTTGAAAACTTCGATCAGATCACCCCATAACCATCTCAATTACAGGGAATACAGCCCTAGTTTGTGTAAACTCTCCTTGAGTCTAGGTATCTGGTAAACCTATGCTGCACTCCCTCCAAGCGCAATATTCAAGTTCCTCGGGCAAGGTATTAGAGGTCTGCCCATGGAACTGTATCACTCTACGAGTCTGCTCCTTCTCGAAAGGAAGGGCGGCGATGGGAGAAGTTGATTCTATAGGCCCTATGGGGTGGGGGTGGAGTGCTGGCATGTTACAACTTGAAAAGTAGGCTGTTAACATGCGTCAATTTGAATTTTTGGGTCATTTGGCAATATCTAATGCAAATCTCCAGCCATTATTGCTAATTGCTCCTTTTATTACTGGAACTGCCTGTGGGAATAACATGTATGCAGAAAATTGGTATTGTGCCAAATCAGATAAAAGCATTGTTACCAGGATGTCAACGTTTTAAAGGTGCATTATTACTTAACTATAGGTCCTTAATTTTCCAGCCTTTAAATGTATGTATTAGAAATTGGATTCTGTGTTTTTTTACGGTTGTAATTGAACTTAAGCACTTAACAAAAAAATCATTGGCAGACCTCCATAAATGAGCGGTCCATTTTGAATTGCTCTGCAGTAGGTGATTACTTACAATGTGAATTTAATATTGGTTTTCAGTATTTTTGTTACATTGAACTAATCAGAAAATACAACATTGAATACCCAACCACTGTTTGTTTGAATCCAAGGCTTTAACTGACATTCACAGAAGGGGAAGTGAAGTTTCACTGGTACGTTTTGGGATGTGGGGGAGGGAGAGGGTAACTTCACGATTCATGCAAGAATGGACAGTTGGGTAACATACCTGAAGGTAACAGCCCTGGAGTTAACACCTTTAGGAAAGAAGGGTGGGTTTAAAAAAAAAAAGTGCAAAAAAAAAAGTAATTAATTGCTAAATGAGAACTCCAGTTGTACAATTGGTTTCATGCTAAATTTGCTTGGCAGCATAATTTTGGCTTGAAAATGATAGTGTAGAGATGAAGCTCATTCTGCTGCAGTTGCACAGCCTCCACTGATGGCAGTAATGGCCCAGAAATTGATCTTGCTCTGTTCCCGCGGGGGTAAGCCTTTCCCGCGATGTCTCACCTCGCTTATGCTTTTTCTGATCCAGCTCGCACGAAATTGATGTTCCAGACATCAGCTGTGCTGGGCTTGCGTATCCCAGCGGCGTAGTGAATTCGTGCGAGCTGTGGGATCACGTGACTCAGTTAGAGCCAATGGCAGCACACCATCTTCCATTCATAAGTCTCACAGCATGGCTGAGAGACTTATGAATCTTACACCCCCCCAAAATAACAGCTAAACCTCAATTAAATTAAAAAAAAAAACCCATCACATTAATAAAATAAGTATAGTTAATTAAATTAACCATTTTAAATAAAAAATTAAATTTTTGAAAAAATTTAAAATCTTTTAAAAAGTTATAAAAATAAACTTACCTGTCTTTAAAGTCTATAAAAAAGATATACCTGTTAAAAAAAAATTCAAAAAAATACTTAATTCACTACTTACCTTCTTAAAAGCGGGTCTTACTCCTCCTTTTTACATTTCCAAAATCTTCCCTACTTACCTGCGCGTCCAAAGCATGAAGTGCACAGCGTGCGCGCAGCCTGTAGCGCGCACGCGATGCACTCCGGCCCCGCCCCCTTTTCGGAAGAGCAATTGCCGGTTTTCAGCGCATGCGCAGGGCATGAAGAAAACCGGCAATTGGAGTGGGAATACGCGAGAGTATGCAGTGCGTACTCTCGCGCACCGAGATCAATTTTCGGCCCAATATATTGGCTGCTGTCTAACATCTTGAGCCAAAACACTGCCCAGAATTCAGTGGACAAGACATCACAACATAGTGATTGACTTGGAACTTGTACCTAATTTGTACTGGCCCCCTTAGGCTAGTAGATGTGCTGTTGGATAATGTCACGGCGAACTTGAACTTGCCAAAAGTACTGGGCTTTCCAGTTTCCTCAAACTGTGATTTGATGCGTTCGGGCATATGTACAGCACGTTTATACCACAAGATGCAGCAAATATGCTGCTGTAATTGTTCAAGTTTCACTAGTAGTTGAGGCATCTGAATGTGCTCATGGAGTATAACCTGACTGGTTACTTAATGCTCCTGACCTGGCAGTGTCCAGGTTAACACGATGAGGGCATTAATGCTGCATAACTCTTGCCTCAATACTCCAGTTAGAGGAGGGTTTGAATAAATCGCAGTAATGGAGAAACTGATGATTAGTGCATGTTCTGGGCTGTGATGACTTGTCTTTTTTGTAATACTGCATTCCTGTTCTGTTGCAGCATTGGATTGCTAACAATCTGTTTGGATTAGCATTTGCTCTCAATGGTGTTGAGCTCCTGCACCTCAACAATGTCAGTACAGGCTGCATTCTCCTCGGTGGACTTTTTGTCTACGATGTATTCTGGGTAAGTGGGTTTCTCTTTCTTACCCAGTTAGGTTTTCCTGCATCTTCCTTGATCAGAAGAACAAGCGGCCTGTTTCCTGCCAGTTGGTGTGAGAGCGTGGCTTGCAGGGAGGAAGAGGCTCTTTCTATTGGGAAACAACTAACTGCCACTTGGTTGCACGATGGGAAGTGAAAGGAAAGGCCACTGAATCTAGCTCGGTTACACTTTGGTGGAACCTAACAACTGGTGTTTAGGCTCGTGTGGAGCATAAATACCGACATAGACCAGTTGGGTCAAATGGCCTGTTTCTGTGCTGTAAATTCTGTATATCAACTTGCATTTAACTTGGGTGCTAATTGGCTTTAAAAATGTGTGTTTTGCAACATGACAATTTAAAGTTGTGCTGCTGTTTTTATTTAAACCGCCCAGTTACTTTAGCACAATTCTATGTAGAAATATGTGCAGTTTTTTGGGAGGAAAGATTTATCCATTCTGTCTTTGAAATGTAAAACCAAACATCCTAGAGGCCTGTACTGAGACAATATTTAAATGTAGAAGTCCAAAGTCATTTTCCAGACTGTACAATAAGTATCTTTTGGATAGAAATTACTAGATGATAAAAGACCACGGTCCATCTAGTTTGCCTTCTACCATCCTAGTAGTCGCAGTGCACTACAATAATGGAGTTGGTGACTAATCATGCTAATGAATTGCTCTCAATTAGTCTACAACAGAAGTTTTCTAGTAAGATGCATTTGTGTTCAGTTCTGAATATTCTGCATGACAAAGTGTTTAATATTCATTATTACTTCCAATAAAAGTGGAAACTGAATATTTCTAATCCACAGTGTTCCTATATCTCCCTCTCCTTACGACATGGGTTGGCTATTGAGAGTTAACAGCAAGCTGCAATAACCTGGTCCATGGGGTTCTCTGTTTAAATTCTGTTAAATTAGATGCCTATATTAATGCAGCATTTATTCTCTTTCCTTGAAGGTGTTTGGCACGAATGTCATGGTAACTGTTGCCAGGTCGTTTGAAGCACCAATTAAATGTAAGTACCTCTGGTAACGATCCTTAACCAGTGGCGGCTACAATAATGTACAAAATGGACAACTGCAGCAGCAGGCTTAGTTTTCTGGTTCCATTGTTTTTTTAAGTCTGGTGTAAGGATTTGCTGAAATGTATGACAAACCAGTTTAAGCTCCTGTCTACTTAGTTTAACTGGTAATTGCATGTCGTTAGGAGAGCAAAGAGATAGATCTCTTAATTTTTATTCCATCTCTATGTAGCAACAAGGGCAAAGCACAAATTGGGTATTTGGCACATACCCAATGAATAATCCTGCAAAATACTAATGCTTTTGAGCTCCGCAAAATGAGCCTGCTGGCTGGCTGGCTACTGTGGTGGTTTTCGAGTGCCGAGATAATTCTGCATTGTCAACGAGATGTCTGATATCACAGTGCTAGATGAATCCTGTCCCCCATGCTCCAGAAAGAGGGAAACGAGGATTGAAAAGTGAGGCAGCATTATGTGCTCTGGTAGAGGCTTAAAGCCCAGCAAGGCCAGGTTCAATCTCCAGTCTGTGTTGAATTAGCTGTTCATGTCTATGGGCTCATTGTCCCCAGCGGGTGGGGGTTAGGGGGCCAAGTCAGGAGGAACATCAGGCAGAGCCCCTCCCCCTGATCGCTAGCTAATGGCTCTGACTGGAAAATGCATGTGTGGTGCCTGGGGAGGACAAGATCCGGTTTGGCTATGATGCTTCTGTAGTGCAACAGTCTGTTAGGACTCGCAGTCTATGCTGACACATGAAGAATTGGCCCCTGGGCAATGTTCCTGCTAAGCTGCACGGCCGCGCAGTAATCGCAAAGGTCCCGTGCAGGCCGCTCACCAGCTTTTACATTGTAAATACTGCGCATGCACAGAAATTTAAAGGGACCGCACATTAAAAGAAACAGGCTGCGCAGAACAAAGTGCAGCTTACAGGGAACATTGCCCCTGGGTGATTTACTGAAGTGAGTCTCTGTAATCACATTTATAGTGAAATTGGTAGTTATGTTTAACTGGAACTATTTCAGCTTTATACATAGAGGGGATTCCCAATCTTTAGTTGTTGGGGCCGAGTTTTAACTGTTGGTTCAACACTTCTTTATTAGGAGGGCAATTTAGGCAGAAGTTGGGGTGGAGGAAGCCAGCCAGGTAGCCGTGCATATTCTAGCTGCATAAGCCCGGCAGCAAGAACTGCTCTGGGCACGGGTGGGGGTGTGGTACAAGTTGCTCTGAAGGGATGGTAGTTCTCCTGATCACTCTGGAGCTCATCCATTGGGTAACTGAGCCACACCGATTCCAGTTAATTGTAGCCAGGGTGGCATTTGAAGTGCTAGGATTGTAATTAATACTTTCAGAGGGGGAGAAGGAAGAGAAATATTTGAGGAAAAGAAAGTAGGAACAATGGGGAGTGGGGGAGTAAAAAGTAATCAATTAAACTCCTTGATACAATTGTCTCTACAATCTAATTAAAAAGGATGGTGCCTGGCATCTAGGATGTTTCTTTCCTATGTTGGTGCAAATGATGAAATCAGTGTTGTTCCCTCCACTTCTCTCCTGTCCCCAACTCCACCAAAAAAACACTTGCATTTTGTTCCATTAATTGAACAGGCAAGTGTAGACTTTCAAGAATATGCAGACTCTAGCAGAGTACAGCCATTCTGAGAGATGTGTAGTGTATGTTAACTTGACCACTGCTTCTGAGCAAACATTCGTGCTGGGGTTGCCCAATGGCAAGGACATAATGAAATGGGTAATTGCTGAACAACAAGCACTGGCAGGAAAGTGACCAATTATTTTTATGTAACCAATTGACTAATAGAATTGCTGCATAACCTCTGGTCTGTTTCTTTTAGTCCTCATTCACCGAGTGGCAATGAATTCTAACACGCACAACTGTAGTAATTTACACTTCATTTTATTATGGTTTCACTGTGACATCGGCTTAGATTTCCAGAGCCAAATTATTTAAGCTGTACAACATGTGGCCCCTAGATGGAGCTGTGCCCTGAGCCATACTGGAATTTGGTTCAATTCCGTACTTTCCAGATGCATCTCTTCCTAGATTTAAAATCTGCCTGTACAGTCATGCTGTTTTTTTTCTAAACTAATCGTATTTGCCCAAACCTGTTAGCGGAATTTTACTGGGACTAAAAGAAATGCAGCTATTGTGAGTAAATGGGAGAAACTGATGTCACCTTGTTGTACAATAAAGAAATGTCATCCTGTGAAACGTTACAAATGAAGCTACTGCTCCCTCTCTGTAGTTAATCAGCTGGTAAGAGCACCGCTTGTGGTACAGAAAGAATGCTCCGATTGGGCAGCGAATCCTTTTTTTGCCTGTGGACTCGCTCCATGCCTCGCTTGTGAAAGTAGTAGTCATGTCAAGAGGTGAGCGATGGCTTGTGGCAGAAGAAGAATTAAAGCAGCTTCCATGCCTTTAACTCCAAAAGTGAAGAAAATTCCCAGTGTTTATGATTGAATTGGGCTGCTGTTCCTTGATTGTACATAAACATTTAATTCCCCTATTTCGTGAACGTTTGAAGTGTGTAATTTTTCAGTTTGTACTACAAATACAACAAGATTAGCCATTATAAGTATTCATCTCTCTGGCAATTTAAGCTTGCTTTGAGAAGGCTGCAGTGGCCTAATTGGTGCATTTTGCATTGTTTTGAAACTGAGGGCAGATTGTTACAGGACTGAGCACAGACATGGTCATCTACCTGGAGAGTCCAACACTGAATGAAGAAAATGTTTTGCGAGGTGGGATAGCTTTGTATTTAATTAACAATCTTTCCGAGAGAGAGAATAAACGGAAGGGATAACTGAACGATTGACTATATAAAGTGAATTGGAATTGACAGGATGGGGGACTGGTTTCTGTATGTACTTTTATAATAAGCCCTTAAACACATGCAATTCATACCTGGGTCAGGAGGCAATTTTATTGCATTCTTAATCCCCCACTGTTGCTCAGTGGGGATGTATGCAGGAATGTATAATGATTATAAAACCCTTCTATTTCAATTTAGTGTTTTTGCACTTGGGCATATTCCAAGTTTTTAAAATATAATTTACATCATTGTGACAAACTGGATCCTAAGCTTTAGGGCTTTACAGTGCCTTTTACAAACCTCTGACTCCTGCTTCCTCCTAAAAGGAGACGAGAGTTTATAAACAGATTTTGTTTTGGATCGTTTCGACTGAGCTGGTTGCCCGCTGCTTACCAATACAGCTGCAAGACAGCAGAATTAGAAACTGTCAGCAAAATGCATGTTATTACTCTGGCTGGTGGTTGGATTCCAGATGGCCTGTGGTTGGGCAGTATCACTGTGCACAGCACGAACTGGAATGAGATGTACAAAAGCAAACATTCCTGTTGTAGGCTGCAGGACACCCCAGCTGCTCTGTGTTTATATAGGCTGGCGCTGGAATGTACAGAACATGTTGTGAAAGATTGTTCCTTTTTAATTGAGTTTCTCTCCCTTCCCCGCCCGCCCACCCCCCCAACCATGCTGCCACCATATTTCTCACTGGCCCAACTAAAGACGCTGACTTGTGGTTTGGGTAGTATCCACAGGCGCCAGTAGCCCTCCGCAAACTCGCCTGAAGTGGCACCACTTCTTCATGGTTGAACCTTAGCGGTGAGTGTTGACAGGCTATTTTTGTGATGGGGCGGTGGGACACAGGAGAGCATCATCTGTACGAACAATCCTACATCCGCCTGACCTCCGCATGTACATTTCTAGCAGGGTCACTCAATAGCCATTGGGAAAACTTGACACTTTTCCCCAGCTTTCTATTTCTAGATGTTAATGGCCAGTTGTATCTCTTTCCTGTTCTGCATTGTTGAACTAAAGGCTGGATGGGAATTTTGTTTTATTCTCTAATTTTATCTTCTTTTGTAGTGGTTTTCCCTCAAGATCTTCTCGAGAAAGGACTTGCAGCCAATAACTTTGCAATGCTCGGCTTGGGGGATATCGTCATTCCAGGTAATTGAATGAACTTTCAATGAGGGAATCCAGTGTCTTTAACAGTTGATGCTCCCGACTGAACCCATTCGCTAGTCTTCCTGGCCAAATGGGTTGGCTTCCAGTGTCGTGCCTCCCTCCTATTTTAATGCCTGAGCCTGAATGATCTTGTATTTCTGCAGTGGCTTCCATGTCACGTATGGTTTTCCAGGTACAGTTATACTGCCACTTTCATGTTGTTGCAAAGTGGCATTTTTCATTTGGGAGCCAATTGCCAATCTGACTTGAGAGTATGAAAGGAAGAGGTGTGAGACCACGTTCAGTCTTGCATTGCTTGATGTTGACATCGGGTGTAATCTCGCTCTACTCTGATGCACAGCTACGTACAAGAAGTGTCCAGGTGGTCTTGGACCTTTTTATAAACTTGTAAAGTACTTGCAGCCAATAACTTGATACCAGAACTAAGAGGTTAAACCATCATGAAAGATTGAACAGGCTGGGACCAACATTCCCTCTCAGCTGTGTAGATGCCAGTTCCACGCCGCTCAGGACTGGCTTTTTCAATGTTATTGTGTGAAACTGAATGCGCTGTCCAAAAAAAAATTAGGGGCAACATTGGCTGAGACTCTTTTTTTTCCTCTCTAGAAAAGCTAAGGCTGATAGAGGTCTTTGATTATGAAGGGGTTTGATAAGGTAGACGTAGAGAAGTTGTTCCCACTTGTGGGGGAGTCCAAAACTATGGGTTATAAGTATAAGGTAGTCACTAATAAATCCAATAGGGAATTCAGGAGAAACTTCTTTACCCAGAGAGTAGTGGAACTCACTACCACGAGGAGTAGTTGAGGCTAATATCATGGATGTATTTAAGGGGAAGCTAGATAAGTACATGAGGGAGAAAGGAATAGAAGGTTATGCTGGCTGAGTTAGAGGAAGAGGGGTGGGGGAGGAGTTTTGTCTGGAGCATGGACCAGTCGAGCGGAATGGCCTGTTTGTGTGCTGTACATTCTCTAATGTTTCCAATCCCCCATCCTAAAGAACAGTCTGTGTGAAGGTTGGAGCGTGCTGCACAGATAGAAGTTCTCAATGAGCTATTCAGATGGGAGGAAGTGGATTTTGCATTGCACAGCCTAGCTAGTGGTAGGGGAATGGGCATTCAGGACCAAATCCTATTGAATAGAATTCTGCTTGAGGCATGCTTACGCTCCGTATTCTAGGGTGCAATTTCTTCCCACAAGAAGGGAGCATCCTGGTGAGCTTGAAAATTACCCAAGAATCTTGCTGATATCGGTGCCTCTTCAGGTGGTTCTCTGGGATGTTGTGGCACAGATATTGAGTGGTCTGGAGGCCTGCAGAGAAAGGAGAACAAGTTAGAATTTGCTCTTGTCAGATTGTGTTGGGCAAGACCAGAGCTTAATAAAGTTTGTGGAAATCCACTTCCATTGCTTTAATCTGTTTCCCAAAGACACTTGACCTAGTGCCTTGTGTGTCCCTCAAAGCTAGAGAAGTATATGATCAAGTCTTGGATTTTATCTGGAATGTGTACTCCAGCTTCAAAATCTGTGTAAAAGCAGATGAGGGTGTAAACACTATTGGGAGAGAGTATGTTCCATATCGGGCAAACAAGCTACAGGTATGGATTTCTCCACAGCGTGACACTTTAAATGCAATGGATTTCCACATGTGTTTTACATCCTGCTGCCAAAAAAAAATCACTTTGGTAGTGAATGAGCTGAAGGATTTGGATTAATTAAATCCAGTAATTGGCTCTGTATCTACAAAGAGTTTACTCTTGCTCTTCATTCATTCATTGTCTTGATTGTATCTGGAGAGATGTTGTTTCTAATTATGTACTGACTATCTGCAAATCTGTATGGCTGTAATGATTTTAAAACAAACTGCTGTTTGAGATGCAGTTACCAATCCAAAGTAATTGTTGCAATAAAAACATTGTCAAGGAATTGGAGTTATTTGCACATTGCTAACAGACTGAGTCATAGCAGCAGCAGGGAAAGATAACTAATTGTAATAAAAATTTGCATCTTAAATAACAATCAAATTTTGCTTTGTGTAGAAGTGTTTTTTCAGCAAACTTTTTGTCAAGCTTTTGAAAAATGCTCACTGGGTACATGAACTGTGAAGCGAGGTTATGAAAGTTATTTATTCTCAGTTTGTGCTGAATTGGTTGATCTCAGTTGAGATACCAGTAGATTGGATGCTGCCCATATTCATAAAGGGTAACAAAAACAGGCACAGCAACTACAGACTCATTAGTCTTGCTTCCAGTCAATGGAAGCTATTATCAGTTACAAACTTGAGGGTCATCTGAATAAACCCTAGTAAACAGCAGTCAACATGGATGCAGAAAGGGAAGATTCTACCAGACCAACCTCCAACATTGTTGAGAAAGCAACATTCCAATGGACTCTGCAAAGCCCTACATGGTGTACCTTGACTTCCAAAAAGGATTTTGACAAAGTTCCACATTAAAGGCTATTAGTTAAACTCAGAGCTGTGGGGATTCAAGGTAAATCTTGGAAAGGTAAACTGGCTGAAGGGTAAGAAATACTGAGAACTCATTCGAGTAGATATGTCAGTGGGGGTGAGGGGTGATGGGAAGTACTGAGTGGGTGCCTCGGGGCTCAATGTCAGGATCGCTATTGTTTCTAATTTACATAAATGGACTGATTCAGAAGCTCAATGCAAGGTGATCAGATTTGCAGATGATACCAAACTGGAGACGCAGTAGAAACGGAAGAGGCAGAATGATTTGGACCAAGTGTGTAAGTGGGAGAAACAATGGCAGGTGAAATTTCATGTAAACAAGTGTAAAGTGCTGCACATAGGAAGGAAAAATAGGTACCTCATGTATTCAGTGAATGGTGGTGAAGTAGCTAAGGATGAAGCTGAAAGAGACTTTGAGTCTTAGTAGACTCGACTTGACTCTCCGCTAAACATGTCCAACCAATGGCAGAGCAATGAATCTTGGGAGTTCAGCTTGTATTTGCTGGTTGAACGAGTCCAGCACAGAGTCTATTCGGAGGTACAGTAATGCTCATCTTGATGTGGTATTCATTAAAGGCCAGAAAATGGACACAAAATAGAAGTTACAGCATGCCTGGTGGACAGCGGCCACGCAATGATCAAGTTTAACATGCTCTGGGCGTCCGAAATACCCAAGACAATGTTAATAAACTTTAATAAAAACAGAAAATGCTGGAAATACTCAGCAGGTCAGGCAACTCCGTTTCTCTCTCCACAGATGCTGAAGTTTCAGGTCAATGACCTTTCGTCAGAATTGGAAAAAGTTAAAGATGTAACAGATTTTAAGCAAGTACAGAGGAAATAACAAAAGGCAAGGTCTGTGATCGGGTGGAAGGCAGGAGAGATTAAATGACAAAAGGGATGATAGTACAATGGAAAAGGAGATGGTAATGGGACAAGTAAAGAAACAAAAGATGAGCCTAGAAGAGGTGTAAATGGGAATGGCAGAATCATCAACAGCTGCCATGTGGAAAAAAATAGGGTCAGAGGTTGTGGTCTGAAATTGTTGAACTCCATGTTGAGTCCAGAAGGCAGCAAAGTGCCTAATCGAAAGATGAGGTGCTGTTCCTTGAGCTTACGTTGAGCTTTGTTGGAACAGTTTTAAGAGGCAGAGGCCGGAGAGGTCCGAGTGGAGCGGAGAATTAAAGTGGCAGGTGACCGGAAGCTCGGGGTCACGCTTAGGATTGAACGGTGTTCAGCAAAGTGGTCGCCCAATCTGCGGTTGGTGTCCCCAATGTAGAGGAGACCGCATCATGAGCGGCGAATACATAAATTTAATAAACTTTAAACTGGCTGAATTCAATAAAATAAGGGAACTAAAGCAAATTAATTCGGAAAGTTGTTCCACAAGTAAATAACCAAAATAAAAATAAATGCTGAGCATGCCAAATAAATATATACTGAAAATAAACAAGCTCAGACTAAGAAAACATGACACTACATAGATTTAAATAAACCAATTAAAAGTTAGATTAAGATTGTTGGGGAGTCGGTGGATATTGGAGAGATGCTTGAAAAGGAAAAATATACAGGGCTGTGGGGAAAGAGCAGGGGACTGGGACTAATTGGATAGCTTTCAAAGAGCCGGCACAGGCCCAATGGGCTCCATGATCAATGTGCTCTGATTCTTTGTCCATTCTATAAAGAACTTCCTGATAATCAACACCTGGAGTAGACTTCCAGGTAGAGTAGTGGAGGCCAAAATCATGGACTCATTTAAGAAAGGAGAGGACCTTTTAAGGTCCGTCTGGATGAACTAGTTAAGATGGGGCAACTGTCCTTCCTCCGCAGTAATTACCTTGTGTTCAGCTGGCATCGTGAGCAGTATAAAAGCAACTTGAATTCCGTCAGGGCAGCATTAGTAGCGCTATAGTTAGCATTATTCTCCCAGAGTATGGCGCTGGGAAAGTTATCCAGGTTTCCTTCTCTTGATGCTATCCAGTGATTCCTGCTGGAAGCCATGTGTGCGGGCGCATCAGGTGATGACGGGATTGGTCTTGGTTGGAGTGCCCTCTACAGTTGAATGTAATGTTGACCCTCACCATCTTGGCTCAATCAAAAAGGATGGCTTCTTGGGAGAGGTAGCAGAAGGCTGCCGATACCCATGGAGCTCTACCCCAGCAAAATGTGTAAGGAGAGGTGGAGTCAAAGGGGAAAAAAATATGGTATTCATCCCTTCTATCTAACTGGTTTCAAGTCTAGGTGCTAGAGATGATGGGACTGTGTTTTAACCCACTTTAACACCCAAGTCTCTCCGGGTCATTATGTATTTAATTTTTTTAAATAATTCAAGTCAGGTGGTGATGTATTTGGGTATTTAGCGACCCTACAAAGTACAGTTGCTACCAAGGTTGAAGTTGACTGTATTCACATTAACAAATCAAATTCTGTTGTTTTCTAACCATAGGCATCTTCATCGCTCTTCTGCTTCGCTTTGATGTGAGGTAAGCTGCTTGAATACATGAATAGAATTGTATATGGCCAAAATCTTCCACTTGTGTTTGCACGAGGGAAAAGATCTGCCCTACATTTGTCAGTTGATATTGGACTAGGTTTGTTGATCCTGATAAAACTGTACTAGTCCGTCAGTTACTGTACACTAATAAAGCAGTGGAGTTTTAAAAGTCGATTTGGGTTTAAGGAAAGTATTTGCAGCTTAAAGGAGGTCGAAGTTGCAAATGGTATTCATGTTTTAACTGATGGAATTGCAAACCTGCAGCTTAATAACTGAAAGTGTGTGTTTATGTAAAACAATTTTGCATTCAAAATACGGCTGCGCGAGATCCCTGGAGCGCTGGGCGGCAACACCGCTTACAGGGATCATTGGTTGTGGCGTAGTCTAGCTATTTGGAGTTCTGAATGGTCTTGGCAATGTTGGAAATGTACAGTATATAGAGATTACATTTTCTGTACAGTTTCTCTTTATACATACCAGTTTCACTTGCATGTTTTTATTTGAATAGTTCTTCCCTTTCTGTAAATTTTCTCCCCTGCTCTTGTCCCCTTCCTGAAGGCATTGATTCCTTTGTGTAGTATGGTGCCTTCTAGTACCTCGCCCAAGTGACCGTTCTTCATGTGTGAACCTAGGCGGTGAATGTTGAGCCAAGGGGGCATTTCTGCCTTATTCCCACATTGTGCGCTTGCAGCAAGGGTTGCTGGTTAGCAGCTAGGATTGGGAACCCCAGACATTCTTGTTCTCCTCCTCCACCCCCCACCAACCATCCTAAACCTGCGACACAGAGGTCGATTGCAGTGTCATCCTGGCCGAGATCCACTGACTTGGCAGTGACTGCGGATAAAATGTGGGGACCTTCCTGCTCTTTGTGGCTCTCTGCTCGCAGGAGAAACGTGCTGAGCTGTTCAGAGAAGTAACTGCAGATTAAACGAATATTCCAAGCTGCTGTATTTGCTTTCCCTGGAATATGCTGGGGAATATCGAGCGGCATAAAATGGCAAAGTAAAATGCCCATCATTGTTTTAAGTTTGGCTTATTCTTTATTTCATGCTTATGGGCTACTTAATGGTTGTACTGATTAGATTCTTGTACTGAAATTCAGACTGATCGTGTCTTAAAATCCTGCTGTTGAAAATAATCAGTATCGTATACAGAGATTGCTAACCGGTCCTTTTTTTTTCTCCTCCCTTCTGGCCCAGTTTGAAGAAGAATAGCCGAACGTACTTCTACACCAGCTTCTTAGCTTATGTCTTTGGTCTTGGACTTACCATTTATGTGATGCACACTTTCAAGCACGCTCAGGTGAGTTATGCTTTGTAGTCTTAAATCTCAATTGTACATTGATCCTAGTTGCATAAACTGGGCTGCTTGTGGGTTTTCACAACCAATCCTGGATTGAGGCTGATTCATTAGATTTGCTTTGATTTTACTGTCCTCCCATATCCTATCTTGCAAACACAACCCATCGCAACATGCTGCTCCTGATTAATTTCCCCCCTCAAACCTGCTATACTGTCCCCAGTTGTCAATCTTCCTGGGCTAACCTTCAGATGTGGAGTGTAAAGATAGTGAGAGACTCCAATAACCTGAACTCACCTATTGGATTCATGTTTTGCAATTCACTTTTTAAATTTTTTTTCCCAGTTGTGTAATTCTGGTTTTAGCATATGTGACTGAAAAAGGAATTTACATTTCCCATCTCTCTCTCTCAAGAGCTCTCAAATTCTAGTAGGGGGTGCTGTCGTCTTTGCTGGGAACCTTGTTTGTCCAAGCACGTTCTATTGTAAATTGCTGAAGTAGTTTATCTACCCTGTTAAACTTTACACCGTAATAAAACATCCCTCCTACCTGCTTGCAGAGTAATGTGGCTAGTCACTCTGGCCTGATTTTTATAACTCCTTTCATATCCAATCTCCTCTTTGAGCAACATTCCTTTTAGGTGTTCACTCAATTGCCAATTTTGACAAAAGGCTAAACTTGATTCCAAGTTATTGTGGATTGACCATATACTGCAAAATTGTGTATGCGACATGCTTTCAGTGTCAGCTGTGGCTCAGTGGCTAACACTCTCGCCTCTGCGCCAAATGGTTCTGGGTTCAAGTCCCGCTCCAGAGACTTGAGCACTTGATCTAGGCTGACACTCCAGTGACGTGCTGAGGGAGTGCTGCACTGTCGGAGGTGTCGTCTTTCAGGTGAGACGTTAAACCGAGGCCCCGTCTGCTCTCGGGTGGATGTAAAAGATCCCATTGCACTATTTTTTGAAGAAGAGCAGGGGAGTTATCCCCGGTGTCTTGGCCAATATTTATCCCTCAATCAACATCACTAAAACAGATTATCTGGTCATTATCACATTGCTGTTTGTGGGAGCTTGCTGTGCGCTAATTGGCTGCTGCGTTTCCCACATTACAACAGTGACTGCACACCAAAAGTACTTCATTGTCTGTAAAGTGCTCTGGGACGTCCGGTGGTCGTGAAAGGCGCTATAGAAATGCAAGGCCGTCTTTTTTTTCTCTCTTTCTCCTCCTTCCCCTTCTCTTTGCCCTTCTCGAATGGATCTTGTGGTATGAGACCCGACCAGCAGTCCTGATTATAATTTGGCAGTAAATAGGAGTTTGGAAAAGTCTGTGAGAGTGTAGCTGTTGACTTTGTGATTGTACTCATTATGCTTTTATATTTTTTTTCTATGACATTTGCTAATGGACCAATGTGTTCTTAGGCATTTAATTTGCCAAACCATTTTCTTATCACAACTTGCTCTCCAGTTTTGCATTTTCCCCATTGCCTTTGCTTCCTGTGGATAACAACTTCACCTCCTGACAACCTGTTAAATCCCTACATGGGTGGTTGGCGGGGAAGGGAAACGTGAACAAACTCCCCATCATGCCGTAGGGCTGCATATTTTAGATGTGGGTGGTATATTTTCTGGCCCATAAACTTGTTTGCCCCTGCTCATTCTTCCATGCTTCACTTCACGCACTCCAGAGACTTGACCACAAAAATCTAGGCTGACACTCCAAGGCAGTACCGAGGGAGTGCTGCACTGTCGGAGGTGCCGTATTTTGGATGAGACATTTAACTGAGGGCCCCATCTGCCCCCTCAGGTGGACGTAAAAGATCCCATGGCACTATTTTGAGGAAGAGCAGAGTAGTTCTCCCTGGTGTCCTGGCCATTATTTATCCCTCAACCAGCATCACAAAAACTGATTATTTGGTCATTATCACGTTGCTGTTTATGGGATCTTGCTTAGCCCAAATTAGCTGCCACATTACAACAGTGACTACACTTTAAAAAGTACTTAATTGGCTGTAAAGTGCTTTGGGATGTCCTGAGGTCATGAAAGACGCTATATAAATGGAAGTTCTTTCTTTTTTTCTTTCTTTCTGATCTAGGGATACAGTCCTAGTCTTGTCACTCTCTTTGGGAGATGTTCAAGCTATCCTGGACCATAATTTTTGACTTGCATTGCTAGTCTTCAAACTGCAAAACCGCATTATCTAACGTGCTACCAACAAAATTTGAAAGATATTTGTGCATTTTCGCTGTTTGTCTAATGAGCTCATTTTCTGCAAATATCGCTTCCCCCTCCTCTCCTGACTGTGTTGGCTATTCTGGTTTACCTGTTCACCTTATCGAACTCAAATGTGTTCATTTCCCATCTCTTGTGGATTCACTATTCTGATTTTCTGCTGTCATGCACCATCTTGTAGAAAGCATGCGCACCTCCCGAGGAACCTCATGCATTAGTGCTGTTTCACTGGACATTCTTTCCTCCCCCCCCCCCCCCCCCAACCAATTAACATTTCTCTGTAATTCTACGAGCCAATTCTGATCAAGGAAAATTTGACTTGTTTTCCAGTATATCTCTGTCGTTAATTTAGTTCTTTCAGTAACCTGTTCACAGATTGTCGCTACAAATATCATGCTGAAACTCTGCTTTAGAACATAAGGAATAGGAGCAGGAGTAGGCCACTTGGCCCCTCGAGCCTGCTCTCTCCATTTAATGAGATCATGGCTGATCTGATCTTGGGCTCAGCTCCATTTCCCTGCCCGCTCCCCATAACCCATCTGCAAATCTTTGAAAAGGTCAATTATGAGGTCCGAATCCCATCATCCCCACGCCCGAAATGTCTTTGGTCTTTTCTCTTTACGGATTCTGACTGACCTGCTGTGTACTTCCAGCATTTTCTGTTTTATTTGTAATATCACTATATCCAGTCTGAGAGGAGGCTGTAAATAACACTTAAAATGACTTCCTTGATACAGACCACTTAACTGCAACTCCCACTCTTCGCTGATGTTATGCCTTTTAAAGTCAGTTTTTATTGCCAATTTAAAAACTTGTGTTTTTTGGCTTTTTTTCCAGTTATTTTTAGCTTGAAAATCTGAGGGGGCAAAACTAACAGTCCAATAACCAGATTAAATTCAGAGGGAAGCAGTTTAATTTTGGACAGCGTTAATCATAGAATCATCGGAATTTATGGCACAGAAAGAGGTCATTGGGCCCATCGTGTCTGTGCCGGCCGTTATCCAGCCTAATCCCACTTCCAGCTCTTGGTCCGTAGCCCTGTAGGTTACGGCACTTCACGTGCATATCCAAGTACTCTTTAAATGCGATGAGGATTTTTGCCTCTACCACCCTTTCAGGCAGTGAGTTCCAGACCCCCACCACCCTCTGGGTGAGAAAAGTTCTTCTCAACTCCCTCTAATCATTGTATCAATTACTTAAAATCTATGCCCTGCTAAACCTCGTGAAAGCAAGCAAAAGACTAACTAGGTACAATCAAGCTAAATGACAACACACTTATTTACACAGTTCACAGACGACACTTTTTTTGGCCTCTATGGTAGTTCGAAAAGTAAAGCAGGTTTCCACTATCGCAAACCCCATCAAGCCATTTCAGCAATAAAACATTTGTGAATGTGCGTTGCAAAATGTTGACTGCCAAAACTAGTCTTTGAAAATTATATCTGCTTCATATGGTGGTGGTGATGTGCTACTTTAAAGTCTGACAGAGATGCTAAAGTTTCATCTTGCAGTGTGTGCTTTGAATGTTACATGATCACTGCATGCAGTGAATCACTTTTTTGTTAACATGGCTGTAGTCATGATCAAGACTCTTCAATGTGCATCCTGACATTTGGTGCACATCTCTGGACCTCTGTTTTCTTACCAAAAAAATAAGAGAAATTTCTCTTTTTCCCCCTCTCCAACTGGGAGGAAATCGTTTTTTAACCAATTCACTATGCAGAAACAGTCCAGGAATTTAGGGTGAAAACTGATTTTAAAGGTCTCTGTCTCAGAAACATAGAAGATAGGAGCAGGCCATTCGGCCCCTCGAGCCTGCTCCGCCATTCGATGAGATCATGGCTGATCATCCAAACTCAGTACCCTGTACTTGCCTTCTCCCCATATCCCTTGATACCTTTAGCTTTAAGAAATATATCTAACTCATTCTTGAATATATTTAATGACTTGGCCTCAACTACCTTCTGTGGTAGAGAATTCCACAGGTTCACCACTCTCTGGGTGAAGAAATTCTTCCTCATTTCTGTCCTAAATGGCTTACCCCTTATCCTTAGATTATGACCCCTGGTTCTGGACTCTCCGACCATCAGGAACATTCTTCCTGCATCTAGTTTGTCCAGACCTGTCAGAATTTTATATGTTTCGATGAGATCCCCTCTCATTCTTCTATACTCCAGCGAGTATAAGCCCAATCGACCCAATCTCTCCTCATATGTCATTCCTGCCATCCCAGGTATCAGCCTTGTGAATCTTCTGTTGAGAGGCAACACCATATTGACCCAAACTAATTCAACTGCATGAAGAAAGCAAGCAACAGCAAGAAATAGAATCCCAATCATTTATTTAAAAAAAAAAAAAATCTTTTCAAGGGGAGTGGAAGGTAAGTGTGCTTTCTGCTGCATTGAGAAATGTGATTGAATGCCCTCTGGAAATATTGATGCAAGCCCTAGTGCAAATAAGTGTCATTTTTGCAACAAAAACTTGCTAAAGAGCAGATTATTCTGTGTATTCTGATTATTATTTTGGCTTAAACTCTGGGTATAGCGGGTATAAAGTTTTGTGTTTCCTTCTAACTTTTTTTTTAATTGCCAGCCTGCTCTACTGTACCTGGTACCTGCCTGCATTGGGTTCCCAGTCATTGTTGCTGTGGTTAAGGGAGAACTGACTGAAATGTTCAGGTAAGAATTTGGATTGAACTGACCATCAGGAATGTGGCTTACACGGAGTCGTCTTGTCAGGTGTACGCTAAATGTCTACAATTGGTACAATTATGAATTACTCTTTTGCAAAACTACTTGGCAAATTCTGATTTCTGTCTGGCACAGCATCTTGGTGTTAATGGTATACATGTAAGGCACAAATGTGTCCTGTATCAATGTAAAGCTCATTTCTATTCCCTTGAGCTCAGCCATATACTAGAGTGTGTTTCATTTTCATTTGTGGTGGGCTATCTAGGAATTTTACCCTAGATATTTTAGGTTAAGAATAGTATGTGTGCGATTCAAAAACAATGCACCTGCGGAGTTTTGATGTATATTTGAGCTTTATGCTCCCTGCTTCACTTCCTTTGAACACTTACTTGCTTCAAGCTGGCAAACAACTAGCATCCATTATCGTGCATGTAAATACAGAGATTTGCAATTCGACATGACGGAATTGTAATTAAACCACTTCATTTATGGAGCCTTTGCTACAGGGTTATCCTGTAATGAGTAACCCCTGAGACAACCCTGTATCATAAACCAAGCGCCTGTGCTATCAGTAGCACAAGATTGGCAGATGGTTTCCTTTAGTTGGGGAATCTGAAGCCAATTGTATTATTCCTCTGCCACCCTGGTTGGCGCCTGTAGGGCATTCCTGGTTTGCATGCTTCAGTACTGCATTCTGCAGTACACTAAGCCTTTGGAACAAAGTCCTGTGATACTTCAAGATGAATAACTTAAAAAATAAGTGATGCTTCTCTGATAGCATATTGGCCACTGGACTATCAATGAGGTGTGGACCATACAAACCAGAAAGATCTCTGGTTCATATGCCAGTTTTAGTTGATCTTTGCCATGGTGGCAGGGACGGTTATATGGTTGTCCTGCCCCTCTGGGTTTTGGGGATTGGGTGGAAACATCCGAGAATCCCGCTCTAGATCTTATTCAGGGCCACCTTCTGGAATGTGCATATATGTGTATGTTGGATGAAGATAGAATAAGAAATAGGAGCAGGAGTCGGCCGTACAGCCTGTCGAGCCTGCTCCGCAATTCAATAAGATCATGGTTGATCTTTGACCTCAACTCCACTTTCCCACCCAATCCCCATATCCCTTGATTCCCCTGGAGTCCAAAAATATATCTCTCCCAGAATATACTAACGATTCAGCATCCGCAGTTCTCTGGGGTAGAGAATTCCAAAGATTCACCACCCTCCGTGAAGAAATTCCTCCTCATCTCAGTCCTAAATGGCCGACCCCTTATCCTGAGATTATGCCCCCTCGTTCTAGACTTTCCAGCCAGAGAAAACAACCTCTCAGCGTCTACCCTGTCAATCCCCCTCAGAATCCTGAATGGTTCAATGCGATCCCCTCTCATTCTTCTGAACTCCAGAGAGTATAGGTCCAATCTACTCGATAGAACAGCCCTCTCATCAGGCCTGACTGGGATCTCCTGCTCCCTCTTGGTCAAATAGCCAACCAATGATAACTGAACATGTGTGATAGGTCACCTGAGGATACAGTTCAACAGGCAAATGCAGCCCTCCAGCACCTTGCCTAGCTACAACTTTCATAATAGGGGAGAAGGAGGTATGGTAGTGCTGATCCCTGCTAAGTAAATATCGCGCCTACATTTAGTGGACCTTAAACCTTCGTGATTTCCTTGTCTTTTTCAGGATGGCAGGCTGTGACTAGTGGGGTACCGCAAGGATCGGTGCTTGGGCCCCAGCTATTTACAATCTACATCAATGATTTGGATGAGGGGACTAAATGTAACATTTCCAAATTTGCTGATGATACAAAGCTCGGTGGCAGTGGCAGATGTGAAGAGGCTTCAAGGGGATCTTGACAGGCTCAGTGAGTGGGTGAGAACATGGCAGATGGAATATAATGTGGATAAATGTGAAGTTATCCACTTTGGTAGAAAAATCAGAAAGGCAGAGTATTTCCTAAAATGGTGAAAGATTGGGGAATGCAGATGCTCAAAGGGACCTGGGTCTCCTTGTACATGAGTCACCTGAAAGTGAATGTGCAGGTGCAGCAAGCCATTAGGAAGGCAAATGGTATGCTGGCCTTCATTACAAGAGGATTTGAGTACAGGAGTAAAGAAGTCTTACTCCAATTATATCGGGCCTTGGTGAGACCACACCTGGAGTACGGTGTACAATTTTGGTCTCCTTAGCTAAGGAAGGATATACTTGCCATAGAGGGAGTGCAACGAAGGTTCACGAGATTGATTCCTGGGATGGCGGGACTGTCGTATGAGAAGAGATTGAGTAAACTAGGCCTGTATTCTCTTGAATTCAGAAGAATGAGGGGATCTCATTGAAGCATACAAACTTATTACAGGGCTTGATAGGATGGATGCTGGGAGAATGTTTCCTTTGGTTGGGGAGTCTCGAACCAGGGGCCACAGCCTCAAGATAAAGGGTAGGCCATTCAGGACTGAGATGAGAAGAAATTTCTTCACACAGAGGGTGGTGAATCTTTGGAATTCTCTACCCACAAGGGCTGTGGAGGCTCAGTCATTGAGTATATTCAAAACAGAAGTCGATAGATTTCTGACTAGTAAGGGCATCAAGTGATATGGCGATAGGGCCGGTGAATGGAGTTGAGGCAGAAGATCAGCCATGATCTCACTGAATGGCGGAGCAGGCTTGAAGGGCCGAATGGCCTACTCCTGCTCCTATTTCTTACGTTATGTTCTTAAATGGAACATTGGTTTACTTGCCGTTTCCTTGTGCTATAGTTTCACACTCTGCCTTACCTTTTGAGATGTAGGCTAAAGTCTGCTAACATTTCCCCTAATCTCTGGATCAAGAGCACCTAGCCAAAGGTATTTAAGTTGGGGGGATGGAATGGGGTGGTGGGTGGGGGAGGCAGAAGGAACTGAAAAGTTGCAACATTGATTAATGGATAGTGCGCCACATGTTCCTGTCTGGAGGACTTCAACTATTCATCCATTAAAGTGAGATTGTCCCACCATAGAGCATTGAGTACTTTCAGCTTTCCCAATAGCCTGTGGGATGAACAAGGTGTGTTAGTATGGGAAGTTACTGAGAAGATGTCGACTCTCTTTATTTGCCAGATTGACAAATCTATCGAACAGTTGCCCATGGAGAGAGAGGACTTATGAATATGATATTTGGGCACTGAGTTGAGGAGAGAGAAATGCTGCTAAATATAGTGAAATATATTGATTTTTTTCCTGTTCTGATTCGAAATGCTACTGCTTAGTGGGCAAAATCGCACAAAGTAAGCTGAGTTCCCCTGATTTAGTGCATCAAGTACCACCCAGTTAGCTCTTGAATTATTTATTTCCAAGCTGAGAGTGAGACTGTTAAAAGAAACTAAATGGCAACAAGAGTGTGTGTGTAGTAAACATTCATCGATCGCCAGTGGGTTTTCTGAACACCTGGCACTTGAAACTTTGAGAACAAGTTATATTTGTAAAATGCTAGCTTCCCAAAATTAAATTGGCCAGACTTCAGCGAGCATTTTGGAGATCAGACAAACCAGAGCAGTACTTTCTACTCATTGCTTGCTGTATCTCTTTCTCAACCTGTATAATGGTTCTAAAAATATAGGCGGCTTGAACTAAAATACCATCAAATTTGTTGCCTTGCAGAGCTCGCTACAAACTCTGCAACAGTACCCAGCCGCTACTGTTTTTTCTGCAGTAATGCTTTATCTGAGGTTAGACTCCTCCTGAATAGCTCTCGAGCCAGTATGAAGTTATAAGAAGCAGAATCAGCGGCAGGTCTCTGCGCGGCAGCGAGTTTAATGCTTCAATCCAGTTACAATATTTTTGTGTGTTTTGCTTTCAGGTAGAGATGAGAATCCTTTCAACTAGAAAATACTCTTCTCTTTCACCTTTGCCATAGACTTTCCTTCCCCTTTAATGACACTAATGGTGTTCCTTTTAATGACACTAATGATGTTGTGATGTGCCACTGAGTCTGTCATCCCAGTGTACTGTAACTGAGTCTGACAGTTTTTACTTGTTTCTCCCAAGTTCTGTCTCTCTCTCTGGCTTTCCCAACCGTTTGATCCATGGAGTTCTTTCTCCCCCCCCCCCCCCCCCCCCCCCCCCCCCCCAGCAAGTTACCCATTGCCCCGGGTCGTTCACTGGGTGTCCTGGCAGCAGATCACATACCTGGTGTGAGAGGAAGGTGAAGGAGATGTAAAATAACAAATTACATGCATTATTGTGTGTGTATTTTTGTAGTTACAAGTTATGCTTGTCAGTTGAGCATTAAAATCTGATGTCACTGGCTCAGGAGTAAAAGTCTCTTTTCCTGAGCTGTACAGATCAGGAAAGTCCTGTGTTTGCTCCCTGATCTGTGCAGAATTAGCTGATCTTGGCTGTTGTAGGGGTAAGGATGATGGACATGGCCTCGAACCCTTGGCGTTGGAAGAGAAACATTTGCTGGGGTTCCTATTCCCAATTGCTATACAGCAGTCCCTCTACTGGAGGTGTGTCTATGCAGATGCCAAGTGAGGATATCATCAAGCTTGGTGCCAATGTCTTCCAGAGTCATCCTGTTGACACATACAGTCATGGCTTTTGTGTGAATAAAGGCCACTTGTGTGAGGTACTGGAGCCTTTTGAAACCGTATCCCAGTGAGTCAGCACCACACAAAAAACAGTATAATGATTAAAAAGCAGTTGTTACTTCTGGCAAAAGATCATTCTCTGGGCGAACTTTTAAGAGTTAATATCCTATACAGCTGGTCTGACTTCATATGAAAGGCCACTGCCCCAGAACAACGGCATGGCAACAAAGAAATTCCCCCGCGTTGACGATCATTAGTACTCAGTAGGCCAGCTGCAAGGAGAAATTTGTACTGTTGAGTGTTCCCAGGGATTCACGCAGCAGCCGTGCCAAATGAGCACCTGCTTTTAGCTTTGATGTTTAATTAATCCAGAGACGCAGCCGCAGACTGATGGCGGCCTTATTCTAGTCCTATCGCAAGCACCTGAAATTCAAAATACAGCTGTTTGCAAAAGAAAAACATGAAGGCATGTTCTTGTTTGGGTTCATCAAACCGCACTGTGGCAGCTGACCAAAGCTGCTTTTTTTTTTTTGCTGTGTATGTTTATTCTTTGGAACAGAGTGACTGAAATCTCAGTAAAGGGTTTACAGGACAGCGGGAACCTATGTAAAGGAGGCGGGCGGCTGTTAGTTGTGTTTAATAGTGGGTAGTTTGACTGCAAATGTGGGAACCTTTGGTTCCTTTTAAGAGGTGGTTTAGTGCTTTTAGCTATCTTGAGAACTGATCTCATCCGTTGTATGCTTTGATTCATTTACAATTGTCTCCGTACTGATTCTCCATCCTGGTTATTTTGAGAGATTTGGTGGCATTGCCCACATTTCAAATTCAGCTTGGCTGCCAACTTGGCTGGTCTATCAGAACAGGTGGCAGTAGACTTTGTAAGATTTTTGAATTACTGTGTCTCTAGCATCCAATTCATGATGGAATGGGGATCTCATTGAAACGTATAAAAATCTGACGGGGCTAGACAGACTGGATGCAAGGAGGATGTTTCCCCTGCCTGGGGGGGTCTAGAATGAGGGGTCACAGTCTCATGATACGGGGTAGGACATTTAGGACTGAGATGAGGAGAAATTTCTTCACTCAGGGTGGTGAACCTGTGGAATTCTCTACTGCTGTGGAGGCCAAGTCACTGAATATATTTAAGAAGGAGATAGATTTCCAGACACAAAAGGCATCAAGGGGTATGGGGGGAGAGAGAGAGGATCAGCCATGATCATATTGAATGGCAGAGCAGGCTAAAAGGGCCGAATGGCCTACTCCTGCTCCTATGTTTCTATGAATGTCTTTAGTTTGCTTCAATTCCTCAATAACTGCATGAGGACGGTTATTTGCTTCAACTATCTTTTTTTATTTTTAAAAAACAACTTGGGTTTTTTGTCTCAGCCCCCAATCACAGCCAGTTGGCATTGGATTTTTTCTTCCCCTACCTTACATTGGAAGTCCAGTCTAAGTGTTGGTCATTCTTTGTGGGAAAAAGAACATTGTGATTTTCCTAAATTTGCCGTTCACCACGTTGAGCCTGTGCCCCCTTATCCTACTTATAAGGTGCCACATAAAGGTTGTTGAGGAGGATAAGGGCACGTGAGGTTGGGGGTAAGCTATTAGCAAGGATAAAGGATTGGTTAACTGACAAAACGGAGAGTAGGGATAAATGGCTCATTTTCAGATTTGTGGGGTGCCGTAAGGATCAGTGCTTAGGCCTCAGCTGTTTACAATCTATATTAATGACTTCGATGAAGGGGCTGAGTGGAGTGTATCCAAATTTGCTGACTATACAAAGCTAGGTGGAAAAGTAAGATGTAAGGAGGATGCAAAGGGATATAGACAGGTTAAGTGAGGTGGCAGATGGAGTATAATGTGGGGAAATGTGAGGTTATTCACTTTGGTAGGAAGAATAGAAAAACAGAATATTTTTTAAATGGCGAGAAACTATTAAATGTTGGTGTTCAGAGAGATTTGGGTGTCCTAGTACAAGAAACAGTCAGCATGCAGGTACAGCAAGCAATTAGGAAGGCAAATTTCATGTTGGCCTTTATTACTAGAGCGTTGGACATTTGTACAGGGCTCTGGTGAGACCACACCTGGAGTACTGTGCAAAGTTTTGGTCTCTGTTTTTAAGGAAGGATATACTTGCCTTGGAGGCAGTGGAGCAAAGGTTCACTAGATTGATCCCTGGGATGAGGGTCGTCCTATGAGGAGAGATTAAGTAGATTGGGCCTATACTCTCTGGAGTTTAGAAAAATAAGTTGTGATCTCATTGAAACATCTAAGTTTCTAAGGGGGGTTGACCGGATAGATGCTGAGATTGTTTCCTCTGGCTGGAGAGTCTAGAACCAGGGGGCATAGTTTCAGGATAAGGGGTTGGCCATTTAAGACTGAGATGAGGAGGAATTTCCAGAGGGTTGTGAATCTTTGGAATTCTCTGCCCCAAAGTGCTGTGGATGTTGAGTATTTTTGGACTCCAGAGGAATTAAGGGATATGAGGATAGGGTAGGAAAGTGGAGTTGAGGTCGAAGATCAGCCATGATCTTATTGAATGGTGGAGCAGGCTCGAGGGACGTTACTCCTGCTTCTAATTCTTTTTTATAGCATACCTTGGCGTTGTGACCAACTGTACCTTTTCTACACCGTTTAATAACTTGTACAACTCTACAGTATTCTCTCATCTCCTTTCAAGGTTCAATTGCAAGTCTGAGACCTTAAACCGAGACCCCGTCTGGCCACTCGGGTTTGACGTACAAGATCCCAGGGGATTATTGAAGAGCAGGGGAGTTTTCCCGGTGTCATGGCCAGCAGTTATCCTTCAACCAACAGTTTAATTGGTCATTTGTCTTCCTGCTGTTTGGGACCTTGCTGTGTGCAAATTTGCTCCTGCATTTCCCTACATTACAACAGTGACTGCTCTTCAAAAGTAATTAATGGGCTGTGAAATGCTTTGAGGTCCTGAGATTGTGAAAGGCGCTATATAAATGCAAGTTTTTTTCCCTCTTTTGTTCGATGGGAAAGTTTTAATACAATAGTCCTCGAGTGTTTTTTTTTTAAAATGGGGTAACTTTAAATTTATTTAATTGGATGCCTTTTATGTGGCTGTATTCCAAATGCGGGATCTAGTGAGAGTTTACTTCTTGCTGTTCAGAAATGGTAGGGATTCGTATAACTTGGATTCTTAATAAATTAAATCCTTTCAGTTTTTAGTGATCTAAGCATTTGATGACTTGTCATTCAAGTGGTTATGCTCACCTTGTGTCTTCATGAGAAAACATTAAGCCACACATTCCAGAAGGTCCCAGGTCTGCCAAGTTGGCTGATCCCAGCCAAGACATCAACTGGGATACTAAAGTTGACTCAACATCTCTGGGGTAAGCAAGAGAAAAATCAGTCGAGGTTCCCGGTCCCAGTTGCTATCCAGTGGCTCATGCAACATTCAGAGGTGCACTTTTTGCTGAATACATTGGCTGTAATGGCCTCCATGGTCGCTTGGTGTCTATGCTTAAAGTGAAGAAAGACCTGTGAAATCATACTCCAGCAATAGTCGGCATCTTCAGGAAAAGGGGCAAGAAGATTGGCAAAGTTTGCTTCCACATTTAAACAGAATGCTACTTTTAACACTTGATCGGTTAAGCAAAGTGTATGGGATAGCTGGCTTTGTAAAACCGGACATTGAATACTAAAACAAGGAAGTCATGCTGAACAACAACTTGCATTTATATAGCGCATTTACCTTGGTAAAACGTCCCAAGGCGCTTCACAGGAGTGTTACCAAAAACAAAATGACACCGAGCCATATAGAGATGTTGGGACAGTGACCAAATGCTTGGTCAAAGAGCTAGGTTTTAAGGAACATCTTAAAGGAGGAAAGAGAAGTTGGGGGCGGAGCAAGAGGTTTAGGGCGGGAATTCCACAGCTTAGGACCTTGGCAGCAGTCAGTGGTGGAGCAATTAAAATCGGGGATGTTCAAGAGGCCAGAATTGGTTGAGCACAGGGATCTCTGGGGATTGTAGGGCTGGAGATTAGTGATGGGGAGGGGCGAGGCCATGAAGGGATTTTAAAACAAGGATGAGAATTTTACAATGGGAGGCATTGCTTCACTGGGCGTCAATGTAGGTCAGCGAGCACAGGGGAGATGTATGAGTGGGACTTGGTGTGAGTTAGGACGTGGATAGCAGAGTAAACATTTATAAATCACTGGTTAGGCCTCAGCTGGGGTATTGAGTACAATTCTGGACATTGCACTTTAGGAAGGGTGTCGAGGCCTTGGAGAGGGTGCAGAGGAGGTTTACCAGGATGATACCAAGGATGAGGGAATTAAGTTATATGGGGAGATTGCAGAAGCTTTAATTGTTCTCCTTCGGAGCAGCGAAGGGGAGACCTAATTGAGGTATTCAAAATTGAAAGGTTGTGATTGAGCAAGTAGGGAGAAACTGTTTTCACTGACAAGTGGATCGCTAACCAGAGGTCATAGAGTTAAAACAATTGGCAAAGAACAAGAGCTAAATGAGCAGAAATTGTTTCACAGAAGGTTAAGATCGCACTACCTAAAAGGGTGGTGGGAGCTGATTCCATAGGAACTTTCAAAAGGCAATTGGACATGAACTTAAAGATGATTAATTGGCAGGGCTATGGCGGGGGGTGGGGGAGAAACTGGGGTGTGGGATGAAATTGGATCGCTCTTTCAAAGAGCCAGCACAGGCACAACGGGCTGAATGGCTGCCTTCTGGGCTGTAAGATTATATGATTCTATGAATTCTGCATCAGTATTTTTCCATGAAATGTAAAAATCATGATTGTCGCCATGGTATAGAAATTACACTAACAGTGTTATATTAAAGCCTTTTAAAGACGGAGCTTTTAGCCACCTCTCCGAATAGATCCATCTTTGGCTAATTATGCTTCTGTGCTGTTCCTTGGGATGTTTTCCTACTTTAAAGGTGCTGTATAAATGTAAGCTGCTTTATCAACACTGCATGCTCCAGATGTCCCTTTTATTCTCTCCGCACATGCTTGGTGTTATTTCCTTTGGTGATATCATAGAATCATAGCAACTTGCAGCATAGAAGGAGGCCATTCGGCCCGTCGTGCCTGTGCTGGCTCTTTGAAAGATCAGTCGTGTTTCGTTCCCACACCCACGCATTTTTTCCGTAACCCTGTAAGTTCCTCATCCTCCAGAACCCGTCCGACTCCCTTTTAAAAAATTATTTATGGAATCCGCTTCTACCACCTTTTCAGGTCGAGCGTTCCAGATCCCAACAACTCCGAGTGGAAAAAAATTTCTCCTCATCTCCCCTCTAGATCTTTTTCCAATGACTTTAAATCCATGACCTCTAGTTATTGACCCACTTGCCAGAGGGAATATTTTTTCCCTATTTATCTAGCTTGTCTCTCAGTTGTTCCCAATGCCACCACACTTCCCCATACATACATTTTGTGTGTCCTTACTCTTGTTTCTGTCCTTGCACAGCAAATCAATGGATCACTGTTTCTGTAAACTTTCTGGTCTTAAGTGCTACATTGATCCTGTTTGTTCTGTAACACTGCTGGGAGATTACCTGAACAGCAGTTACTTTGTGCAAAAGTGTCCCTTGCAGTGACCCGAGTGGGAAGTGTTGTCTCCAGAGAAGTGAATTTTCTTTCATTTTCTACCCTGCTCTCTCCGAAGAGCTGGCTCTTGGTGACGTAGTGTTCCTTGAGGGTCATCAGGTCTCTTTCCCAAGTGGCCGCTCTGTATGTGAGCCTGGGTAGTGATGGTATAGCGATATATTCGACTATGAAAAGCGATGCTGCCAAGCCTGATTCTGTTCACTCCAGAGGTCTGCACTTTCTAGCGAGAGTTGCTGGGTAGTCAGCAGTGAGAAATCTGGCAGACTTTTTATTTGCCTTAACCACCCACCAGTTAGAGCTCTGCAGGATTGCAGAAATCCCTGCTGTGCAGTTTGCTGATGAACCGGCCTGATCTAACACTGATGTAGAATTGCAGGAACATTGTGAACCGCAGAACATATTTTTGCAACTTTCTCTTGAGTAATTAGAAGGTAGGAATGAAGTGGGGCAGTATTCCGGATATGTTTAAGCAGGATCTCGGGTGGCCCTTGTTTTGCTGAACTCTTTGAGGGCTTGAAAATATATACAAGTCACTAATTTTATTCAAACCATAATGGAAATGTGGGTGTCGGTGAGCTTTTCTTGTTCCGGACGTGCTGTCGGGACTCTTGGACCTGTCGTCTGCTTGAGTTGTTGGAGATCTTGTCTATGGTTGCTCAGCTGCAAGTGAAGATAAAAATGGAAGGAAGAGCTGATCACTCCAGTCCAGCTCCCGACATCCAGTTAGAGTTTCCAATATAAATAAGGGCGTAGGAATTTATAATGGAAAACGTTGACCGCATGTAAGTACAGATGTACAATTAATAGATTTTCCATGTTCATACTAGTGAAACTCCAACACGGTGAGATCTGTTTTTATGAAGCTGGGGAACTTTATCAACCCCTTCCTTCTGTTTCACATCTCCACCTCCCCAAAAAAGGACAGTGGGTATGGTATTAACCTGTGTTGTTTTCGCACTGTGGCCGGATCAGAGTGGGCTTGACAAAAGCCTGGCTTGCCCTTGCCCAACTTCTCAATGGGGAGGAAAAATACATAACGGGGAAAGATACAAAGTGGCAATAGAAAAAACGACCCTTTGTCCGCCATTCCTGTCCTGAAGGTGTTAACTCTTGGTGGGGTACAGACACTGGATACCCTCTGATACCTCCTCCAAGCTGCTGCTGTTTGAGAGGCTAGCCAACCATGGGATATCACAACCGAGCCTGATGCTGTCCACATAACTGTACTTTAGTAGAGTTGCTGAATTGTAACCTTGTACATGAGTCACCTGAAAGTGAATGTGCAGGTGCAGCAAGCCATTAGGAAGGCAGATGGTATGCTGGCCTTCATTACAAGAGGATTTGAGTACAGGAGTAAAGAAGTCTTACTCCAATTATATAGGGCCTTGGTGAGACCACACCTGGAGCACGGTGTACAATTTTGGTCTCTTTACCTAAGGAAGGATATACTTGCCATAGAGGGAGTGCAACGAAGGTTCACGAGATTGATTCCTGGGATGGCGGGGCTGTCGTATGAGAAGAGATTGAGTAAACTAGGCCTGTATTCTCTTGAATTCAGAAGAATGAGAGGGGATCTCATTGAAGCATACAAAATTATTACAGGGCTTGATAGGGTGGATGCTGGGAGAATACTTCCCTTGGCTGGGGAGTCTAGAACCAGGGGCCACAGCCTCAGGATAAAGGGTAGGCCATTCAGGACTGAGATGAGAAGAGATTTCTTCACACAGAGGGTGGTGAATCTTTGGAATTCTCTACCCCAGAGGGCTGTGTAGGCTCAGTCATTGGGTATATTCAAAACAGAAGTCGATAGATTTCTGACTAGTAAGGGCATCAAGTGATATGGCGATAGGGCCGGTGAATGGAGTTGAGGCAGAAGATTCGCCATGATCTCATTGAATGGCGGAGCAGGCTCGAATGGTCTGCTCCTGTTTCTTATCTTCTATTGTTCTTAACCAGAATCCGAAACCCTGGCTGTTTTTTTTCCTCTTCCCCATTTCAAGGACGCTGAGGTAAGTTGCAGCACGTCTAATTCCGAGTTGAGCTCCGCTGACTCTACTCACGAGAATGGATTAAACCTTCCTTATCAGAATAGTTGTTCCACTCCCCACCTCAACCAGTTGAATCAGAAGTACAGTGTAGTAGAAAGCAAAGAAATCTGTGCGCTAGTCATTGGGGACATGTTGGGACCAATGCTCCCGCTAAGCTGTGCAGCCACGCAGCGGTCTGGAGGCTCCGCGCAGGCCGCCCACCAGATGTTACTTTTGAAGAAACCGCGCACGCGCGAAAACTTGAGTGGGCCGCGCAGCCAGTTAAAGGGATCAGGCACGGGAAAAAAATTACAGGGAATATTGGTTGGGACTAAATCCAGAGTCCGTAATGCACAGATATGGTTCCAAAGTCCAATCTGCAACAGATTGCAACATTGCAATGACAAATTACGTGCGTCTGTGTGACGACTTTGCTTTCACTGAACTTTTGCCAGTGCCGTAGCAGATTGAGTTCAAATGTAGCATTTCTAACTTCCAGATGATTGTTGGCAAAGCAGAGAATGGAGGATAGTCATTTTTTTTTGCCTGTTCTCCATTCCCAGCTACAGTACATAATTTCTGATCCACTGAAGTAGCAAATTCAGTTAATAGATGCAGCCTTCGTGTCTAATCTCTTCCTCAAAATTAGTACATTGTTTAGGAGTCATCATGGCTGCCCTAAACCAGACAGATAGTCTTTGAAAACCTGAGATTTATTTGGAGTGTTAATGCTTGGATCTAAAGTTTAAAAAGGAATTTGGTACGTCAGGTTTGTATTAATGGGAGTTTTGAGATTTCTCTGTATTTGCATTTGCTGTTCTTTTTTAAAAAAAAAATTGTTTGTGCACTCTTTCTTAATTCTTTCTTTTGTTCTCTTCCTCTTACCCTATCCCTCCCCCCTTTTCACGTTCTGTTACTGAATCAGCTACGAGTCTTCAGCTGAGGTCATGCCACACACGCCAAGACTCACCCACTTCCCCACTGTCTCGGGCTCCCCTGCGAGTCTGGCCAACTCTATGCAGCAAAAGCCCAACTCCCCCCGCCGCAGGCGGACGAACCCGAGCCCCATGTAGTCGTGTGACGGGGGCTTGTGGAGCAGCCAACGGGTCAGGTATATGCGACTTCTTGCCAAGCTTTGCCTGTATATTAATATTTCCAGCATGTTGCTACAGTGCAAGCGCCTTTGACTTCTGTGTGGTGTTTCCTTTTCCTCTTGTGCGTAGTCTGATTTTTTTTTTAATTATTTGTTCTTCATTTGAGGGTAGAGCTGTTAATCCATTAACGAACAACTTCAAATGCATGCCCTGAACATGACCCTCAGCAAAGCTTGCCTGCAGTGCTTTAGGTAGTGTGATTTGTGTCACCGTTGCTAATCCTTCAGCATGGGCATCGCTGTGCATCCACTGCGCTGGATTATGCTGGTGGTTGGCTTTATTTCAACATCTGCTTGCAAAATGCTGGAGCCAATCATGAGAATGAAAGAACATTACAGTCCTCCAAACCACTCCCATAAGCTCCGTTGTATATATTAGAAGAACGAAAAATAATGCCCAGGGTAATCACAAGGCTGGACTCCCTCTTTGTGGTTCAACTGCCTGATGTAACCCATCCCAGATACGTTGCAATTTAACATTGCCTTAATCCCTGATATTGCAAGGCCTCTGGATGGCCATTCTGTGTATGATGAATAATCAAATGATGGTCCTATATTTTGAAATGAAATTGAACATATTTAAAATGTTGAAAACATTGAAATATTCAGATCCATTTGGTTGAGTTCTAGAAATCTAATTGAATGCCCTTTTATAAAGCCTAAGTTCAGTTAACTTGAAATGACCACGTGCTTGAGGAGAGTACTCACTGACCGTAAACTCTTTTCAGGCAAATGCTGCTCGTCTTAGGAGAGCAGGGTCTGGTCCAGAGTCGATAGCTCAACTATTCAGAAGATGTAAAACCACTTCACTAAGAGCTATAGCGGCTTCTGATGGTCATGACTGTATTCCTGACTAGTTAATTTAATAAACTCTTACACCTAGCTGCTTGTAACCGCACACTTGAGCTGTCCAGTTTTGCTGTTGATGTTGTGTGTACAGTGTGGGGGGGGGTGGGGGGGGGGTTTGGTCTCCAAAAAGCATTTCTTGTTCAAGAAAGCAGACAGGTGATCTGTTCAGTCCTTTTGAACCAATGCCAGGAAATGAATGAGTGAGGAAAAGGGGCTGATGTCTGCTCCACTTTTCTGTCCCCAGCATCAAGGCTGTGATCGAGACCCAACAGTGTCTGGAATCGGGCACAAAACTCGTCCTGTTCTGTGGCCTCACTGTGCTACCTTTGCGGTGAGCTTCCAACATCCCACCAAGACACAGGAGCATTAATCCAGCACTCTGCCAGGCTAAGCTTGCATTTAACTGGGCTTTGCAAATTCATTGTCTTGATTGATTTTTTTTTTTAAACTAATGTTTTTGTCTAAATTTGAAACATTATAACTTTTAGCTTTTTCAATGAATTCAAAATGAGAATATAGTGCAGCTGAATTGTCAGGACATTGTGAGTTGCGCTTCCAAATCTCTGGGATATTTGGCGATCACCTCTCTAGTTAGGACTTGTTTTGCAGAGTACAGAGCTTTTCTGTTAACCTGAAGAGAAATGGCAAGAGGTTGATTCCTGAGATGAAGGGGTTGTCTTATGAGGAAAGGTTGAGCAGGTTGGGCCTATACTCATTGGAGTTTAGAAGAATGAGAGGGTATCTTATTGAAACATATAAGATTCTGAAGGGCATTGACCAGGTCGATGCAGAGAGGATGTTTCCGCTCGTGGGGAAAATCTAGAACTAGGGAGCATAATTTCAAAATAAGAGGACACCCATTTAAAACAGAAATGAGGAGTAATTTCCTCTCTTGGATGGTCGTGAATCTTTGGAATTATCTTTCCCCAGGGAGCTGTGGATGCTGGGTCATTGAATATATTTAAGGTGGAGATAGACAGATTTTTGAATGGTAAAGGAGTCAAGGGTTATGGGGAGCGGGCAGGGAAGTGGAGTTGAGGCCAAGATCAGATCAGCCATGGTCTTATTGAATGGCGGCGCAGGCTCCAGGGGCCAAATTACCTACTCCTGCTCCTACATCTTATGTTCTAAGTGGAAGGGTTTGACTATTTTAAGTTGAGCTGCCGTGAGCTAAGATTGCTTATTTGCAACAGTGAAACAACCTGCTGTAACACTTGGGCTGTCTTCTTCAAGCTGTTCACTGCTATTTCACATGATACTGTAGCACTTCACTTTCCATTTATAAGAAAAACACACTCTCCTACTAAATGGATTACAAAGACTAAAGCTCTTGGTTTCTATGTGTACTTCAGTGTGAGTACTGGTGCAGTGGCTCGCAGTCTAGTGTCACTATTGTGGAAAGATGAAGCATTGCCAGGTTCTGCTGTGATGAAACTAGACATGCAGGACGGTGGGATCATTTTTTTTAGTTTGGAGATTGCATTCTCTCCTCTGAAAAAGGGAAGAAAATGATTTAAACACTTTTTTAAAGTTTCATTTGGTAATTTTCTTCCCCAAGTAATATTCCCTTGGTGATCTGATCAGGCAGAGAGAGGGCTCTGCTTGCTTAAGTCCCTTCAGTAATATTCTTCAACCAGATCCAATCTGCAGGTTATGTGTAGAATATGTGAAGGAGGTGAGTGAATTAATCCTTTATTTTCATCTTTTATAATGGGAATTGCAGTCACTCTGCTTGTCGTGCCTCCAAGTTACTCGGGGACTAAAATTGTGGAGAGGGGTTAGGAGAAATGCATTTTACACACTGGGTTGCTCGAGCATGAAATGCATTGCCACGTGAAGTGACTGAGGCAGAGATCACTCACATCTTTTCAGGGATAAATATTTGAAGCAGGAAGATGTAGGGTTATGGAGAGAGCAGGGCAGTGGGATTAGTTTTGGATTGCTCCAGCAAAAAGCTGACACGATGGACCGACTGGTTTTCTTCTGTTCTGTATTTAATAATTTTCTTTTTCTCTTTCCCTCCCTCTTTTCTCTTTCTCCTTCCCTTTCTTCTCTTTCTCCTTTCCTGTCTCTGCCTCTCTCTCTCGCACTCTCATATCAATACTACAATGGTCAGTCCTGCTTTGAACCCTCAACTCCAAATAGATTCTCTCTCTCACATTTCCATCTTCCTGCATCCTCACTGCACTGAAAATAAGACTTACTGCACAAAGTTTCCTACACTTAACTCATTCTATGTCTGCCGTGGCTCAGTTGGTAGCACCCTTGCCTCTGAATCAGAAGGTTGTGGGTTCAAGTCCCACTCCAGAGACTTGAGCGCAAAAATCTAGGCTGACGCTCCAGTGCTGAGGGAGTGCTGCACTGTCGGAGGTGCCGTCTTTTGGATGAGACGTTCAACCAAGTAAAAGATCCCATGGCACTATTTCTAAAAAGGGTGTTCTCACCGGTGTCCTGGCCAATATTTATTCTTCAATCAACATAACAAAAATAGATTATCTGGTCATTATCACATTGCTGTTTGTGGGAGCTTGCTGTGCACAAATTGGCTGCCTTGTTTCCTACATTACAACAGTGACTACTCTTCAAAAAAGTACTTAATTGGCTGTATAGCGCTTTGGGACGTTCTAAGGTCGTGAAAGGCACTATAGAAATCCAAGTTCTCTTTTTTTTCTCCTTCCCTTTCTTCTCTTTCTCCTTTCCCCTCCCTCTCTGTCTCTGCATCTGTCTCTCTTGCACTCTCGTATTTCAATGCTACAATCTTCAGTTGTGCTTTGAACTCTCAACTCCAAATAGATTATCACACACATTTCCATCTTCCTGCATCCCCACGACACTGAAAATAAGTCTTATTGTACAAAGTTTCCTACACTTAACACATTGTCTTCCAGTACATCAAAAGTATAAAATACCTTTCATCTATTAATCTTCAAACACTTAAAATCCAACTTCAGAGTCACCTATTTGCCATTTACTGTTTTTACATCTCTCTTTATTCTTTTCAGCCGTGATGGTGCCCTACATTAAGGGTCTTGGCCCGTCACCTTGACGTCTAAGGGGGTCAAAAGCACACTGGTCTTCCATATCACTAGATCATCTTCAAATTGAACTTTTTTTTTTGTACAGATGAGGTAAAGTCTAGCTCCAAGTCATTTAAGCATCAAGTGGTACCACAGTTACCACTGGGAAATTAACGCACCCTTACACTTTGGACACTAAAAAAAACCATGCGTGCTCGACAACTGAAATAAAATTGGGAAAATCTGGGTATGCGGAGCAAGATTAGTTAACAGTTAGTGGTTGAGAAAAGGTAGGTCATAATGTCAGGTGGGATGCTTCATCAGAAACTGAAACATGAATCTACCTTTCCCTTTCAGATGCTGAATGACCTGTGTATTTCCAGCATTTTCTATTGTCTGTGTACTTGCATTTTTAAAACTAACTTTAGTTCCTCTATTTTTAAACTTGGCTGTGTTTAACATCCAGTGGATCAAAATCTTATCATTTTTAATGACCTACCTAATTATTGTTTTGAGCACAGGCTTGGTGGCGGAATCAGATGCAGCATCAATAAATGTTTGTGGCTGATGGCGACTTCTCGTTTGTCGGTTTGTAACCTGCACTACAGCCTCACTGAGCTGGGATTGTAGTGAAGCAAATAGCCCTTGTATTGCTGGTTCACCGTGGGCAGTCAGCAAGCCACTAACTGAGACCATCATTGAGTATCAGTAGAATCCTGTCTCTCAGTTCTTTTTGTTTTGTTTATACTTCCCACTATTGACTTGTTGCACTTGTAGCCAGTCTGCTCAGTAAATCACTTGCTGTTTTGAGAGGGGAAGGGGAAATGGAAAGTCACTCGATCGTTGTGCCACACGTTATGTGCACGCAGGCCCCTTGCCCCATGATGCGGAAGCAGAATCGACAAGAAGCGACGGAAGAGTCTGCAGCTGAGTCGGGGTGGAGGAGGGCGGCAAGATACGCAACAGAGAAATAAATATAATGGAGCAAAAGAACCAGAGGGGCGATGAGAATTTTTTTTCGCAGCGTGTTGTGATCTGGAATGCGCTGCCTGAAAGGGCGGTGGAAGCAGATTCAATAGTAGCTTTCAAAAGGGAATTGGATAAATATTTGAAGGGGGAACTTTGCATGGCAGTGGGGAAAGGGCAGGGGTGTGGGGACTAATTGGATCGCTCTTTCCCAGAGCTGCCACATGCACAATGGGCCGAATATCCTCTTTCCGTGCTGTATCATTCTGTGAAAAATGACAAAGAAAAGATTTTGAGGGAGGAGGAACAGTGAGCTGCAGTGGTGGAGGCCAAAGAGCTGTCATCTGTTGCAGCTATCTGTCCCTTCAGCACTGTTACTATCGTACAGACTCGTTATACATTCTTTTTCCTCTTTCTTCACCCCCCCCCCCCCCCCCTCTGCAGTAATCATTATTATTTTTTTCTCTTCCAAAAGTGTGTGTCTCATTGCTGGGTTAAAAGTGTGAAGTTAGATTTTACACGTCACACTCTGTCTATTATCCCCCCCAAACCCAAGCAAGCTGAACTTCCACTTTAAATGCACGCACAGCACCTGATTGACGCCTTGCCATGTCAATGGAAAAGAAAGGAAGGTAAACATAAGAGTGCCCCAGGAGTAGCAGGCACCATATCTGCATCATCTCCGTACCATCACAGAAGGGCCAGGTATGGTCTGTGGACTGTAGTTTGAGCACCTCTGATTCAGATGGGAAAATGGGGCATTTTCTTGTAACTTGATGTCTATTCAGAGGTCACATAAGTACAACTTAGGTCAGAGGTGCATCATGTAACCTCACTGGTACATTTGGCCAACAGTGAGATGGATGGTAGCGATATAATGTCCATAGGCTCTGCTTTAAATTGAATCCTTGGACAGCTGACATTTGAGGAAAGACAAAGTTTTGATCACCTGATGGGCAAACTGCAGTCTTTCTGACCATGCTCAATGGTAACTTGCAGAGTTTTTCCTGATGTGACTATATTATGCAGCAAGGTTTTGTTCCATCACTTATCACTTCTGAGTAACTATCGCCAGATCGGGAAACTAATGCTTCATGGGGTAGTTTTCTTGAGGATTCTCCTCCAACTGTCCCTTCATTGGGCTGGTTTATGTTGTGTGCAGTGTATGGCTCCCAAATATGTGTGCTTGCCTCATACAGATAATGGCATGTGTCAAATTGTCCTGCATGTTCAGCTCACAACTTATATTTATATAGCGCCTTTAACGTATTAAAACATCCCACATTACAACAGTGACGCCATCAAAAGTACTTCATTGGTTGTAAAGCGCTTTGAGACGTCCGGTGGCCGTGAAAGACGCTATATAAATGTAATTCTTATTATTTATAAGGTGCTTATTACATGTTGTCTCTGAAGAAACATAAAGGAAAAACTGAATTCTGGAAATTAAAATAAAAACAAAATTCTGGAAATGCACAGTCGCCATCGGAACTGCTGGAGAATGAATGTTTAGAAAAGTAAATTGCAACTCGTGGGCAGCAGATTGAATCCTCGATTATGGTTCCTAAAGAGAAGCCCGAAATTATCCACACTGTAGTTTTAAAAATTGAGATGGGCTGCGTTTTATGCAAGGTTGGAATCTGAACTAATTGAAGTAATTGAATGTGTTGCAAACCTTGTGGGAATGATTGGCAGGTTCCAGAATCCGCAATGTTGTAGATGGCAGCAAGTCCCAAGCACCACAGCCCTGCCAACGGAAAGAAGAAAATGTTGGCCAAGTTGTCTTGGGAGTTTTTTTACGGTTAAACTGCAAAAACAAGATGCAGAAGATGTTGCAATTTTTTTTTGTTGAAGAATTGTTCAACTAAATTTATAGTAGCTAACCTTATCGGGAAGCAGTTTATTGGAGGAAAGGGAATGCACATTATGATGCCAATAGGCTGACTTTATAAAGTGTTTTTTTCCACAAGTTCCCAGGTTTGATCGTCACTGCTGAGTTAGCTAATCTCCAGAGCAGCAGCAGGAGCACCAATAGTTATATAATGACCTCCTGTTGGAAGTGTACATGTGTGGATGTTGGATGAATGCAAGATCGGACTTGGCTTTGACATTCTCTGCAGCCAAACTAGCCTGCTGATATTCACGGTCCAGGTCTGACTGAGTGAAGTACTAGAGAGTGACTGCTATCTGGACCCAAGGTGCAGTGACTGAGTTAACTCCTTCAGGAGGGGAGGGGTGACAATTGAAGAGCGGGGGTAGGGAGAAAGCGTTATGTCATAAATGCAGCTCAACTAATACGTTTACCTTTAGTTGCTGCAGTGCCTGGTCTAAGCGGGAAGGTCCGAGGTTCGCCGTCTGGTCAGTGCAGCATTAAGCTGCGAGAGCATCCCACGCCCTACAGCTGTGCCCTGGGCTGTGCGAAGGGAGGGAATCTGGCCATAGTTCCCATTTCTGATAACTATCCAGTAACCTTTGCTGGAAAATGCATCTGTGGACGTTGAATGAGAAGTGGATCGCCCTCCACTGCGATGACCTCCCCCCCCCCCCCCCGCCCAAAGGTCATTTAGCTTAATATTTTGATATTTAGCTCCTTTTAATTCTGTAACACTGGTTGAATAAATGAGCCTAGATTATACTTTTTGAAGGTTTAGGAACCACATAGATCAAATAGAATCATTCTGATGCTGCCCCCAGTGTTTCCGTGTAGCTGTCACTTGCAGTGGTCCTATTGTTGAAGGAAATTTAGCTCTTTCACAGTAAAGTGATGCTACAGACAGTGTATTGCACGAATTCTGGATCAGTCCGGCTATTCCCACAGGCAGTTACGCACAAGTGTTCAGAGTAATTCCACTCCAGATCTGGCCCATCTTCAGGGAAAACTGAACTTCAAATAAGTCACCGGATGTGTTGAGTTGCATAAAATGCCATATATTGAAAGAAAGACTTGCATTTGTATAGTGCTTTTCACGACCTCAGGACATCCCAAAGCACTTTACACTTCAAAAGTATTTCATTGGCTGTAGTCACTGTTGTGATGTCGGAAACGCGGCAGCCAATTTTGCACACAGCAAGGACCCATAAACAGCGTTGAGATAATGACCAGATAATCTGTTTCTGATGTTGGTTGAGGGATAAATATTGGCCAGGACACCGGGGAGAACTCGCTGCTCTTCGAATAGCACCATAGGATCTTTTGCGTCCATCTGAGAGGGCAGACGGCCTCTGTGGCGCCCTGTGGTTTAAGATACTGGGGGTAAAAATTGCACTTGCACCTTGGCTTCCCCACACAAGTTGCCAACCTGGTCCCTGCAGAAAAGAGAATTGAGGGCTACACTTATACACTACTTGTGCAATTGGATGTCGGGTGCCCACTTGTAGGGAGTCAAAAACTAGGGGCCATAAATACAAGATAGTCACTAATAAATCCAATAAAGAATTTAGTAGAAATTTCTTTACCCAGAGAGTGGTTGGAATGTGGAACTTGCTACCACATTGGAGTAGTCGAAGCGAATAGCGTTGATGCCTTTTAAGCTGAATACGTACATGAGAGAGAAAAGAATAGAAGGATATGCAGGTAGGGTGAGAGGGAGCTTGAGTGGAGCATAAACACCAGCACAGACCAGTTGGGCCGAATGGCCAGTTTCAGTGATGTAAATTCTATGTAGAATAGGTTTGACCGAGTCCTTGGGAACAGATTAGCCGTCTGCTTTTTGGGTTTGGGAACAGTTTGTGGGATCGGGAGGCAAAAAGAGAAATTGCTTCGTACTGACGCTGCTGTGCAGCCACAGTTCCAGATGTTTTCAGAGTGTCTTGGGTGCGTCGTGCTATCCTCCTGTATTGATCTCCATGTTAGCTACACTCTGATCATATGACGTGTTCAACAGTAGCAGCAGACCTAATCTCAACAGTGCCTACCAGTCAGCAATTTCTAAATCTTAGTAAGTGTTGAGCGTAATTAACTTCAGCCTTTTGGCGAGCGGCTGCAGAACTGGGGTTTCATTGCACCGAGAAAACTGAAGGCAAATGCTTGTACACAGCACATCACCTGTCAACAACAACTTTCATTTATACAGCACCTTTAACATAGTAAAACGTCCCAAGGCACCTCACAGGAGCGTTATCAGACATAACTTGACACCGAGCCACATAGATATTAGGAGAGGTGATGGTCAGTGTAAGATCTTAAGGAGTGTCTTCAAGGAGGGGAGAGAGAGGTGGAGAGGTTTAGGGAGGGAATTCCAGAGCCAAGGGCCTAGACAGCGGAAAGCACAGCTGCCAGTGGTGGAGCGATGAAAATCGGGGATGCGCAAGAAGCCAGAATTGGAGCAATGCCGAGATCTCGGAGGGTTGGAGGAAGTTACAGAGATGGAGAGGGGTGAGGCCGTGGAGAGTTTTGAAAACGGGGATGATGATTTTTAAACTGAGGTGTTGCCAGACCAGGAAAAGGATGCATACCAATGGATCCGGATACTGTGGTAGTTGCATTGTGACCTTTTCCATTTATTCTGAGTTTCTGGCTGTTTGAATTTTTTGCAGTTAATCTGAACAGGTATCCCCTATTTTGGGGAAAGGTTGGGGTCAATTTGCTGCACTGCTAGTCATTCTTTTGTTTTATTCCTCTTGCCCAAAAGAACAGACTATCTTCTGGCTTCTCTTTCTCTCCTCGCTATATTTTTCCACCCTAACAAGTCATACTGCAATATAGTCTCACAAGTGCCAGCAGCCTTCCAGTAACTCGCCCAAGTGGCCATTCTGCAGGCTATTGGACCCGGGAGCTTCTCGAACCCAAGCTTGTCCTCGGCCTATATCCACGCATGTGCACTTTTGCAGCAGGAGTCACTGGATCAATATTGGGAATGGGAACCTTGGCTCCCCTTCCTCTCGCTAGCCCAGGGCTGCTGAGGCCAATCGTAGCATCTCAGTTGCTGCTCCAGAAGAGATTGGGTAACTTGGGATACTGACCAGGGATCAAAGCCAGAACCTTCTGGCCTTCAAGCACTGGGTGGTGCCTTTACCCGTTAAGGTTTTTGGAGGAGCCCTTCTCTTAGTTTTTAATGAACTTCCTTTACTTGAAGAGGAGGAGGCAATGGGCATCAATGCTCTCCTGCTGCAGTTTCAATACCTGCCGTGCTGCTGGTCCCAGCTGGTTGTCGAGCAGAGGTGAAGTGCTTCATCAGAGGAGACAGGAACTTAAGAGGGCCAGGGATCATACTGCATCACTCTTTCAAACTCCTGGAAGCCAAGGCTTTGGAGGATAATGGAGGAAAGAGAAGGCAGTTCACTTTCGAAGTATCAGCATTGATTTGATAACTTTCCAGTTGCCTTTAACTTCCTCTCATTTCAAATGCAGGTACGAGGAAAAGCCACACCTTTCCGACAAAGAGGCTTTGGACGAAGCCACGGACGATTTGAAGGAAAGCAAGAAGGAGCAGTAACAGGAGACACCGTGGAGCAATCAATTTCTAAAAAAAAATCCTCACTCCTAACTGCCTGTTTTTGTGTTCATTTCGTGCAGATACCTAATTGTACTGACATGGTCGTGTGTGTCTTGCGTCCCTGGCAATTTATGGGGAAACAAAAAAAAGTATTTCATTACATCATGCTACGATGCTAGTTATTCAGTTCTGCTTGGGTGTTTTCTATGAATGTGCCAATTGATTGTTTTAAAAGGGGAAAAAAAAAACCTGAGGGGTTGCACCAGTGCCTATCTAAGTTTTTAATTTATTTTGACTGGATTAAAGTGATCGTGACACTTTTTAAATTCAAAGGCGCCAGTATTTTTGTTTTGTTTCACAAACAAATGCAGAAAACTGAATTTTTAGAACCGCTGTACACCTGGTTCATGTTATAAAAATTTGTATTTAAAAAAAAAAACAAAGAATAAATACCTCGGTTTTTTTTTACATGTCTGCTTTTGCTCGTAGACTCGTGTGTGTGTGTGTGTAGTTTTTAAAAGGGAATTTAGGGTTTAAATAGACAGGCTTTTTTTTTTAAACCCTGACTGATGTCAACGATACTGCGCCGACCTTGCGTGTGCACAGCGCCTAAAACACATTTGCGCTGTTTAATTAGAGAATGGTGATGGGGATTAACTGCTGATACATTCTCTAGTTTTATAGGTAACCTATATGCTGGAACTACTTTTTCTTTAAACTAATGGACCACCTTTTTTCCTGCATTTGTTTGTTAAACGAAGGTGATCTGAGCTACCATTTATAAGTGGCAGCTGCTGGGCTGCACAGATTAACAGCAACTTAAAAAAAAAAAATTCCTTTTGTCGCTTTGATTTTCACAGACGACGTAAATATCAACTGATATATGAAATATATATATGTACTAGCCGATGAAGTGTTGTCTGCCTGACTGTGACTCATTCAGCATAAGTGTTCACCACAGGGTAAAAAACAGTATGTAGCGACACTATATTTGCTAAATGAGAGTGTGTGTACAGTATCATGTCTCCTGTAGCATTGTTTGCAGCTTATGGAGGGACCCGAGTCTGATGCAGTGCATGTAGCAGTTGTATCATTTTACTTTTGTGTTTCATGTATTTTCTTACTTCCTTCCTCTTCCCCGCACCCCCCAGGAAGGCAGTGACTGATCCCAAATGCCATCAGCGTGTCCTCCAGCACCTCGCCCCAGTGGTTATTCATGTGTGAGCCTAGACGGCGAATGATGTGGGGGGCACGCCGATGGTGGGAGGGGAGGGGAGGGACATTGGACCCCATCTTTACCCGATGCCCACGTTGCATGCAGGTTCCAATTGGTGATCAGCGTCGAGAAGCTGTTTTGTGGGGTGGGGGAAAGAAGAGTTCAGTTTTGTTTCCCCCCCCCCCCCTCCTCAGCTTGGAATGCTGAAACAAACTGAAGTATTCAGACCACCAAACTCGACGTGCACCCAGAATCGAACACTTCTTCCTGCTCGGTGTCACTCAGTATTGCGCCACCCAGTGTCTTTTTTTAACTCCGTGAACCGTTGGGGAAATTCCAGAGCTTTTCTTCTGAATAGTTTGCACAAAGTCTCCACTGATGCCGCAGTGTGGATCAAGCCCGTTTAGAATAGATCCTGTGTTTTTTGTTTTTAGGGATAGGCTTTGCTCACCTTTCCAATATTTTCACAATTTAGGTCAAGCTATGTTTCAGCAGTTCCCCTCTTGGCCTTTTCCAGGCTTGTACTTGCCACTGTCTGTTACACCGCCGAGAGAGGGTGGGCCGAGAGCCCTGATAACCTCCAGTGTTCTTGAGCCTGGTGCGCTCCTGCACAGTGGGACTTTGGATTGATCAGGAAGCCTTGCAGTGTTGTGGGCAATTTCCCCCTGCCCCCCCCCCCCCCCCCCCTTCGTGGACGAATGATTTGAATTTTCCTTGTAGTCCGCCTCTTGTGTTTGGGGGAGGGGGGTGAGCGTGAGTTGAGTTTTAGCACTTGGAATGGACTTCCAGGTAAAGTAAGAATCTTCATTAGTCAAGGGACAGTTAAGTGCTATGATGGGACAAGGAGCTGTAGGTTTTACTAAATGAATTAGGTAAGCTGAAAAGCTTTACTCATCTGCATTTTATCTTGCAGATTTTTTTCTCTCTGCAAATCTGAATTGGCATCTTTTTAATAATCTATGCACACCAGTGCTGTGTCTTTAAATGTAATGCCACTAGCTTATTGGCGTTAGCTCTGTGATTAGAAGACGTTGGCAGTCTCATCTAATACCTTTTGCGCTTCTGGTGAACGCACCATGTTAGAGTTCATGCCGCAGAATTTCAAGACCCATACCTGTTTTTGCTCTTGCTTCGTATCCAACCTTTAAAAAAAAATAAAAAATTGCAGCATCATTGTGGGGTTTGGGAATCCAGGGGGAGTGGGAATCTGTTGGGTGGACAAGAAATATTGCAGTTTGAAGATGGGCTAGGAGTGGTAGAAGAGTAGATAGTTTCGCCTTTTAAAATATTTTCTCTCAAAGCAATTACTGAAATTTGATATTTCGTGCCTCTGTTCTTTTATCCCTCTCCTTATGAGAAAGGGTTAATGATTTCTCCGAACACCATTCCCTGCCAAAATGATGAAAGTAGCATCATTATTCCAGAATGGTATTCTAGGCCTCTGCTAGATTTTTTTTTTTAAAGAGCAGGTTCCATTGGGTTAAGCTTCGAGTTCACGGTCTGTTTTAATATAAAATATTTCTAGGTAATAATATTGCGTGTCTAATGAAGCAGTATCCTCACAGAATATCCATGTCCCATAATGCTCACTGTACACAGGCAGAGCTACACTGACATTGAAAAGTCTGCGGTACCACAAGGTGCTGAATTTGGTACCGGTCAGCAATCTGACTCAGCCCATAGGATAGCCGATGTAGGAAACGGGGGCGGGGAACATCACACTAATGCAGCAGTGGGTGCTCGTGTGTAGCTAGGGCAGAGTACAGGGAGCTTTGCTCTGCATCTTATTCTGCTGCTCCTGACTAGAAGGTGTTTCATTCTAGTTGTTGGGTGCTCAAACTGTTCCTTTCTCCAGCGCTGCCATCCTTCTCCTTGATGAGCACAACATTTGTAGCTTTAAAAGAATATATATATATATATCTGTAGTAAATAGCCCAGGCAGATGATGGAGATTTTTTAAGTGCGGGAAGGGTGTACCAGGGAGATGTTATTTTTTTTGACTCGTGTACACTTATCTGAAACTCTTTTTTTTTTAAAAAAATGGTGAATGATTGATTACATGTATTGCATCTGAAGCTTCTTGCGTGATGCCTCTCGAATCCTTTTTAATTTTCACTCTTTGTGGAAAAGGGACTTCCTTCCATCCTTTTACTCTTTTATCCTAATGAAGGGGTTAGTCATTGCAGTGTACGTTAGATTCAGCTGTACCGTATGCATTGGAGATTAGGTGTGGTTAAAATTTAAAACACCGTTCTGTTTCTGACGGGACGGGATTTTGTATTTTTAAAATGTTTCTGCTCTTTGTTCACATTCTTGCATTTGTCTTCCCCTCCACCCACCCCCCCGCTTTTTCATTATTGTAGTATAACTGGCTTCCCTCGTGAGGAGCTGTGATTTGATTTGCAATAAACTGTGGTGTGCGCCACTGTCGATACGCATTAAGCATTGCTCCTGTCTTCGCATTTATTCCTTAGCGCGGTTCGAGTACACTTGAGAAAGCCCATCTCAAAAAAAAAAAACCCACTACAGGTTTCACCCACGCTCGTGGCGATTATTGGTAAAGGCAGTGTGTATTTAAGCCATGGAGAATAAAAGGTCTGAGAGAGAGACTTGCATTTATATAGCGCCTTTCACGACCACCGGACGTCCCAAAGCGCCTTACAGCCAATGCAGTACTTTTGAAGTGTAGTCACTGTTGTAATGTGGGAAACGCGGCAGCCAATTTGCGCACAGCAAGCTCCCACAAACAGCAATGTGATAATGACTAGATAATGTTTTGGTGATGTTGATTGAGGGATAAATATTGGCTATAACTCCCTTGCTCCTCTTTGAAATAGTGCCATGGAATCTTTTATGTCCACCTGAGAGAGCAGACAGGGCCTCTATTTAACGTCTCATTTGAAAGATGGCACCATCTGTCAGTGCAGCCCTCCCTCAGCACTGCACTGGAGTTTCAGCCTCGATTTTTGTGCTGAAGTCTCCTGGACTGGGGACTTGAACCCACAACCTTCTGACTCGGAGGATGTGAGTGCTGCCCATTGAGCCACAGCTGAGGCTGAAAATGCTGGAAACACTCAGCAGGTCAGGCAGCATCTGTGGAGAGAGAAAGAGTTAAAGTTTCAGGTCGTTGACTCTTCGACAGAACTGGAAAATGTTAGAGATGTAACAGGTTTTAAGTAAGTACAGGGGCAGGGAAAGGGGGAGGTGAGGAAAGAACAAAATGGAAGGTCTGTGATAGGGTGGAAGGCAGGAGAGATTAAATGGCAAGGGATGGTGGCAATGTTCCCTTTAAGCTGCGGGCCTCGCAGCTCCCGTGCAGCCGGCTCATCGGCTTTTAAATAGGAAAAACCGCGCATGAGTGATTACAGGGAACATTGGATGATGGTGAAAGGAGATGGTAATGGGACAAGTAAAGAAACAGAAGATGGGTCTAGAGGAGCTGTAAATGGGAATATCCGAATCATCAGCAACAGCTACCGTCTGGGGGAAAAAATGGGGGTTGAGGTTCATCTGCGGGCTTTGTATTTGTAGATCTCGGCTGGGGTGACATTGCAGTTGACGTCACTGTCCTGGGGCTAGGTCTGGGGAAATCTGCCCACACTTCCTAGTCCTGGTTGCTATCCGGTTATTAATGGTACCTTTTGTCACAGACCCTATTATGGTGCACTTGCCAGTAAAAAGGACACTAGATACTAATTTGGAATGAGTCCTAGTGCGAAACTTACCAGCCTCCCATCCTCTACCCTTTTTGACCCCAATGTGCAAAATTCTACTGTGTGCTTCCACACACTTCTTATGCCTTTCCTCACCGAAAGACTTACATTTAGATAGCGCCTTTCATGATCTCAGGACTCCCCAAAGCACTTTATAGTCAATGCAGTCACTGTTGTAATGTAGGAAACGTGGCAACTAATTTATACACACACCAAGGTCCTACAAGCAGCAATGTGATAATGAGCAGATAATCTGTTTTAATGATGTTGGTTGAGGGATAAATGTTGGCCAGGACACCGGGGAGAACTCCCCTGCTCTTCCTGTTCTATCCCTCAATAGTGCTACGGGATCTTTTGCTTCCACCTGAGAAGACAAGATGGGGCCTCGGTTTAACGTCTCATCTGAAAGACGGCACCTCCGACAGTGCAGCACTCTACTGCACTGGAGTGTCAGCCTAGATCCTGTGCCCAAGTCTCTGGAGGGGGACTTGAACCCCCAACTTTCAGAGGAGAGAGTGCTACCATTGACTTACATTGGTGCACTAAACCCTCCACAGCCTTGCCCCATCCTATCTCCGCAATCTCGTCCAGCCATATATCCCCCACCCCACCAAGCAATCTGGCCATCTGACACTGGCCATTTATGTATCCTCACCTCTTCGTCCCTCCATTAATAGCATAGCCTTCAGCCGCCTGGGTCCTACTCTCCGGCGGTTTCTCTTTAAAAAAAAAAACACACACACCTTCTCAACCCATCTCTGACCAAGCCTTCCTAGCTTGCCGTCTCTTTTCCTTTCGCCCATCTGTGAGGCTCCTTGGACAGTTCAACTCTGTTAAAGGTTCTATATACAGTAAATGCCAGTTGTTGATGAATTTCCCTTCTCTATCCAGGAATACTAATACCAGTTGTAACACCCTTACTGCCATCCATTTCAGCACAGGCCAGAGATTCATTCACGGGTGTGGGCGTCGCTGGGGAGGCCAGCATTTATTGCCCATCCCAAATTGCCCTTCACTGAGCCGCCGCCTTGAACTGCTGCAGTCCGTGAGGTGAAGGTTTTCCTAGCAGTTTGATACAACTGAGTGGCTTGCTGGGCTATTTCGGAGGGCAGTTCCGAGTCAACTACATTGCTGTGAGTCTGGAGTGGTTGCCAGACCGGATAAGAAAGGCAAAATTTCCTTCCATAAAGGACATTAGTGAACCAGATGGGTTTTTAACAGCGATCCGGTAGTTTCACGGTCACCATTACTGATACCAGCTTTTTATTCCAGTTTTATTTAATTAACTGAATTTAAATTCCACAGCTGCCGTGGGGGGGATTTGAACTCCTGTCTCCGGATCATTAGTCCAGGCCTCTGGATTACTAGTCCAGTAACATAACCACTGTGCTACCGTTGTGTGGCTCGTACATGCTGCTTTTATCAACTGAGCCACTAGGGGGCAACCATTGAGCTAGTTGAAGGATGAGGTTATGGGCTGGTTTGGAGAATTGGTTGACATATTCCACAGCCTTGTGTCCTGGTGATTAAACCGCCCTCTGCAGAATCTTGAGAATCTGCGTTAAAACACCAACACTTGCCAACAGTATTTATGTATACAACAACTTCACAGAAAAGGGGTAAAGAACATCAGGTCCAATAATTTACTTCACAAGTGATTTCGAAATCTATCCTTTCACTGTTGTTTTCTCTCTCGTTTCTCTGTGATGCAACATTCCCCAAGTCCAGAGGATGAGCGCAGGCCTCGTGATACAGTTTTGTAACCAACCGCTGAGTCAGAAGGTCGTGGGTTCAAGCCCCACGCCGGAGACTTGTGCACACACACCGCACTGCAGTGCAGTACTGAGGGAGCCTCCGCTGCACTCTCGGTGGTGCCGTCTTTCAGAGGTGACGTTAAACTGAGGCCTCGTCTGCCCTCTCGGGTGGAGATCCCCAGGTGTTATTCGAAGAAGAGCAGGGGGAGTCTTCTGCTGCCCTGGCCCACGTTTGTCCCTTAACCAACACCACTGATTACTTGTCTCATTACTGTTTGTGGGGCCTTGCTGTGCACAAACTGGCTGCCACATTTACCTCATATTACAACAGTGAATACGCCTAATTGGCTGTGAAGCACATTGGGACATCGACGGACATGAAAGGTGTTGTATAAATGCAGATTATTTTCTTTAAAAAGGCACTGGGACAGTCATTTATCTTGCCTCGTGGAGGAGCATCTCCTTGCCAGCAATCCAGCCGATTATGGGGGAGTTTGTGGCTGGTGGATACAAGCTTCCACTATTCTGCGGCACATTATTTTGGTATCCTGTCACCAACGTTCCCGCTAAGCTGCGCGGCCACGCAGCGGTCTGGAGGTCCCGCGCAGGCCGCTCACCGGCTCTTACGTAGGAGAAACCGCGCATGCGCGAACATTTGAATGGGCCGTGCAGCTACTTAAAGGGACTGTGTAACCCCCCCCCCAAAAAAAAATTAGAAAGGAACTTTGCCTGTCACTGAACCAGGGCAAGAGAGAAACAAAAACTTTTTTTTAAATGTGAAATGCTAATTTTAATTAATTATCCACTAGAGGGAACCATTGAGCTACAAAGGAATCATTGCTGCATTTCCCACTGAAATTGCTTTCGCTCCCAGACCGAGAACAAAAAAACTTTAGCCATTCACAGACTGACAAAGCATTAAAGCGAATCCTTAGATTCTCAGCAATAGTGTTTCATGCAAATTAGGAACATTTCCTTCAAAAGTAACTTCCAAGATTGATTGTAAAAGTGAACAAATAATCATTTCTGTCTTCGTAAAGGTCAGAGTGAGGGAGAATCTGAGAAAGGGCTTCACGTGGGAAGTTCTGATACTGTAGTTAGCAACAGGCAGTGTAGGGGAGATTTATTTTTAAGCTTGTCTCTGAAAGGAGCTGCATTTAAGAAATACCATTTTAACTGAAGGAATTTCAGGAATGCTCGCCCTTAGCATTAACCAGTACCGGGATATTTTTATTTCGGCAAGTTTATAATCCTAATAGTTATGGGGAGAGAATGGAACTATTTCCATTGGCGTAGAGGAGATTTAATCGAGGTTTTTAAAATTAAGAGTTGGTAGGGAAAGGGGAAATAAGAGTGAGAAAGAGGTCAGGAGAAATTGCTTTGCACAAGAGTTGTTAGAGGGGAGCCGACAGGTCAGAGGACCTCCTCGTGGGACTGCTCCTGGGGCCTGGCCAAAGTGGCCATCAACTGGTCCAGGCAGCGGGCGGTCGAGGGGGTCGTTCGGCCCGACTGCCTGCCTCTCTTCCGCGGCCACGTTCGCGCCGGCTGGCCCTGGAGATGGAGCACGCTATGTCCGCCGGCACGCTCGAGGCCTTCCTGCGACCGGTGGGCACCGCGGGGACTGGAGTGCATCATCCCCCCCCCCCCGGGGAATAGAATTTTAATTTAATTTATTAAAAGTTTCCTTTAATGTTTTAAGTTACAGTTTATTTGTTTACTGCTTCACCAGAAGAGTACACAGAGTTGTTAAGAGCAGAGAATGCTTTGCCACAGGGAGTAGTTAAGGCAACGAGCATCTTTTAAGGGAAAATTGGAAAAATATCTGAAGCAGAGGTGGACACAGGGCTATGGGGAGAGAGCGTGGCAGTGCGATTTGGGAGCTAGCACAGACATAATGGGGTGAATGGCCTCCTACTGTGCTGTAAGATTCTGTGGTTTCATAACTTTTAAAACGATACAGGGTATGGAGTGGAGATGAGATACTCTAACCCGCAGGGAAGCAGTGGGGGGGGGGGTGCAGGGAAATCAGAGGGAGAAGCACCATCTGAAGTGCTCCTTTGAACTTTCTAGTGGGCAGTGCAAGAGTTGCACTACTAGACTTTATGGCGAGTGGGGGATGGGAGGTCAGCAAAATGAAGTGGGAACTTCTATAGCGCAGTGTCCCACAAACAGCAGTGAGATAAATGACCAATTAAATGGTTTAGTGGTGGTGGGTGAGGGATAAATGTTGGCCAGGGCACTGGGCGAGCTCCCCTGCTCTTCTCTGAATAATGCAGCGGGATCTTTTACATGATGGCAATAAAGGATATCGGTTTAACATCCAGAGGACGGCACTGCCGACAGTGTAGCACTCCCCAGTACTGCACGAGAGTGTCAGTCGAGATTATGTTGCTAAAGTCCTGGAGCGGGGCTTGAACCCACGACCTTCCGACTCGGGTTAAAATGACTACCACGGAGCCAAGGCTGACACCTAATGAGACAAGGGGGATATTGGAGAAATCGAATCTAGAGGTGACAGAAAGCCTGAATAAGTATTTAAGCAGTGGTAGGGAGGGAGCAGGCAATGTTCGAGGTGGAATTAAGCAGTCTTCTTAATGGACAGGATGTGGGGTTTGAAACGGCTCTGGGTTAAACGAGTTGCCAAGGATTTGCATGGCATGATTCAGCCTGAATGAATGGCCTGGGGGTGGAATTCATGACAGCAGCTGAATCAATGGCTTCAGTCATCCTCGGTTGGAGGAAGTTTTGACTCGTCCCTCATTAATGTCACACAGTCAGTCTGGTCGTGGGGCCGAGAGAAGAGGTGGAGGGATAGACCAGCGTACGTGTGGAAGCTGACCCCGTACCTGTGGATGATGTCGCCGAGGCCCAACGCAAAGAGGAGGAACCAAGGATCCATCCTCTCGCATCTCTGGAGGTGACTGCGGGGGGGCGGGCAGGGAAGTCATCACTGGAGATGTACTGGCTGCATTGGCACGGGTAGGAGTGGAAACAGGTACGGAGCTGACAACAGAGGAGCGGCGATAGAGGAGGATGATGGCGTCGCCAACCACGGAGAGGTGAAGGGAAGGGCAAGGAGGGATAAAGCCCCATGGTCAGAAGTCCCAGAGGGAATGATTTGTGGTTTTTGAGCAAGGCAGCTTTCGGTGCAACGCGCAGGGCAGAAGCTGAACTGAAGGGATTCAAGCAGAGTGTTTTGGGAGGGATGGGCACCTAGCTGGGAGATGGTGATTGTTCAAGGACCTCAGCGAGATTATTTCAGGCCTCAGGCAGAATCACAGCAAGTCCTGGTTGGGCTTCGTCCCAAAACACTGCACATTCTGGTAAACTATTAAGGTATCAATAATTGATGATGTTTCCTACACCTCAGTGCATTTTTTTAAAGATGCTTTAACACTTATCTGTAAAGCTATCCCTGTCTGTGCTCTTACCGCCACCCCACTTCCCCCCTGCTGTTATAGGTCTACCATTGGTGGTGCCTTCAGTCACCTAGGTCCCACTCTGGCATTCCCTGTAACTCTCTTAAAGAAAGAATTTGCATTTATATAGCGCCTTTCACAACCTCAGGACACCCCAAAGCGCTTTACCATCAATGAAGTACTTTTTTGAAGAGTAGTTACTGTTGTAATGTAGGAAACGTGGCAGCCAATTTGCGCACAGCAAGATCCCACAAGCAGCCATGTCATAATGACCAGAGAATCAGTTTTGGTGATGTTGGTAGAGGGATAACTATTGGACAGGACACCAGGGGCGAACGCCCCCTGCTCTTCTTCTTCTAAATAGTGGCCGTGGGATCTTTTGCGTCCACCTGCAAGGGCAGACAGGGCCTCGGTTTAACGTCTCATCCGAAAGACGGCACCTCCGACAGTGCAGCTCTCCCTCAGTACTGCACCGGGAGTGTCAGCCTGGATTTTGTGCTGAAGTTTCATGGAGTGGGACTATGAACCCAGCAACCAGTCTGACTCCGAGGCGCGAGTGCTGCCCACTGAGCCACGGCTGACTCTTCCTGTAAGAGCCTCTTTAAAACTCACCTCCGACCCAGCTTTACTTCACCCCTCCTAATCGCTCCCTCTTTGGTTCAGTGACCACCTTCCCCGCAACTCTGTGAAGCTCCTTGCGATGTTTTTCTATGTTAACGGTTGTCTGGTTACAGCAGTCTCCAGGCTCTGTTCTCCCACTCTTTTTTTTATGGCAATATCAGGTCAGTTTTCTCATTCGGCTCCTCTGCATAATGAGAAAGAAAGAACTTGCCTTTATACAGCGCTTTTCACAACCTCAATACTTCCCAAAGCGCTTTACAGCCACTGAAGTACTTTTTTGAAGTGCAGTCACTGTTGTAATGTGGGAAACGCAGCAGCCAATTTGCGCACAGCAAGCTCCCACAAACAGCAATGTGATATTGACCAGATAACCTGTTTTTAGTGATGTTGCTCAGTCAACCCTTCTTAATAATGCGTATCACATAGCATTTATATTCATTATTAATGCCTGTTAGAGTGCGTTTTTTTCAGTGGTGTTGTGCTTCAGCCACTGGGGAACGAAGTTCACAAATCGTGCAAGTGACCTTGGACCTGAACAGAAACAGTATGGTGGCAGTAGAATGCTTAAATCTCGATACGAGAATACAAAAGAAAGACAGACAGACTTGCATTTATACAGCGCCTTTCACGACCACCGGACGTCTCAAAGCGCTTTACAGCCAATGAAGTACTTTTGAAGTGTAGTCACTGTTGTAATGTAGGAAACGCGGCAGCCAATTTGCGCACAGCAAGCTCCCACGTGATGATGAATCTGTTTCAGTGATGTTGATTGAGGGATAACTATTGGCCAGGACACCGGGGAGAACTCCCCTGCTCTTCGTGCCATGGGATCTTTTCTGTCCACCTGAGAGAGCCACTTAGAGGATCCCAGGGTAACGTCACCCGACAGCAAAGCAAAAATATCTGTCGTTGTGTAAGCGTTGAAATGATTTCATTGCATCACTGCCTCATTGCCATCTCGCATGACAATGACCATTTAAGTAAGGTACATTGGGAACTGGATGGTGTGGTGAGTTAGCATGCTGTACTTTCACCTCTGCGACCTAGATTTGAATCCAAAGTTTGGACAACTTCAAACTAGGTTCCTAATGGGCAATGGGCACACAGATCAAAACAGATCAACACAGAGAAGACTTGAGTTAGTTACTGTCAGCTGTGGCTCAGTGGGTAGCACCCTCGCTCTCTGAGTCAGAAGGTTGTGGGTTCTAAGTCCCCACTCCAGAGACTTGAACACAAGAAATCTAGGCTGACACTCTAGTGCAGTGCTGAGGGGGTGCTGCCCTGTCGGAGGTGCCGTCTTTCGGATGAGACGTTAAACCGAGGCCCCGTCTGCCCTCTCAGGTGGATGTTAAAGATCCCACGGCACTATTTCCAAGAAGAGCAATGGGAGTTATCCCCAGTGTCCTGGCCAATATTTATCCCTCAATCAACATCACTGAAGACAGATTATCTGGTCATTATCACATTGCTGTTTGTGGGAGCTTGCTGTGCGCAAATTGGCTGCTGCATTTCCTACATTACAACAGTGACTACACTTCAAAAAGTACTTCATTGGCTGTAAAGCGCTTTGGGACATCTGGTGGCCGTGAAAGGCGCTATATAAATGTAAATCTTTCTTTTCTTTTATTCAAAGTTGGCCGGTGTGAAGATTGGGGACGTTTACGCTGGTGGAGAAATGCAAGACGTTCTTTTTCAGTTTGCTCACTTTTTACTTCCTTCGAGGTAATAAGATGCAACAAAAGGATTTTCAAGGATGATACCAGAATTGAGAGGTTATAACTATCAGGAATGACTGAACAGACTCTAGAAAAGAGAAGTCTGAGAGGGTGACCTGATAGAGGTCTTTAAGATTATGAAGGGGCTCGATAGGGTAGACGTGGAGAAGATGTTTCTACTTGTGAGGGAGTCCAAAACTGGGGGTTAGACATATAAGATAGTCACTAATAAATCCAATAAGTAATGCAAGTGACAGGTTCATCAAACATTCCGCCAGCTGGTGTTAAAAAAGCGAGTGAGCAGTATCACCAAGGGGTAAAAGAAAATGTAAATCTCACTCCTGTCAGCATTCGCGAGTTATTAAACTCCGCTAAGATCTGTTTCTTCTGGCTGTGTACTGGAGGAGAACTGTTCACCTCTGTGGCCGCAGCACATTGAACTGCCAGGCCTCATCCCTGTTACATTATTTACTGTTAATGATTGACAGCAAGGCACCATTTTTCACATTCTCGTGCCAGGGTCAGATTTGAGATAAAGCGCTTTGCACGGGGACCAAGCGGTGTTACTCCATGTTATGTCACTTAAGGGGTGTCACAATTTTATAGTTTGGCTGTCTGTCTGTCCGCTTCCTGAGCTGAATAGGTTCCCCCTTCGCTCCCTCCTCCCCCTCCCTCCATAATTCATTCACCCATCACTCCCTGTGCTCGATGACCTACATTGGATCCCGGTCTGGCAACGCCTTGATTTTATAATTCTCATCGTTGTTTTCAAATTCTTCCATAGCCTCCCCCCTCCCTATCTCTGTAATCTCCTCCAGCCCTACAAACCCTCCGAGATCTCTGCGCTCCTCCAACTCTGGCCTCTTGGGCGGCCCCAATTTTAATCGCTCCACCATTGGCGGCCGTGCCTTCAGCTGCCTAGGCCCTAAGTTCTGGAAATCCCTCCCTAAACCTCTCCACCTCTCTCTCCTCTTAAAACCTACCTCTTTGACCAAGCTTTTGGTCACCTGCCCTAATATCTCCTTGTGTGGCTCGGTGTCAAATTTTGTTTGATAATCGCTCCTGTGAAACGCCTTGGGATGTTTTACTACGTTAAAGGCGCTATATAAATGCATTTACATAGAATTAATTAGAATTTATAGCACAGAAACAGGCCCTTTGGCCCAACTGGTTCATGCCGGTGTTTATGCTCCACACGAGCCTCCTCCCACCATACATCATCTAACACTTATCACCACGTCCTTCAATTCCTTTCTCCCTCATGTACTTATCTAGCTTCCCCTTAAATGCTTCAATACTATTCACCTCAACTACTCCTTGTGGTAGCGAGTTCCCTATTGCTTGTCCAATGACATAACCACTTCACTGCCGTAGCCCCCCCCCACCCCACTGAACCAAGCAGACAACAGAAAAGCCAACATTCGCTCGGAGGGGCAAAAGCAGCCTAAGGTCATTTTTACAGCCTCCAGTCAGCATCACCTCTATGACGACATGGGCTAAGATCAGGAACTTACATGGGGTCACCGTTCCTTTGGCCCAGTACAGTGCTTTAGAGCTCTATATCCCTCTCTCCTATTTCCCCCAAAGGTGTTGACTCTCTCAGTGAAGGTATAGTTCTGCAGGCCATGCCCATCCTCAGGTACCCTTTCATATGTCTGCCCTGCCACCGAGGGCATCGCAGCTGAGCCTCCCCCCCAATCCTGCCTTCACTTGACACGCTCATTATACCAGAGGGCCAGTCGCTATCGAGCAGGGACAGGAGACTTGGCGAGGTTTTCCCTCTTCCTAACCCAGGATCATTGTAAAGAAAGAAAGACTTGCATTTATATAGCACCTTTCACAACCACCAGACATCTCAAAGCGCTTTACAGCCAGTGAAGTACTGTCACTGTTGTAATGTAGGAAACGCAGCAGCCAGTTTGCGCACAGCAAGGTCCCACAAACAGCAATGTGATAATGACAAGATCATCTGTTTGTTTTGTTATGTTGATTGAGGGATAAATATTGGGCAGGACACCGGGGAGAACTCCCCTGCTCTTCTTCAAAATAGTGCCATGGGATCTTTTACGCCCACCTGTAGAGAGCAGACGGGGCCTCGGTTTAACGTCTCATCTGAAAGATGGCACCTCCAGACAGTGCAGCACTCCCTCAGCACTGCACTGGAGTGTCAGCCTAGCTTTATGTGCTCAAGTCCCTGGAGTGGGACTCGAACCCACAACCTTCTGACTCAGAGGTGAGTGTGCTACCCACTGAGCCACGGCTGACACAGCGATAGAGGAGGATGATGGCGTCGTCAACCACAGAGAGGTGGAGGGAGGGCCAGGAGGGATAAAGCTCCACAGTCAGAAGTCCCAGAGGAAATGATTTGTGGTTTTTGACCAGGACAGCTTTCGGTGCAACGTGGAAGCTGAACTGAAGGGATTCAAGCAGAGTGTTTTGGGAGGGGTGGACACCTAGACTGGAGTGGGACTTGAACCCACAACCTTCTGACTCAGAGGCAAGTGTGCTACCCACTGAGCCACAGCTGACACTTGTAGCCAATTGTAAGATCTTACTGCCTAACTCAGCACAGAGCAGCAATCGCACCTGAGACCTTCCCGGTCTGCGTAGCTTAGAGACGACACCTTGCATTTAATCATAGAATCACAGAAGGGAGTCATTCGGCCCACCATGCCTGTGCCGGCTCTTTGAACGAGCTCTCCAATTAGTCCCACTCCCCCTGCTCTTTTCCCGCAGCCCTGCTAATGTTTCCTTTTCAAGTATTTATCCAATTTCTTTTTGAAAGGTATCATTGAATCTGCTTCCACCGCCCTTTCAGGCAGCGCAGTCCAGATCACAACAACTTGCTGCGTAAAATAAATTCTCCTCATCTCCCCTCTGGTTCTTTTTCCCATTATCTTAAATCTGTGTCCTCTGGTTACCGACCCTCCTGCCAGTGGAAACAGTTTCTCCTTATTTACTCTATCAAAAGCCTTCATGATTTTGAACATAGGGTGTTAAATCCCCTTAACCTTCTCTGCTCTAAGGAGAACAACCCCAGCTTCTCCAATCTCGCCACGTAACTGAAGTCCCTCATCCCTGGTATCATTCGAGTAAATCTCCTCTGCACCCTCCCCAAGGCCTTGACATCCTTCTTGAAGTGCGGTGCCCCCACTTGCATTCATATAACGTAGCCAAACGTTCCATGGTGCTTAATGGGAGTGCAATCCGAGAAAGTGAACACCAAGTCAAAGAAGGAATTATTCGGAGGGAAGGTCAAAGACATGTTTTTTCTTTATTCGTTCATGGGATGTGGGTGTCGTTGGCAAGGCCTAGTTGCCCTTGAGAAGGTGGTGGTGAGCCGCCTTCTCGTGAACCGCTGCAGTCCGTGTGGTGAATGTACTCCCACAGTGCTGTTAGGGAGGGAGTTCCAGGAGTTTGACCCAGCGACGATGAAGGAACGGCCAATATACTTCCAAGCCAGGATGGTGCGTGACTTGGAGGGGAACTCGGAGGTGATGGTCTTCCCATGCGCCTGCTGCCCTTGTCCTTCTAGGCGGTGGAGGTCACGGGTTCGGGAAGGTGCTGCCGAAGAAGTTTTAAGGAGGACCTTAATGGAGGAGAGGGAGTTGGTCGGGAGGGTTTAGGGGGGGGGGGAATTCTAGAGCACAGGGCTTAGGCAGCCGCTGATGCAAAGGGAGGGGGAGATGCACAAGAGTCAGAGGTATAGAGAGTTCGGGGCGGGGGGGTTGGAGGGTTGGAGGAGATCCACCAGGAGGGTGAGGGGAATGCACTGGCCCCTTCCAAATATCGTTAATCTGGTAAAACCCCCGAGGCCTGGGCTCTGTCCATTGGAGCTCAGGATTGAACTGAGCTCAGCAAGGGTGCCAGTACGGAGATATCACATCTGCACACCAGCATCCCCTGTGGCACGGAAGCATCCGGCTGAACAGTTGTGAGACGTGTTTAAGCTGGGAGGGATTCCAACAGCCCAGCTTCACCTCTCATTCTGGAGTCGAATCAAATTCCCTCAAGATCTTGGCAGAGAAGCGAAACGTTGCTCAGGCCAGACAAAAAAAGATTATTTTGTTAATCAGTTATCTTCTGGCGCCAGTCACAGGGTCATGAGCAAGCTCGAGAGAATAAAGTGGAGTCGGGAGGGACGTTAATTTTCACCTGAAATTTTCCCTTGAGTACAAAAGATTGAAGAGTGATCTGATCGAGGTGTTTAAAATGTTAACAGGATTCGATAGGGTAGATACTGAGAAACTATTTCCTCGAATGGGGGAAATCAAGAAGGAAGGGTTCATAATCTTAAAATTAGAGACAGACCATTTAGGAGTGAAATCAGGAAGCACTTAGTGGAAATCTAGAATTCTCGCCCCAAAAGGCTGTGGATGTTGGCTGACAATTGGAGCTTTCACGACTGAGATCGATAGACTTTCGTTGGGAAAGGGTATCAAGGGATACGGAGCAAAGGAGTTGAGGTAGAGGTCAGCCATGATCTATTCAAATGCTGGAACAGGCTCAAGGGGCTGAATGGCCTACTCCTAAATATGTTCCTAAATACTTACAAGTTAAAAATAAATGTTTGGGTGCTCAGTGGGTGAAGACCAATGGCCACGCAAACCAGGGGGTGCCGGGTTTGAGCCCTGGCTCTGTGCTGAGTTAACCGCGCTCAGCAGCAGGGCCAGCATTTGTACTTTGCTCAGCACCCCTGGGCTAGGGAGCGGGAGAATATCAGCCAGAATTCCCACTCCCGACTGCTGTCCAATGGGCTCTGCTTGGAAAGTAAGCAACTCATGTTAACGCCAGACATTTGCAGGCTAGGCCTCGGTTGTGATGTCTCTCACGGTAAAGTAGCTGCTCTATCTGAGTGTCTGTCAGTTTAGTTGGTAGTGCACTTGCCTCCGAGTCAGAAAGTCCACTCCAGGATTTGGGCACCTGATCTAGGCTGGCACCCCAGTGCAGTACTGAGGGAACGCTGCACTGTCAGAAGTGCCTTTCAGATGAGACGTTAAACTGAGTCTGCCCTCTCGGGTGAAGGTTAAAGATCCCGTTGCACTATTTGAAGAAGTGATGATGTGGAGATGCCGGCGTTGGACTGGGGTGGACAAAAATGAGAAGTCGCACAACACCAGGTTATAGTCCAACAGATTTATTTAATTTTACAAGCTTTCGGAGCTGTCGCTAACTTACCTGACGAAGGAGCGACAGCTCCGAAAGCTTGTAAAATTAAATAAATCTGTTGGACTATAACCTGGTGTTGTGCGACTTCTCATATTTGAAGAAGAGCAGGAGTTCTCTCGGTGTCCCGGCCAACATTTATCCCTCAAGCAACACCATCAAAACGAAGTAACTGGTCCTTCATCTCATTTGCTGTTTCTGGAACTGGGCTATGCGCAAATTGGCCGCCTCGTTTACCTACCTAACAACTGCAACGACACTTCAAGAGTGTCTGTCAAGCACTTTGGGACGTCCTGAGGCCATGACGGGCGCTGTATAGATGCAAATTCTTTCTTCTTTGTGCTCACAGTCTAAGCTCAAACATGCCTGGGTGCGGTATCGGGGGGGATGGGTGGAATATTACATAGGAACAGGAGCAGGCCATTCAGCCCCTCCAGCCTGCTCCGCCATTCAATTCAGCCGAAGAGAGAAATAAATTGGGTAAGAAAAGAAAAGTGTCGAGAGGGGAATATTCCAAATATTGCTCAGTTCTTGTTCGCCACTGAACTTCAAAGTACTTAATTGTATTTGAAGTGCTTTGAAATGTTTCTGAGATGTGATAAGGTGCTCTAACTTAACGCAAGTCTTTCTTTTTTTCCTTTATCTAGTTATTTCAAATACCTCTTGTTGTACATTTTATTTGTACAAAGAAAAATGACTTCTGATAGCGTACTGAACTGGAGCTGAGAGAAGATGCTCATTGGATACTGTCTCCATTTGCAGCCGAGAGGGGTACACAGAACCACAAATGTCAGCTCGACTCAGTGGTAGCATTCTTGGCTCCGAGTCAGAGCGTCATGTGTTCGAGCCCCACTGCAGGACTTGAGCACATAATCGTGTCAGACGCCTCAGTGTAGAACCGAGCTACCTAGGCTCCCCCCATTTCAAATTCACATCCTTGTGTTCAAACCCCTCTATGGTCTCCCACGGCACTATATCAAAGAAGAGCAGCGGAGTCCTGGGCAACATTTATCCCTCAACCAACATCACTAAACAGATTATCTGGTCGTTATCTCGTTGCTGTTGGTGGGAAATTGGCTGCCACGTTTCCTACATTACAACAGTGACTACAATTCAAAAATACCTAATTGGCTGTAAAGCGCTTTGAGACGTCTGTTCTTTCTTTCTGTCTGTCTGTCTTTCTGTCTGTCTGTCTCACTCACTCACATAGAGATAACCGGAATTAATCCTGGGTATTAATCACACACCGATACAGCTTGGTCCAAAATTGACTGCCGCTCAACCACATTATATAGGCGCTCAGTTTGGTCCAGTTATGTAAGGGATTATTTTTTTCCTTTTGAAGACACTGGGAATTTGGAGCCCTGTACTACCTCCTCCAAGTGGCCATTCTTAAAGTATGAGCCCAGTCACCAAGTCTTGGCTATGATGCTCCCCACATTCAGATATCTTGCCAAGACTGATCTTGCCCGCACTTGACATGCGTAAATGTGGGCCGATTTTAGTATCCGTTACTCCCTGGAAATGGAGCAGAAGGGTGTTAATGGATTATTAAAAACGGGCGGGGATCGTCCTGACAGATCTCAACGCATGTTGTACAAACGTTCGAAAATGGCGGGCAGGACCGACAAAGAGATGCAAAGTACTCGTTTATTATCCTCCGTCAAACCTTGAGAGCAACGTTCCCACTAAGCTGTGCAGCCACGCAGCTGGCTGGAGGTCCCGCGCAGGCCGCCTACTGGCTTCTCAATGGGAGATTTCAAGCATGTGCGAAATTTTGAATGGGTCGTGCAGCCCGTTAAAGGGACCGTGCACCCAAAAAAAATTAGGGGGAATATTGCTCGAGAGTCCTTTCTAACCTGACCTTGAGTGTCTTCCAATGGCCCAGTGCTGTCTTTGATCTTTTGACTCTTCAGGTAGCTGAAAAGGTTTTTCCCCATTGTCAGCTGTGGCTCAGTTGGTAGCACACTCACCTCTAAGTCAGAAGGTTGTGGGTTCATGTCTCACTCCAGAGACTTGAGCACATAAATCTAGGCTGACACTCCTAGTGCAGTGCTGAGGGAGCGCTGCACTGTCGGAGGTGCCGTCTTTCGGATGAGACGTTAAACTGAGGCCCCGTCTGCTCTCTCAGGTGGACGTGAAAGATCCCATGGCACTATTTCGAAGAAGAGCAGGGGAGTTATCCCCGGTGTCCTGGGGCCAATATTTATCCCTCAATCAACATCACTAAAACAGATGATCTGGTCATTATCACATTGCTATTTGTGGGAGCTTGCTGTGCGCAAAATGGCTGCCGCGTTTCCCACATTACAACAGTGACTACACTTCAAAAAAGTACTTCATTGGCTGTAAAGCACTTTGGGACGTCAGGTGATCGTGAAAGGCGCTATATAAATGCAAGTCTTTCTTTATTGCTCCGACAGTTGTCCACGATCATCTTTTCCATGAATCTTTTTAGCTGATCTAACAGCAGCTTTAGTTCTGTTTTGTTAACTGTTCGTGGTGCTTGTCTTTGTTTTGCTGTGTATTATGCTCTTTTAATTTGTAAAAGACATTTTGTTTATGTCTTATTGGTCTTTGCACTTGACCAGTCAGCCACTTTGGCTTCTTCTACCCACACTCCCTTCTTGTTGAATTTGGGGACGTACATGGTTTTTATCTGTTTTACTTTGCCCTTAAAAACTTGCCGTTTATATTCCGAATCGGATTTGTCCCCACCCAGTAGGATTTGGTCAATTGACCTGTTCCAAATCCTCTGCCATTTTACTAGAGTTAGCCCTTTGGAAATCTGGGGCCACTCAAGTTTCCAGTTTAGCTTGAATTGGGAGCTTCATAATAGTATTTAAATTGGGAGGAGGTGACATTATATTGACATTGACAGCACTTTGTACAGTTTAGGACAATAATTACACTTGTTCTTCATCACACTCATGTAACGGGTGTGTCCATAATTCTAGGGCTTACTATTTAAGTGCCAAAGTATTTAAAGGGGCGAACTCCTATTAACAGGTTAGTTTTGAACACCTATGCCTTGGGCTTTTTCTGGGTTACTCCAGAGTCCCAGTCCAGAGAATTGAGCACAAAGTCTAGGCTGACACTCCAGCGCAGTGCTGAGGGAGTGCTGCACTGTCGGAGGTGCCGTCTTTCAGATAGACATTAAAATGAGCCCTCCCCTCCCTCCCCCCTCCCGTCTGCTCTCTCAGGTGGATGTAAAAGATCGCACAGGACTATTTCGAAGAAGAGCAGGGGAGTTCTCCTCGGTATTCTGACCAGTATTTATCCCTCAACCAAAATTACTTAAAAAGACATGATCTGTCCATTTATTTCATTGCTGTTTGCGGGAGCTTGCTGTGGGCAAATTGGCTGCCACGCTTCCTGCATTACAACAGTGACTACACATCAAAAAGTACTTCATTGGATGTAAAATGCTTTGGGGAAAGTGCCATATAATTGCAAGATCGATCTTTATTTTACCACCGTGGACATCATTAGCCAATTTGCAGTCATACAAATATAAAGCAGGTGACCAATGCATTGTTTGGAGGGCAAACAAGTTCATCCCTTTCCCAGTGGACCACAGGAAACAGCAGGAGAGAGGCCCTGGGTTTTGTCCAGATTGCAAGATTTCCCAAAGCCCAGGGTGTCACAGGTTGCACACATGTTGCCCTGTGAGTTCCTGCCCGGGATAGTGGAGCTTCATGAATCCCAAGGGTTTCCACTCCCATCAGTGTGCAGCTAGTCTGTGACCATCTGCACAGGATCACACCAATACCTGATTTCCCAGTAAAAATAAAGAACCTGCATTTATACAGCGCCTTTCACGACCTCAGGATGTCCCAAAGACATCTTCGAACAAGGAGAAAGGGGCATAAAGGGATATGGGAGTGGGGCAGGCACATGGGATTAGGATTATTGCTCATGTGGAGGATAAACATCAACACAGACTAGTTGGGCCAAATGGCCTGTTTCCGTTTTGCCATTTCTATATATGTAACCCTTGGGCATGAGGAAGCACAGATTCAGATCCCTTGAGGTTTGGATGCTTCCTGTCCTGGCTAGCATTTATCTCTCAACCAACACCAAATCATTGATCTCATTGCTGTTTGTGGGAGCTTGCTGTGCGCAAATTGGCTGCCGCGTTTAACAACATTACAACAGTGACTACACTTCGAAAGTGCCTCATTGGCGGTGAAGCACTTCAGGACGTCCTGAGGATGTAACAGGCTTTCTATAAATCGAAGTTCTTCCTTTCTTTCCTACAGTGCAGGCCAAACAAAGTGTCGTGTGCGGCACAGCTTTGCTGTACAATGCAGAATAAACATGGAGCTACCAGGTGAGGAGAGGTCTCAAGCTTGTGAGGGTGAAGTCACGCCTGGGTTTGAGGACGAGGTGGCTGTCACCACAGCTGGCCAGATCTAGTCCTTCACGTAATGAGGCCCGAGTCCTTCCTGCATCTTGGCAGTTCCCTCAACAAAATCATACAAACTTGACAACTACTTTCCTGCCGGCAACTTTCTCTCTCCTGATGCTGCAACATGGTATAACACAACGAGAAAACTGTCAGGCCACAGTGCAGATGGCATCCCAACAAGTTTCATTTCCCAACATAAGCATATGAGGGAGAAGGGAATAGAGGGTTACGCTGATAGAGTTGGATGAGGAAAGACGGGAGGAGGCTCGAGCGGAGCGTAAACGCCGGCATGGACTGGTTGGGCCGAATGGCCCGTTTCTGTGCCGTATATCCTGTGTAATCCTATGAGCTGTGTGTCTTGCCACTGTTGTATTCAAGAAGGAGTTAGATATATTTCTTAAGGCTAAAGGGATATGGGGAGAAAGCAGGGACAGGATACTGAATTTGGATGATCAGCCATGATCGCATTGAATGGCGGAGCAGGCTCGAGGGGCCGAATGGCCTACTCCTATCTTCTATGTTTGCTATCAGAGTGTTGCCCCGCTCCCGAATGGGCCAGCAGTCAACCCCTGCATGTGACTGCTTGCTGCAGCTCACCCGACCCAGCGAGTGCTACTCTCAATCATGGACTCTAGCGGGTGCTATTATCCACCGTGCCTGCCTCAAACCAGGCAGGCATTTTCCAGCATGGGGAGGTGGTGTGATGACTGGATTGCAAACCAAGGTTGGTGCGGACAATTGGCACCTATAGCTCTCTATAGTCACCCCACTCATTCAGCACATGATGCGGAGTTGGACTGGGGTGGACAAGTACCTTTACCTGACGAAGGGGCAGCAGCTCCGAAAGCTCGTAATTTTAAATAAAACTGTTGGACTATAACCTGGTGTTGTGCCACTTCTCATTTTCATTCAGCACAGAGCAGGGATCGAACCTGCGACTGTACGGTTCACAGTACCAACCGGTGCATACACCAACCGAGCCACCGGTTTGGCAACAGAAATCATCCACTGCCTGACACCAGACCTCAGCAAGGCATCTTGGTGAAACTCTGCTCTCCCCGCCTTACTTCACACGGTTTACTCGCTGGTCCCGCATGTCCTCGCTCTGTTCCCTTGCCGATCTGCATCTCATGTGGTGAAAGAGAGAGGCAGAGAGAGAGAGAGACACACACACACACACACACAAAAGGCATCTTGGAGACACGGAGGTCGATTTTAAAAAGGCGCTGGCATCTGCCAGCTCATCACTTTCATCCCTCTTGCTTTGTGCGAGTTCACTGCGTCCCTCTCACACTACACTGTCCTCTCTGTGTCCGTCTGCAGGTGTGTTCCTTTCAGCCCTTAGGAGACGTCCTTGTCTGTGGACAAGAGCCGAGCCTGGGAAGATTGATGCTCGAGCTGTTGCTAGGTGACTATCTCTCACCATAGCGATTGGAGTCAGCTGTTGATCGGCCGCCAGCTGTGTTGACTCCTCTATTCAGCTCTTCCCGGTTTGTCCTACTTTAGCGCTGTGCCTTTTTTTTTTACTTTTGGGGAAAGGGGACGTGGAGGTCGGATCTGGTGGGAGTTTGTTTGCCTTTCTCATCTTAGCTTCGCAGACATCAAAAAGCCCAGCGGACAGGATTCTGAAATTAATAAACCAATGGTTGATCCTCCACAATTTCATTTTTTCACTAAAGTGACAAGTGTTAGAGCATGTCCATAGGCTGTGGTGGCTGGTGGTAACTTGGTCAGGCTGTACTATGCCTTAAAAGAGCCAGTGTGGGGAGTGGGGGATGGTGCAAGGGAGAATGGGGTAAAAATTCACTTGGTTGCGCCACCCGTTAGCGCCTTAAGAGGGCGCTAATGGGGCGCAAAGCCGCTAACGCCCGGGCGCAGCGATGTTTGCGCCGCTCGAGAACTTAACTTGAGATTGTGCGGCGGCGCTAAAACTTACCGCTGCGACCACCTGCGCACGCAGATTGTGACGTCATTCCATGGTGCAACGCCCTTGGGGCGCCCCGTAGCGGAAATTGAGTGGCGCCCCCTGCCTTACCGCCTGGCGCTTCCAATGACCAGAAGACTGGAACGCTATCAATCGCTGTGGGGCTGGGGGGGGGGCGCTATTTAAAGGGGGCCTCTTCCTGTCTTTTATTGTTGGTGGCATTTTTGAACTACGCATTCTGAGAGAGAGAGGGAGAGACTTCTGGAGAGATTCAACGTTGTGTGAAGGAGTTTTGGGTACTGAGCAGCACTTTTCAGGTTCATTTTGATTTGCCATTCCTTGTATCGATTTAGCAGAGACCGTGGGAGCTGCACTCTGAGCTCTTTGCCTGGTGCTCTCCATTGTTCTTTCCAGCACATTTGATGTGCAAGTCTCTCCAGGCCGAGATTCAAGGCAGCAATGAACAGGATGTGGATGGAAAGCAAGATTAACCATCCCCTTTAAGAACTGGCCCGTGCCATTGTGTGTGTGTTCCATTGCTGACTGACATTACATGAGCTTCGCCAGCGCTCCGAGTTAGCGCCTCACTGCTCGGCCTTTGCGCCTTAAGAGAGGTGTGCAGCACCTGCTTTAGCGCTCCACTCACCTCCCGGGGCGGTAAAAGTGAAGGTTCCCGTCAGTGCCGATAATTAACGCCAGGCGCTAATATTTGCGTCCGGACGATATTTGCGCCCCAAATGGGGCGCGACCTAATTTCTACCCCAATGGGTTTCCCTCCACCCCATCCGCCCCCCCAGTTTTTTTTGGCATGGGTGATTCCCACCTCCAAGTCCCAGAATTGCCTCTGATGTTTCCCACAGCAATCTATCTGTGCGTGCACATAATCTCCGCATAACCTTGTCTCTCAGAACCCCCACCCCCACCCCCCAAAGCGCTTCACGTACCCTTGAATTGTTTTTGAGGTGTAAATAACCGTTGTCACGCCGGCAGCCATTTTTTTGTTGTTGCTCACAGCAAGATCCCACAAACGGCCGTGCCAGGAAGACGCAGTCAGTCCAGTGCTTGTCGATTGGTGGAATGTTTTTCCGGGACACCACACACGAGCGCTTTGCTCTTCTTCAAATGTTACCAGGCAGGCGGAAACTCGGTTTTTAAGCATGGCGCCCCTCTCGGTACCGCACTGAGGAGTCAGCCTAGATTGTGGCCTCAAATCCTGGAAAGGGATTTGAACGCAGGACTTTCTGACTCAGTGTGCGAGCGCTACCAACTGAGCCAAGCTGCCGCAGGTGAGCTAAGGGAGTCCTTCTCACTTTATACCATACAGCTTCAACTGCTATAAAGAAAGACTTGCATTTATATAGCGCCTTTCACGACCACCAGATGTCTCAAAGCGCTTTACAGCCAATGAAGTACTTTTGAAGTGTAGTCACTGTTGTAATGTAGGAATTTAAGTATTGGCACCACACCGTCCTCTCTCCAGTCTATCCTGGACTCCAGCGAGCTATTAAATATATGAGCATGGGACTCGCTTACTTTATTTCTTAAAATGCTGCTATTTATTGTCCTGTCTGCTATCATCTGTTCTAGCAGGTCATCGTTTTTAAAAAAAATAAAGACATTCATTGTTAGGCTTGTATTAAGATATTTCTTGATGTATCCCTCCAGGTCAATGGGAATGATATCCTTACAAAAAAAAACAGCTTGCATTTCTATAGCGCCTTTCACAACCTCAGAACGTCCCAAAGCGCTTCACAGCCAATGAAGTACTTTTGAGGTGGAGTCACTGTTGTAATGTAGGAAACGCGGCAGCCAATTTGCGCACAGCAAGCTCCCACAAACAGCAATGTGATAATGACCAGATAAACTGTTTTAGTGATGTTGATTGAAGGATAAATATTGGCCGGGACACCGGGGAGAAATCCCCTGTCCTTCTTCTAAATAGTGCCCTGGGATCTTTTACATCCACCTGAGAGAGCTCCTTAAACCTATTCGCCTCTCTCTCCTCCATTAAGACGCTCCGTAAAGCTCCACCAAGCTTTTACTCGCCCCTCCTAATAGCTTCTCCTTTGACTTGGCCTCCCTATTTGTTTGTTGACGCTCCCGTGGAAGCGGCTTGGGCCGTTTAACTACATTTAATGGGCTACAGAAATGCAAATTGTTGTTGTATGGCACTGTTCCACCCAGCTAGTGCATTTATCAACAGTCATCTGGGACACTCAAAGCGTCATGTATATGATTTGTGTTCCATCTTAACATTTTGTATAACCTTTCCACTTTATTTATATATTAGACACATTCTTCCGTTTTCTCCTCTGCAGGTACGGGGGCTCCTTGCCAAATAAAATTACCTTCAGTTAACTCAGCTAAGAACCGGGATCCGTCCTGGAACCTCCCACTCTGTAAGGCTCGGCAGTTACGCACTAAGGCATCCTAGGAAGAGGAGGAGGAGGCCGTTCAGCCCCTCGAGCCTGCTCCACCATTCAATTAAAAAATGGGGAAAAAAGACAGACTTGCATTTATACAGCGCCTTTCACGACCGTCGGACGTCCCAAAGCACTTTACAGCCAATGAAGTACTTTTTTTTAAGAGTAGTCACTGTTGTAATGTAAGAAACGCGGCAGCCAATTTGCACACAGCAAGCTCCCACAAACAGAAATGTGATAATGGACAGATAATCTGTTTTTAGTGATGTTGATTGAGGGATAAATATTGGCCAGGATACCGGGGAGAACTCCTCTTTTCTTCTTCGGAATAGTGCCGTGGGATCTTTTATGTCCACCTGACAGAGCAGACGGGGCCTCAGTTTAAAGTCTCATCCGAAAGACGGCACCTCTGACAGTGCAGCACTCCCTCAGTACCACATTGGAGAATCAGCCTAGATTTTTGGGCTCATGTGTCTGGAGGCTGATCTGCACCCCAACTCCATTTACCAGCCTCTGCTCCATATCTCTTGATGATACCCTTACCTAACAAAAATCAAGTGAGCATAATAACCTTTTTTTTTCTCTCCTGGGTGCCAATACATCTGGCGACTGTAACTCAGGTGGTGGTGGGGGGGAGGGTCCTGGAAGGGTCCTCAGGATGGGGGAAGAAAAGCGGACAAATTATAACAAGGTTATTGCTTAATTAAAGGTTCAATACCACCCCCACCAATGTACTTAGAAGAATTATATCTTAGGTGTGCAAGCAAATCTTTTCTCACACATGGAATATCCTGTTGCGGTCACCATGGTAACCAGTTGGAAGGACAAAAACCTGCTCTCCTACTTCTTGCCAACTTGAGATCATCCTTTTTTTTTGCATCTTCCTGGGTTCTTTTAACAGCAGCTGTCCTGTTGGTTGCCTGAAAAGGGCCCTAAATTATTTCAATGGTGCTTCTCCGGTATAAAGGAGGATTGGACCCAGTGACAGCTACACGGAGGTAAACATGACCCCCGGGCCTGTGAGAAACGCAGTGTGAGGCGAGGTCTGTCTAATAAATTGGCTTTTAATACACTCTGGAATGTGACTTGCACACACAACGGGCAAGAAAGGACAAAATAATAGCGCTAAAAGTGAAATAAATGTGCGAACATTTTCGTGGCACTCCTTGAGAGTGGGTGGAAGGGAGGCAGGATTAGTACAGTGGTACAGTGTGTGGGCCCAATGCCAGGAGAGACACCTTTGCACCGCAGCTGGGGTTGCTGACTCTCCAGGAATGGCTGGAATCTCCAGGAATTAAAGACTGATCTCCTGGACACTGCCGTGAGAAAACCCAGGAGCAAAATCGTAACGGCATTAAAAAGAAATTGTATGTTTTTCTCATTTTGAAAGAAAGGACTTGCATTTCTATAGCGCCTTTCACGACCTTAGGTCGTCCCAAAGCGCTTTACAGCCAATGAAGTACTTTTTGAAGTGTAGTCCCTGTTGTAATGTGGGAAACGCGGCAGCCAATTTGCGCACAGCAAGCTCCCACAAACAGCAATGTGATAATGGACAGATAATCTGTTTTGAGTGATGTTGCTCGGTCAACCCTTCTTAATAATCCATGTCACATAGCATTTAAGCTGTTAGAGTGGGTTTTTTCACTGGTGTTGTGCTTCAGCCACTGGGGAACGAAGTTCACAAATCATGCAAGTGACCTGGGACCTGAACAGAAACAGTACGGTGGCAGTAGAATGCTTAAATCTCGATACAAAAGAAAGACTTGCATTTATAAAGCACCTTTCACGACCACCAGACGTCACAAAGCGCTTTACAGCCAATGAAGTACTTTTTTTGAAGTGTAGTCACTGTTGTAATGTAGGAAACACGGCAGCCAATTGGCGCACAGCAAGCTCCCACAAACAGAAATGTGATAATGAATCTGTTTTGGCGATGTTGGTTGAGGGATAACTATTGGCCCAGGACACCGGGGGGAGAACTCCCATGCTCTTCTCCGAAATGGTGCCGTGGGATCTTTTACGTCTCACCCGAGATGGGCAGGCGGGGCCTCGGTTCAGCACTGGCACTGGAGCCTCAGCCTAGATTAGGTGTTTCAAATCTCAAGAATGGGCCTCGAACTTTCTGAATCCGAGGCGAGAGTGCTATCGCTGAGGCAAGACTGACACATTCTTTGAACACTTCTGTCTATTAGTCATAAAGACATTGGAGAGCGGGAAAAAGGCCTCAGGGTGGAGGTGGGAGATACTGTGGTGAAACTTCCAGGAATATGTCCAACCAGAGTTGGCTACCATGTTTAAATTCATGCAAAAGAATCAAAAAGAGAATGGCCTGATCCAGATTTGTCTCCCTTTGCAAATAACAATCATGATGCGGAGATGCCGGTGTTGGACTGGGGTGGACAAAAATGAGAAGTCGCACAACACCAGGTTATAGTCCAACAGTTTTATTTAAAATTATGAGCTTTCGGAGCGCTGCTCCTTCGTCAGGTACTTGTACCTGAAGAAGGAGCAGCGCTCCGAAAGCTCGTAATTTTAAATAAAACTGTCGGACTATAACCTGGTGTTGTGCGACTTCTCATTTTTGCAAAATAACAACAACAACAACAACGTGTATTTATATAGCACCTTTAACGTAGTAAAACGTCCCCAAGGCGCTGCACAGGAGTATTTTAAGACAAAAAATTTGACACCGATCCACATAAGGATAAATTAGGGAAGGTGACCAAAAGCTTGGTCAAAGAGGCAGGTTTTAAGGAGCGTCTTAAAGGAAGAAAGAGAGGTTAGAGAGATTTAGGCTGGGAATTCGAGAGCTTAGGGCCTAGGCAACAGAAGGCACAGCCACCAATGGTTGAGTGATTATAATCAGGGATGCTCAAGAGGGCAGAATTAGAGGAGTGCAGATATCTCGGGGGGTTGTGGGGCTGAAGGAGATTACAGAGATATGAAGGGGCGAGGCCATGGAGGGATTTGAAAACAAGGATGAGAATTTTGAAATCGAGGCGCTGCTTAACCGGGAGCCAATGTAGGTTAGTGAGCACAGGGATGATCGGGCGAACAAAATAGAATAATATTGGCAATGATGCCCCAGCTACTAGCTCCTGCTGCAATTAGCAACTCACTCTCGGGAACAACTCAGGATGCTCCCCCCACAATCCCCTCCGAAATGTTAAATATACGTCATGCTATTTTGAGTGATAGTGTAGGCCACATCATCTCACAATATTCCCACACCAACTTAACGCTTCTCAATCCCCAGACCTGTATATTTTACGTTGCTGGAAAAACCGCGTGCTTCCAAACCTGAGGGGCTGAATCATACCATAGAATCCTACAGCACAGACGGTGGCCATTCGGCCCGTCCCGCCAGTGCCAGCTCTCTGAAAGAGCTTTCCCCTTCGTCTCACTCTGCTGCCCTTCCCTCATTTTTTTTTTCTTTTTCAAATGTTTATCCAATTCCTTTTTAAAAGGTTTTATGGATTCTGCTTCCACCACTGTTTCTGGTAGCTTGTTCCATACCCTAAAAACCCTCTGTGTAAAAGAAAAAGTCTCCTAACCTCTCCCTTCACATAAAATGCAAAATATACCAATCTTTAGCAAGGCTGTTTATATGGTCTATAGGTTGTACATGATAGTGTCACTGGTAAGAGGTGTGTTATGTTTTTATATAGTATCTACATTGTGTAGATTTCAGTATATATCCATGCACAATACTTGTTATTGTCAGCCGTGGCTCAGTTGGTAGCACTCTCTCGCCTCTGAGTCAGAAGGTTGTGGATTCATGTCACACTGCAGAGACTTGAGCACAAAAATCTAGGCTGACACTCCAGTGCAGTACTGAGGGAGTGCTGCACTGTCAGATGTGCCGTCTTTCGGATGAGACGTTAAACTGAACCCCCCCCCGTCTGCTCTCTCAGGTGAATGTAAAAGATCCCATGGCACTATTTCAAAGAAGAGCAGGGGAGTTATCCCTGGTGTCCTGGGGCCAATATTTATCCTTCAACCAACATCACTAAAACAGATTATCTGGTCATTATCACATTGCTGTTTGTGGGAGCTTGCTGTGCGCAAATTGTCTGCTGTGTTTCCTACATTACAACAGTGACTACACTTCAAAAAAGTACTTCATTGGCTGTAAAGTACTTTGGGACGACCTGAGGTTGTGAAAGGCGCTATATAAATGCAAGTCTTTCTTCGTTATGTCAGAGTTACATCAGGGTGTTTTGCTGTTATCTATTTGAGAGCTGGTCATAAACCTTGTATGTTTCAAGCAGTATTGAAGAACTTGCATTTATATAGTGCCTTTCACGACCTCAGGACATCCCAAAGTACTTTTGGAGTGTAGTCACTGTTGTAATGTGGGAAATGCGGCAGCCAATTTGCACACAGCAAGCTCCCACAAACAGCAATGGGATAATGACCAGATAATCTGTTTTAGTGATGTTGGTTGAGGGATATATATTGGCCCCAGGACACCGGGGAGAACTCCCCTGCTCTTCTTCGAAAAAGAGATTGACAGATTATTTTTAGGTAAGGGTATCGAGAGATATGGAGTTGAGGTACAGATCAGCCATGATCTAATAGAATGGTGGAGCAGGTGCGAGGGGCTGAATGGCCTACTTCTGTTCCTCTGTTCACAGTCTATTTACTGACTAAGTCACCAGGGCAGCTGCACAGAGAGGGTGCTTTAGCTGGTCCCTGTATTTATCCATGAACACTGTAAGTTATAACACAACGTGTCATATTAGGCAGGGTGTTTATTTGTTAGAGAAGGAGAGCCAAAAATAGAGTGGCACCTGGGATTTGGCAATGAAAAATCAGGTAGGGATCAACATTCCTGTGACCGCTGCTGGAAAGTCCACTTGTGTGGACTTGTTGGATGAGGAATCGGATTAGCTGATGCCCTTCATGAACGAATAGCCTGCCAACACCAATAGAACTGTACCCTGGCATGAATCGGCACCTTCAGGAAAGAAATCTAGAGGAAAAATCCCAGCGCTTGGAATGACTGTGTGATATTAGTGTTAGAACAATGAGTGCATTTATTTCAAATATGCTAATACTGCCATTACAGTAGCAGAAAAGGAGTTTCATATGAATGTGTTAAGTGCTCGTACACTGACATCCACAAAGCTTAATTGAAGGCCTCGGTAATTAGGCAAGTCACAGCATATCCCATCAGCATGGTGCCATGGTGCATGAGGCCATTCAAGTGGGGAGGGGAGTGAAAGGGAATGTAGTTGTGGTAGGGGACAGTAGGGGGTTAGATACTGTTCTCTGCAGCCGCGACCGAGAGTTCCAAAGGTTGTGTTGCTTGCCTGGTGCCAGTGTTAAAGACATCTCCTCGCTGCTGGAGGAGAAATTGGAGTGGGAGGGGGGGGGGGGGGATCTAGTTGTCGTGGTCCACGCAGGAACCAACGACATAGGTAGAACTAGGAATGAAGTTCTGCTGAGGGAGTTTGAGGAGCTAGGATCCAAATTAAAAAGCAGAACCTCAAAGGTAATAATCTATGGATTATTACCTGAGCCAGACACAAATTGGCATACGGACAAACGGATTAGAGGTTTAAATGTGTGGCTCAAAGAGTGGTGTGGGAGGAAGGGGTTTCAGTTCATTGGGCACTGGAACCAGTACTGGGGAAAGAGGGAGCTGTTCCGTTGGGACGGGCTTCACTTAAACCAGGCTGGGACCAGTGTCCTGGTGAACCGAATAACTAGGGCAGTAGACAGGGCTTTAAACTAATGAAGGTGGGGTGGGAGGATTCAGGAAAGAGTAAATTTAAAAGCAGCGAGAGAAATGTCAAGGCACTAGAGCAGAGTAGAGTTTTGGGTAAAAATAAGCAGAGTTGGTCAGGAAGGGACAGAGAGAGTAACAAAGGTAATAAGGCATCAGTGACTAAGGTGACATCAGGGAAAAATAGAAATACGTCAAAGCTAAAGGCACTATACCTGAATGCGCGAAGCATTCGCAACAAAATAGATGAATTAATAGCACAGATAGAAATGAATAGGTTTGATCTAACAGCCATTACAGAGACGTGGTTGCAATGTGGCCAAGGTTGGGAACTAGATATTCCAGTATTTGCAGTAATAGTGTGGAGGACGAATTCATGGAATGTATACAAGATAGTTTTCTAGATCAGTATGTTGAGGAACCAACTAGGGAACAGGCTATTTTAGATCTAGTACTGTGCAACAAGAAAGGGTTAATTAATAACCTTGTAGTAAAGGGGCCTTTAGGGAAGAGTGACCATAATATGATAGAATTTTATATTGAGTTTGAAAGTGATTTAGTTAAATCCGAAACTAGGGTCTTAAAACTAAACAAAGCAAACTATGTAGGTATGAGGGGCGAGTTGGCAAAGGTAGATTGGGAAACTGCATTAAAAGGTATGACAGTAGACAAGCATAAGAACATAAGAACATAAGAAATAGGAGCAGGAGTAGGCCAATCGGCCCTTCGAGCCTGCTCCGCCATTCAATAAGATCATGGCTGATCTGATCCTCACCTCAAATCTAAAGAACACAAGAAGTAGGAGCAGGACCCAGCCACTCAGCCCCTGGGCCCGCTACGCCACCCACAGGGCCTCGACCGATCCGAACTCAGCCTCATGTCCAATTTCCTGCCCGCTCCCCGTAACCCCTAATTCCCTTTACTTCTAGGAAACTGTCTATTTCTGTTTTAAATTTATTTAATGATGTAGCTTCCACAGCTTCCTGGGGCAGCAAATTCCACAGACCTACTACCCTCTGAGTGAAGAAGTTTCTCCTCATCTCAGTTTTGAAAGAGCAGCCCCTTATTCTAAGATTATGCCCCCTAGTTCTAGTTTCACCCATCCTTGGGAACATCCTTACCGCATCCACCCGATCAAGCCCCTTCACAATCTTATATGTTTCAATAAGATCGCCTCTCATTCTTCTGAACTCCAATGAGTAGAGTCCCAATCTACTCAACCTCTCCTCGTATGTCCACCCCCTCATCCCGGGGATTAACCGAGTGAACCTTCTTTGTACTGCCTCAAGAGCAAGTATGTCTTTTCTTAAGTATGGACACCAAAACTGTATGCAGTATTCCAGATGCGGTCTCACCAATACCTTATATAACTGCAGCAATACCTCCCTGTTTTTATAATCTATCCCCCTAGCAATAAAAGCCAACATTCCGTTGGCCTTCTTGATCACCTGCTGCACCTGCATACTAACTTTTTGATTTTCTTGCACTAGGACCCCCAGATCCCTTTGTACTGCAGTACTTTCCAGTTTCTCGCCATTAAGATAATAACTTGCTCTCTGATTTTTCCTGCCAAAGTGCATAACCTCACATTTTCCAATATTGTATTGCATCTGCCAAATCTCTGCCCGCTCACCCAGCTTGTCTATATCCCCTTGTAGGTTTTTTATGTCCTCCTCACTTTCTACTTTCCCTCCCATCTTTGTATCATCTGCAAACTTTGATATGTTACACTCGGTCCCCTCCTCCAAATCGTTAATATAGATTGTAAAGAGTTGGGGACCCAGCACCGACCCCTGCGGAACACCACTGGCTACTGGTTGCCAGTCCGAGAATGAACCATTTATCCCAACTCTCTGCTTCCTGTTAGATAACCAATCCTCCACCCATGCCAGAATATTCCCCCCAATCCAGTGATTTTTTATCTTGAGCAATAATCTTTTATGTGGCACCTTGTCGAATGCCTTCTGGAAGTCTAAACACACTACGTCCATTGGTTCCCCTTTATCCACCCTGTACGTTATGTCCTCAAAGAACTCAAGCAAATTTGTCAGACATGATTTCCCCTTCATAAAGCCATGCTGACTTTGTCCTATCAAATTATGTTTATCTAAATGTTCCGTTACTGTCTCCTTAATAATAGACTCCAAAATTTTACCCACAACAAAAAAAAGCAGTGGCTAGCATTTAAAGAATTAATACATAATTTACAACAAATATACATTCCTTTAAAGCACAAAAACCCCACAGGAAAAGTGGTCCAACCTTGGCTAACAAGAGAAGCTAAAGATAGTATTACATCAAAGGAAGAGGCTTATAATGTTGCCAAAAAGAGTAGTAAGCCTGAGGATTGGGAGGATTTTAGAATTCAGCAAAGGAGGACCAAAAAATTGATAAAGAAAGGGAAAATAGAATATGAGAGTAAACTAGCGAAAGACATAAAAACAGACTGTAAAAACTTCTATCGGTATGCAAAAAGGAAAAGATTAGCAAAAGTAAATGTGGGTCCCTTACAGACTGAGACAGGAGAAATTATAATGGGGAATAAGGAAATGGCAGAGAAATTAAACAAATACTTCAGGCTGGATTTTACCTGCTGAGACGAGTTGGGGGCGGGACTGTTGCCTTCCGGGTTCTAGTCTCGCCCCCAGTGACATCCGATGCACAGACACTATTTTCCCCTGATTGGCCTTGTTAAGCCCGCCCTGCGGGCTTGCCGGCCAGTTAAGGGAAAACCAGTGTCAGATGACGTCAGTTGATGACGCTTCATCTGCCGGTTTTCTTAAAGGGACATGTACCATTTATTTTTGACAGATGATCTGTCAGTGTTTGACAGCATTGAGGTGCAGTCAAACACTGACAATCACTGTACAAAGGTGAGCCCTTGTACCCAGGCTGTCCAATGACTCTCTCCTTAGGATAAAACAGATGGCAGCTGCAGGTGAGTTTACAGAAGTGATCTGTCACTTCTCCCAATGAGGTGAGGCCACACAAACACTTCAAAGCTTGTCATCTACAGAAAAATCTAAACACATTAAAAATGACTTTCCCAACATCTCCTTACCTCTGCCAGTGTCCCATTGGATCCTTCACACCACTTCTGCAGCTGTCATCTATACACAAACATTACAACAGACCCACAGCACGCCTCACTTATCCTGTCGGGGTTCCCCGACGTCGGGAAGCCTGCAGCAGAAGTCTCAAAATGGGAAAAAGCCTCTTAACTGCCTGTTGACTATCTGTTAACAGGCAGTTAAGTGGCTATAATCCTCTTCCCGACGCTAGGAGTCGAGTCCCTGCGCAAATCGGTGACTTGACTCCCGGGAAGATTGTTTGGAGGTGTGTTGGGAGCGGGTTTGGGACCCGCTCCCATTCTTTTTGATTTTGCCAGCAGTCCCGCCTCCAAACCTGCCTCTTCAGGGCTGGTAAAATCCAGCCCTTTGTGTCTGTCTTCACGGAAGAAGACGCAAAAACATCCCGGAAATAATGGAGAACCAGGGGTCTAGCGAGAATGAGGAACTGAAAGAAATTAGTATTAGTAGAAAAATAGTACTGGAGAAATTAATGGGACTGAAAGCCGATAAATCCCCTGGACCTGGTGACCTGCATCCTAGGGTTTTGAAAGAGGTGGCTATAGAGATAGTGGATGCATTGATTGTCATTTTCCAAAATTCCATAGATTCTGGAACGGTTCCCGTGGATTGGAAGTTAGCAAATGTAACCCCACTACTTAAGAAAGGAGGGAGAGAGAAAACGGGGAACTACAGTCCAGTTAGCCTGACATCAGTAGTAGGGAAAATGCTAGAATCTATTATTACGTACGTGGTAACAGGGCACTTAGAAAATAATAATAGGATTGGGCAGAGTCAACACGGATTTATGAAAGAGAAATCGTGTTTGGTGAATCTGTTACAGTTTTTTGAGGTTGTAACTAGCAGAATAGATAAGGGGGACCCAGTGGATGTGGCGTATTTGGATTTTCAGAAGTCATTCGATAAGGTGCCACACAAGAGGTTATTAAACAAAAATAGGGCTCATGGGATTGGAGGTAATATACTAGCATGGATTGAGGGTTGGTTAATGGACAGATAACAGAGAGTAGGAGTAAACGAGTCATTTTCAGGTTGGCAGGCTGTAACTAGTGGGGTACCGCAAGGATCAGTGCTTGGGCCTCAGCTATTCACAATCTATATCAATAATTTGGATGAGGGGACCAAATGTAATATATCCAAGTTTGCTGATGATACAAAGTATGTAAGTTGTGAGGAGGATGCAAGGAGGCTTCAAGGGGATATAGACAAGCTAAGTGAGTGGGCAAGAACATGGCAAATGGAATATAATGTGGAGAAATGTGAAGTTATCCACTTTGGTAGGAAAAATAGAAAAGCAGAGTATTTTTTAAATGGTGAGAGATTGGGAAATGTTGGTGTTCAGAGGGACTTGGGTGTCCTTGTACACGAATCACTGAAAGTTAACATGCAGGTACAGCAAGCAATTAGGAAAGCAAATGGTATGTTGGCCTTTACTACAAGAGGATTTGAGTATAAGAGTAAAGATGTCTTACTACAGTTATACAGGGCCTTGGTGAGACCACACCTGGAGTATTGTGTGCAGTTTTGGTCTCCTTACATAAGGAAGGATATACTTGCCATAGAGGGAGTGCAACAAAGGTTCACCAGACTGATTCCTGGGATGGGGGGATTGTCCTATGTGGAGAGATTGAGTAGACTAGGCCTATGTTCTCTAGAGTTTAGAAGAATGAGAGCTGATCTCATTGAAACATATAACATTTTTACAGGGCTTGACAGGGTAGATGCAGGGAAGATGTTTCCCCTGGCTGGGGAGTCTAGAACCAGGGGTCACAGTGTTAGAATAAGGGGTCGGCCATTTAGGACTGAGATGAGGAGAAATTTCTTCACTCAGAGGGTGGTGAATCTTTGGAATTCTCTACCCCAGAGGGTTGTGGAGGCTCAGTCATTGAGTATATTCAAAAATGAGAAGTCGCACAACACCAGGTTATAGTCCAACAGTTTTATTTAAAATTACGAGCTTTCGGAGCTGCTGCCCCTTCGTCAGGTAGAGGTACCTTTACCTGACGAAGGGGCAGCAGCTCCGAAAGCTCGTAATTTTAAATAAAACTGTTGGACTATAACCTGGTGTTGTGCGACTTCTCATTTTTGTCCACCCCAGTCCAACACCGGCATCTCCGCATCATGAGTATATTCAAGACAGAGATCGGTAGATTTTTGGATATTAAGGGAATCAAGGGATATGGGGATAGTGCAGGAAAGTGGAGTTGAGGTAGAAGATCAGCCATGATCTTATTCAATGGCGGAGCAGGCTCGAGGGGCCGAATGGCCTACTCCTGCTCCTATTTCTTATGTTCTTATATTCTTATTATTGCCACATTTTCGACCATCCCTCCCCTCAAATTAGCCGGGATTAGTTTTCACCGCGTAACATTCTCATGTAAGATCATGGAGTACCTTCCGCTGTCCATAACACGAGCGTTGCTCCCTGACTCCGGAGTTTGGCGTGCGAGTATCCAGTTGTGGAAGCAATTTAGTTAACTTGAAGCAAATGGCCCCCAAAAGTGTCCAACGGCCGTTCCCTACGGTGACATATGGAGTTTTTTTTTTCTCTCTCCCAAAAAGTGTGCCCCATAATAGAGCGAGTCACTTTGATACCAATTACCCACGGGCCACCTAAGCAAACAGTGGCCGATTGGGAAGGGATACAGCATAACGAGGGAGCCCAACCCATAGAGTCAGTAAGTCTAGACTCCAGATGTGAACTGGTAGCCTCCCTGGTACTCAGTAAATATCGCAAGCAGATGTAATAGATTCAGCATGAAATTAAAAGAGAGGAAGCAGGGAGGCCTGCAGTAATGATCTCCATTATGAGAGACTGTCGTTCTCGATGTGGAGGATTAAAAACTGCGGCATCCGCTATTGGTCGACCAATGTCGCCGGCAGAATCGAAGATGTGGACACACCAGGAAGTGTTTGTGGTGCCTGAGAAGTTTACAACTGTTTGGATACAGCCGGAACAGTCCCCGCGTTGAATTCTTACATAAAAAAAAGACTTGCCTTTAGATCATGCCATCACCTCATTGAAATGTCTCATAGAGCACCACCGTATCTCCGCAAACCCATTCCCCGAAATCTCCGCTTCTCTGCCTCCGGCCTCTAGCGCATCCCTCTACCTCCCATTGCCCCACCATTGAGCTGCCTACGGCCCCGGGCTCTGGGATTCCCTCCCTTCTGGTTCTCCCGATCTCCCTCTCCTCCTTTAAACCCTTCTGAACACCCATTTCTTTGACCAAGCTTTTGGTCATCTTCCTCATCCCTCCTTCTTTGTTTTGGTATCCATTTTGTCCCTCACACCTCTGTGAAGCGCCATGCGATGTTTCTACATATTAAAGGCGCTGTACAACAACAACTTGCATTTATATAGCGCCTTTAACATAGTAAAACGTCCCAGGGCGCTTCACAGGAGCGTAATCTGGCAAAGATTGACACCGAGCCAAAGAAGGAGACATTAGGACAGGTGACCAGAAGCTTGATCAAAGAGGGAGGTTTTAAGGATGGTCTTTAAGGAGGAGAGAGAGAGAGGCGGAGAGGTTCAGGGAGTGAATTGCAGAACTTAGGGACTAGACGGTTGAAGGCACGGCCACCAGTGCTGGAGCAAAGGAAGTGGGGGATGAACAAGAAAGCCAGAGTTGGAGGGACGCAGAGTTCTCAAAGGGTTGTAAGGCAGGACGCGGTTACAGAGATAGGGAGGGGGGGGGGGCGCGAGGCCATGGATGGATTTGGAAACACCAGGATGAGAATTTCAAAATTGAGGTGTTCGGAGACCGGGAGCAAATGTAGGTCAGCGAGCACAGGGGTGAAAGGGATTTGGTGAAAGTTAGGGTGCAGGCAGCAGAGTTTTGGATGAGCTTAACTTTATGGGCGGTAGAAGAGGGGAGGCCGGCTAGGAGAGCAATGGAATAGTCAAGTCTGAGGACGTCCTGAGGTCGTGAAAGGCGCTATATAAATGCAAGTTCTTTGTTTACTTTTTCTCATTGTCTCTGCTCATGATCTATATCTAGTGACCTCCACTGGAAGAGCGTGTGTGAGGACGTCAAGTGTGGACAGGGCCGGGCTCGACTGTCATGCCCCCTAGCCATCGAATAGCCCACTGACACTCACTCTCAAGGCTCCTAGAAGAGTAATAAAAATGCGAAAATTCTGATTGCAAGCATTAGTATGGATACAGACAAAGTTCAGATATTCGGTTCTCGTGTGCGAGTGGATGCTACACCAAAAGTTGCAGAGATAGAACTGGCTGAAAAGGAAAATACGAAAGAAAGGGTGGATCAAATCCTGAAACATGGGATTAATTGTCTTATCAATATCAGATACCAGAGGGCAATCAGCCTCCAAGGAGCTATGGTCCAACAAGGAGTCAATGCCTTCAGGAGAAAAGGGAGGAAAGAAAATTGGTGTCAGCAAAAATATAATGACCAAAGGACTTATGTGATGGCATTAGACTTAAACACTGACACTAACTGTGAGGTAAATTCTCTCAGGGCTCACTCACCTCCTACAGTGACTCACTTCATTATTTTGTAAACAACCCCTTTCTTTTCACAGTGGTCATGATGCGGAGATGCCGGTGTTGGACTGGGGTGGACAAAAATGAGAAGTCGCACAACACCAGGTTATAGTCCAACAGTTTTATTTGAAATCACAAGCTTTCGGAGCTATCGATCGCCCCTTCCTCAGGTGAAGTAAAGAGATACAGAATCGCCAAAGCATATATAGATAGAGAACAATGCATGTGTTACTTACAAAAGCAGACGACTACATTTAAATCATCCTGACTGTTGTCACACCTCAGCAGATAAACAGTCAGGGTGATTTAAATGTAGTCGTCTGCTTTTGTAAGTAACACATGCATTGTTCTCTATCTATATATGCTTTGGCGATTCTGTATCTCTTTACTTCACCTGAGGAAGGGGCGATCGATAGCTCCGAAAGCTTGTGATTTCAAATAAAACTGTTGGACTATAACCTGGTGTTGTGCGACGTCTCATTCTTTTCACAGCACACACTGTAGAACAGGAGAGAACAGCAAACAAACAGTCCGAGAACAGACCAGGAACGTCACAGACCCACCTTTCCCGATACTCGAGTTGGTCCATTCGACCCTGTGGTGGAGTCATCTGGAATAATAAAAAGAGTGGGGCAAAACCCCATCGTCATTGTCCAGTGACCTCTGCTTGAAAGTGCGCGGGCATACCAGAGAGCTGCCGGCACTGGTGGAACTGTCGCTCCACAGGAGTCTTCACCTTCAAGAAAGGAGGGGAGAATTGATTTATAAATGGCCGGAGGGTTTAGTAAAGATCTTGCATTTATATAGCGCCTTTCACGACTTCAGGACGTCCCAAAGCTCCTTACAGCCAATGAAGCACTTTGTTTTTGAACTGTAGTCACTGTTGTAATGTAGGAAATGCAGCAGCCAAATTGCGCACAGCAAGATCCCACAAACAGCAAATTGATAATGACCAGATCATCTGTCTTTAGGTATTGGTTGAGGGATAAATGTTGGCCAGGACACCGGGGAGAACGCCCCTGCTCTTCTTCAAAATAGTGCCATGGCTTCTTTTACGTCCACCTGAGAGGGCAGACGGGGCCTCGGTTTAACGTCTCATCCGAAAGACGGCACCTCCGACAGTGCAGCACTCCCTCAGTACTGCATTGAGTCGTCAGCCTAGATTACACCTCCCTTTTAAAGTAAGATTTCAACCTATTTCTTGCAATCGGATTCTAATAAGTCCGCTGAGCAAAAAAATCTTCAAGGCACAATAGGTCATCGTCCTCACGTCAGTTCTGAATAGCTTCTGTGATCCACAAAAAGTTGTTAAAAAATAAACCTGATGCTGCTTAAGGTGCCACTGAGCTGGTACTGTACTGGCATCACTGGGATCAGATGAGGGAATGACAGCTGCTTGTACACAAGATGCTGTGGCTCAGTGGGTAGCACTCTTACCTCTAAATCAGAAGATGTGGGTTCAAGCCCCACGCCCAAGACTTGCACATAAAATTTAGGCTGACAATCCAGTAAGGTGCCGTCTTTCAGTTGAGATGTTAAACCGAGGCCCCGTCTACTCTCTCGGGTGGATGGAGAAAAATCATACGGCTCTATTTTGAAGAGCAGGGGAGTTATCCTCGGTGTCGCAGCCAATATCTATCCCTCAATCAACATCACTTAAACAGATTATCTGGTCATTATCACATTGCTGTTTGGGGGAGCTTGCTGTGCGCAAATTGGCTGCTGCATTTCCGACATTACAACAGGGACTACAAAAGTACTTCATTGGCTATAAAGCGCTTTGGGATGTCCCGGTGCTATAGAAATGCAAGTCTTTCTTTCTAAATAGTACTTTTGCCTCAGTCTTTACCAAGGAGGCGACAGGTAAGTTAATTGATCTGGAAAGGGAACCAGAGGTTGTTGCCGAGGTAGGTTGTGACACTATTCACATTACTACCAGCGTGGCTGTACAACAGCTGTGCAAACTTAGGGTAAATAAATCTCAGGAGCCAGATAAGATGCATCGAAGGAACTAAGGGAGGAAATTGCAGGAACTCTGGCACAGATCTTCCTGAAATCACTGAATCCTGGAGAGGTGCCTGGGGACTGGAGAAAGGCAGATGTTACTCCTATTGTGTTTTTTTTTTAAAAAAAGGTAGCAAAAATGACCCAGGAAACTACAGAGCAGTGAGTTTGATGTCCATGGTGGGTACAGCTATGGAAACACTTATTAAAGATAGGATCATGGAGCATCTGGATAGAAATGAAATCATAAAAGATTGCCAATATGGGTCTTTCCAATCTAATTTATTGCTTTTTCTTGAGGGTGTGACAAACAGCAAAAACAACAACAAGTTGTATTTATATAGCGCCTTTAACATAGTAAAACATCCCAAGGCGCTTCACAGGAGCGTTATCCAACAAAATTTGACACCGAGCCACATAAGGAGATATTAGAGAGAGAGAGACAAAGGGTCATCGACCTGAAACGTTAACTCTGTTTCTCTCTCTACAGAGGCTGCCTGACCTGCTGAGTATTTCCAGCATTTTCTGTTTTTATTTCAGATTTCCAGCATCTGCAGTATTTTGCTTTTGTAAGGAGATATTAGGACAGGTGACCAAAAGCTTGGTCAAAGAGGTAGGTTTTAAGGGGCGTCTTAAATGAGAGAAAGAGGTAGCGAGGCGGAGAGGTTTATGGAGGGAATTCCAGAGCTTAGGGGCTAGACAGCTGAAGGCACGGCCGCCAATGGTTGAGTGATTAAAATCAGGGATGCTCAAAAAAATTATATTGGAATCTCTTTTAGTTAGGTATGAGGGGCGAGTTGGCTAAGGTAGATTGGGAAACTACATTAAAAGGTATGACGGTAGACAAGCAATGGCTAGCATTTAAAGAATTAATACATAATTTACAACAAATATACATTCCTTTAAGGCACAAAAACCCCACAGGAAAACTGGTCCAACCGTGGCTAACAAGAGAAGTTAAAGATAGTATTAGATCAAAGGAAGAGGTTTATAACGTTGCCAACAAGAGTAGTGAGAGACTGGGAAATGTTTGCCTTCAGAGGGACCTGGGTGCCCTTGTACATGAATCACAGAAAGTTAACATGCAGGTACAGCAAGCAATTAGGAAAGCAAATGGTATGTTAGCTTTTGTTACAAAGGGATTAGAGTATAAGAATACAGAAATCTTACTGCAATTATACAGGGCATTGGTGAGGCCACACCTGGAGTACTGTGTCTAAGAGAAGAGACTGTGTACAGTTCTGGTCTCCTTACCTAAGGAAAGACATACTTGCCTTAGAGGGAGTGCAGCGAAGGTTCATTAGACTGGTTCCTGGGATGAGGGGATTGCCCTATGAGGAGAGAGTGAGTAGACTAGGCCTATATTCCTTAGAGTTTAGAAGAATGAGAGGTGATCTAATTGAAACATATAAAATTTTTAAGGGGCTTGACCGGGTTAATGCTGGGAAAATGTTTCCCCTGGCTGGGGAATCTAGAACACGGGGTCACAGTCACAGAATAAGGGGTCGGCCATTTAGGACTGAGATCAGGAGAAATTTCTTCACTCAAAGGGTTGTGAATCTTTGGAATTCTCTACCCCAGAGGGCTGTGGATGCTCAGTCGTTGAGTATATTCAAGACAGAGGTCGATAAATTTTTGGGAACGAAGGGAATTAAGGGATATGGGGATAGTGCAGGAAAGTGGAGATGAGGTAGACGATCAGCCATGATCTTATTGAATGGTGGAGCAGGCTCGATGGGCCGAATGGCCAACTCCTGCTCCTATTTCTTATGTTCTTTTATTTAATATCTTCACAAATGATCTGGAGCTCGGATTCACAAGCACAGTGGCTAAATTTGCAGATTGTACACAAAGTATTACAAAGTATTTACAGCACAGAAACAGGCCATTCGGCCCAACAGGTCCATGTGGTGTTTTGAATGATACCTAACAGGTTATACCTATCAGGAAAGACTGAACAGGTTGGGACTCTTTTCTCTAGAGGGGTGACCTGATAGAGGTCTTTAAAATTATGAAAGGGTTTGATAGGGTAGACGTAGAGACAATGTTTCCACTTGTGGGGAAGACCAGAACTAGGGGCCATAAATATAAGATAGTCACTAATAAATCCAATAGGGAATTCAGGAAAAACTTCTTTACCCAGAGAGTGGTGAGAATGTGGAACTCGCTACCACAGGGAGTAGTTGAGGTGAATAGCATTGATGCATTTAAGGGGAAGCTAGATAAGCACATGAGGGAGAAAGGAATAGAAGGATATGTTGATGGGGTGAGATGAAGAAGGGTGGGAGGAGGCTCGTAATGAAGGTAGCAGACTGCAAAGCTGAACAGGATAAGCGGCAGGAGGATTTGAATACACTTGGGAATTGAGCAGACAAGTGGTAGATGAAATTCCATGTAGAGCAAGGCAAAGTGCTTCACCTGGGGACAAAGAATCCAGGAAGGAACTATTAGTTAAGTGGAAAGAAAATAACGTGTATGGAAAATGAAAGAGATCTGGGGGTCCTGGTTGACAATAAATTGAAGCTATCGCAACAATGCTCATTGGCAGTGAGCAAAGCAAATCAGGATGTATCAAAAAGTCATTATTGAGCCGAAGTAGTGAGGTAATCCTGTCATTTTATAAACCATTGGTGCGACCCCACTTGGAATACTCTCTTCTCTTAGGCACCGAGGATGACTTGCTTCAATATTAAAAATGAGTTCTCAGGTGACTGATGAGTCCAATGCAGGACCTACAGTCTCTGTCACAGGTGGGGCAGACGGTGGTTGAAGGGGGTGGGTGGGTGGGGTGCTTGGGTTGACATGCGCTCCTTCCGCTGCTTGCGCTTGGCTTCCGCTTGCTCCTGGCGAAGAGACTCGAGGTGTTCGGCGCCTTCCTGGATGCTTCTCCTCCACTTTGTGCGGTCTTGGGCCAGGGATTCCCAGGTGTCAGTGGGGATGTTGCACTTTTTCAAGGAGGCTTTGAGGGTGTCCTTGAAGCGTTTCCTCTGCCCACCTGGGGCTCTCGTGCCGTGTCGGAATACTGTTCACTGTTCTAGTCACAGCAGCACGAAAAGGATATTGCAGCTATTGAAAGGATACAGAAGAGAGCAAGCAGAATGATTGAGGGGATGGAGGGTTAGGTTTATGGGGAGTGATTATGTAAATTGGCCATGTTCTCACTGGAAAAGAGAAGGTTGAGAGGTGATATGATTGCTGTTTTTAAAGAAATAAAGAAAGACTTGCATTTATATAGCGCCTTTCACGACCACAGGACGTCCCAAAACGCTTTACAGCCAATGAAGTACTTTTTGAAGTGGAGTCACTGTTGTAATGTAGGAAACGCGGCAGCCAATCTGCGCACAGCAAGCTCCCACAAACAGCATTGTGATAATGACCAGATAATCTGTTTTAGTGATGCTGATCGGGATTCTAATGGGTCTAGATAATGTAGACCATGACAAGCTAATTCACCGTGTCCAGAACAGTGGAACCAGGGACACGACCTGCGCTTGAAGGGGGGTAAATTCAAGACTAATCTGCGGAAACAATATTTCAGTGAGCGAGCCGGTCAATCTATGGAACAGGCTCCCGAGGGAGATGGTGGAATCAGATAGTGTTGATCCATTCAAATGAAAATGAGACAGATTTCTTTCTGAAAATAGTATTTTGGGATGCAGTATATGAGAAATTGGAAATATGACATGTGGTGAGTGTATCGTGGTTGGAAGGAACAGGTGACTTTGGACCTATGGTTCCAAAGCTCTCCACCACTGGGGTTTTCCTCGCCTCATGTCTGGGTCTGCTGTAGACTCATTGATAGAGATTGATCGCTATTTGATTTGTCAACAATGCCATTATCGTTGTATCATGTGACTACCAGGATGAGAGATGGGGAATTAGATGGACCTTGGTCTAGCAAGTCTGATGTTGCTGTAACCCAGCCTAAATATGTCCTAACTTGGTCCAGACATAATCAGGAGCAGAAACCCTGGCCAATTTCACCTTCTGTAGCCAGAAATGCCGAGGCCAATTGAAGCAGCTTTGTACCAAGCTGAGACTGGCTAGCCCAGCACAGACCAGGCTACGACCCCGAGGCCTTCATCATCGTTGTTGTGCGTCACATGATGCACTTACCCGCGGAACCACAGTGGAACACCAAGGTACCATCTGCAATGGGCCTGTGCCATCTGAAAGAGTGAGACAACCCGCCTTATGAATAAACAGGATACAATGCAGTAACGTGATTACTGAACATGTCTGTTGTTGATTTATTTATTTATGTAAATTGAAACCCTCATCCGTGCCTTTGTCACCACAGGACTCAACTATTCCAAAGCTCTCTTGGATGGCCTCCCATTCTCCACTCTCAATGGACTTCAGCCCATCCTAAACTCTGCTGCCCGTATCCTATACCGCACCAGATCTCACTCATCCATCGCCTCTGTGCTCCCTGACCTACATTGGCTCCCAGTCCCCCAGTGCCTCGAATTTTAAATTCTCTGCCTTGTATTTAAATCCCATCATGGCCTCACCCCCTCCCCCCTCTCTCTCTCTCTCTGTAACCTCCTACAATCCTCCAAAGTAGCCTTCCTTTAACTCTGGCCTCTTGTGCGTCCCCCACTCCATTGGCAGCCGCGCCTTCAGCCATCTAGACCCTACGCTCTGGAATTCCCTCACTAAACCTCTCCGCCTCTCCACCTCCCATCTCCTCCTTTAAGACCCTCCTGATTACCCACCTCTTTGACCAAGCTTGCAGTCACCCCTCCTCACATCCCCTTCTTTGGCTCAGCGTGGAGTTTGGCCTGATTACCCCGCCGTGAAGTGCCTTGGGAGCCTCTCGACTACATTAACGGCGCTGTTCGGATGCAAGCCGTTGTTGGTGAAATGAACATGAGAAACGAGTAAAACCGCAGCGCAAAACCGTCTGCTGCAATGCAAATTTATTCCGAGAATTATATTGGGAATTTTTAGAGCAAGCTGTACTCAGCTCTCCTACGCATTGTATTTGCCTGATAGACGCTTATTTTGGCATCAATCCCCCCTGCCCCTGCCCCCCCCCACTTTACTATGCTTGTTGCAAGTCTGTCAAGAGGCCCCCACAACGGTCTCCTGGGTAAGACATGGCCTCCTGTAGTAGCAGAGCTGGATAGATAGGGTTGCCAACCCTCCAGGATTGGCCTGGAGTCTCCAGGAATTAATCTCCAGAACACACTGCTCCCAGCAACACCCGGGAGAAAAATCATGGCGGGGTGGGGGGGGGGGGGGGCGCATTAAAAAAAAATTGTGTTTTTTCATTTTCTTTGAACACTTTCATTTATTTGTTGTAAAAATATTGGGAGATTTACCCAAAAAAAACTGGCTGTTTTACTAACAGTCAAGATTAATCCCGATTGGGTAACCAAAGAGTCTGTTTCGCTTTCCAATTGGCCGTGGGCGGGCAGTGACGCCTGGAGGAGGGACCAGTGGCGGGATTGTGGGGGGGGGCCGGGGCGGTTCGAGGTGGGCGGTCCTGTGACAAAACCTCCAGGAATACACCCAGCCAGAGTTGGCAACCCTACCTATGGATCATCAGAAGGTCACAAGTTCGATCTGCACGACCTCCGCCAGTGGTAGCGGTCAGGCTACTAAAAACTGGGCTTAGTAACCCCCCCACCAATGACCCCCCTCAGGTGCACGGCCGCACGTCAATCCCGCGCAGGCCGCTCACAAGCTGTTGCCGCGGGAAGCAATACCGCGCATGCGCGGCCTTGCGGCAAATTTAAAGGGATCGCGGCTGGAAAAAAAAATGAAAGGGAACAATGCTTCCCCCCCCCACCCCCGCGCTAAGGAGGGTGAAGATCAGCCACGATTCCTGCTCCTCATCACTATCCAGCTGTGATGCACACTACAGTCAAACAACACACTGTAAACACCTCCCCCCCCTCCTTCTTCACCTCAGCATACAGAACGGCCACTTTGGCACAGTACCAGAGGACATTTGGAGCCTCTGAACCGTACCCCAGTCAGGAGCCAGTGCATTATGAGAGAAGAGGGGGGAAAGAGAAAAAAAATCCCCGTCCAAAATACTGACAAAAACCTTATGCTGTCGGCTGGAGTATGTGCAGTGCAGCAAAGGCACTGTAGGCCAAAGCCTTGATTTACTACCAGCAGCCTCTTTAAGTGGGCTCGAGTCAGTTCAATAAAGTTGTTGTTGTTCTAAAGGCTCTCCCCAGGGTATCTCTTAGCTCTGTTTACACAGCTTCTCCCTGGATGGCTCTGGATCACAGAGAGGCTTTACACCTGGAGATGTTTGAATAGGGAAACAGGGCGGCCTCGGCAGCATATTTCTTGTCTTGATGAGCGGCTCCAGAAAGTCTGGCCAGCTGCTGGCCAGGATGTTAAGGCCATGTTTGCAGGGCCTTGCCATGTGGTGGCTGCATATTCCGGTCATATGGTGCTTAACCCTTTGAGGGCTGGGTTATCCGCGCCTGGCTTACACATATTGAAAAATCTGACAGCCTGAAGGAACATTCCTTTCTGTCTCCTTTAAAAAATACAAGAAAAAAAAATTAAATGAGCACTGCTACACAATATTGCCATTTACGAGGCTCAGCGAAGGACTCAGAATAAATATCTGTGTTTAATTATTTATAATTGTTACCATGAAGCCTTTAGACCCCCCTCCCCGGTTATCCCCTCGTTGAGTCACCCTTCAGTTCCCACCTACTTGGTGCTGAGATCGGGGCCCTGAGATTCTGGAGGGGTTCCCCTGCTCCCTCCGTAACTCCAGTAGGAGTAACTCTGTAAACTTGAACTCATCCAAAACTCTCCTGCCCGTGTCCTAACTCGCACCAAGTCCCGTTCACCCATCGCCCCTATATAGGTCGCTGACCTACATTGGCTCCCGGTCCAGCAACACCTCGATTTTAAAATTCTCATCCTTCTTTTCAAATCCCTCCACGGCCTCGCCCCCTTCCCTACCTCTGTACCCTCCTCCAGCCCCGCAACCCTACGAGATCTCTGCGCTCCTCCAATTCTAGCCTCTTGCGCATCTCCCCGATTTTCATCGCCCCACCATTGGCGGCCGTGCCTTCAGCTGCCGAGGCCCTAAGCTCTGGAATTCCCTCCCTAAACCTTTCCTCCTTTACGACGCTCCTTAAAACCTACCTCTTTGACCAAGCTTTGGGTCATCTGTCCTCATATCGCCTTATGTGGCTCGGTGTCAAATTTTGTCTGATAATCGCTCCTGTGAAGCACCTTGGGACATGTTACTACGTTAAAGGCGCTGTATAAATATAAGTTGTTGGTGTTGTACAGTTCAGTACATCCGTGGAACACGACTTTTCTGGCACTGAAACCCAAGATGGCTTCCCGAGCCTCGATATAATGTGCGACGTTGCTTCACATCTGGTAGCAGAGACAAACCACTTTTTATTTTATAAATGTACTTGAGGAATAATTTACATTTCCTCTCTCCACACATTGCCTGCCTTTAATTTTAATTATGGTTTTGTTTTTCCAATTTGGTCTATCCACGGGGATGCAGTTCCACAGACACCCGTCACCCTCCGTATCTCTTCCAAGCCTAGATGAGGCGTTATCAAGTAGACTATTCGACTATTGGGGGCATCACAGATGAGCTCAATTGTGTCGTTGTCCATAGTATCATGGATGGTCATTAGGAGCAGGAACTCTGGCTGATTGCGGTCTCTCTCCCAGGGGGCACCGAAGTCGATTGCAACACCCCAACTGCTTCCGCAGTTTTAAACATTTTTTTATCCTTGTCTTCAAATCCCTCCTTGGCCGCGCCCCTCCCTATCCCTGTAACCACCTCCAGTCCTACAAATCTCCGCGATCTCTGCGCTCCTCCAATTCTGGCCTCTTGCTCATCCCCGATAGCTGCCTGGGTGCTAAACTCTGGAATTCCCTCCCTAAACCTCTCTACCTCTCCCTTTCCTCCTTTTAAGACACTTCTTAAAACCTACCCCTTTTGACCACGCTTTTGGTCTCCTGATGAGGCTCGGTGTCAAAATGTCTGATAACGCTCCTGTGAAGCGCCTTGGGACGTTTTACTATGTTAAGAACATAAGAAATAGGAGCAGGAGTCGGCCATTCGGCCCCTCGAGCCTGCTCCGCCATTCAATAAGATCACGGCTGATCTTTGACCTCATCTCCACCTTCCCGCCCGATCCCCATATCCCTTGAGTCCCTTAATATTCAAAAATCTATCGATCTCTGTCTTGAATATACTCAACGACTGAGCATCCACAGCCCCCTCGGGTAGAGAATTCCAAAGATTCACCACCCTCGGAGTGAAGAAATTTCTCCTCATCTCAATCCTAAATGGCTGACCCCTTATTCTGAGACTGTGACCCCTGGTTCTAGACTCCCCAGCCAGGGGAAACATCCTCCCTGCATCTACCCTGTCAAGCCCTGTAAGAATTTTGTATATTTCAATGAGATCACCTCTCATTCTTCTAAACTCTAGAGAATATAGGCCTAGTCTACTCAATCTCTCCTCATAGGACAATTCCCCCCCATCCCAGGAACCAGTCTGGTGAATCTTTGTTGCACTCCCTCTATGGCAAGTATACCCTTCCTTAGGTAAGGAGACCAAAACTGTACACAATACCCCAGGTGTGGACTCACCAGGGCCCTATATAATTGCAGTGAGAATAAAGGCGCTATATAAATGCAAGTTCTTGTCGTTGTTGTTGTTGTTAGATAACTCTGCTCTGACCGGGAATTGAACCTGGGACCGTGTGTCGCGAAGTGAAAGATGCAGATTCACTGTGGGGCCAACCCCTATAGTTTCATCCAGCAGATTGCTAGGGTGTGCCGAGTGGAGGGAAGACACTTCCTACTGATTGGGGTGGAACATTACAGGACAGGTAAACCGGTGCAGGTCCCTCATGAAGCACCAAAGTCTCGTTCAGGGAGCGGCGTGGTCTAGAGATGAGTTTGTGGGCGATTCCTGGGGGGATGGTGCGCTGGGGTTGGCAAGAGAGTGTGGAATAAATCTAAAAGAGGCACAAGGATAACAGTGAAGAGAAAGGCACAGTATTGACAGAATGACGAGGGGAATCCAACACTGGATGGCTTATATTGTGTAATTAAAACCACGTTATGTTGAAAAATACAAAAATAAATTCAGTAAGTGAAAGGTTAAGGCGACCAGATGCTGGCTGAGTCTCCCATCTCCTCCACCCGCCCCTCTCTGTATCAAGTGATTAAAAAAAAGGGTGAACCTTATAGTAATAAAAAAAACCAGAGTAAAGCAGAAATAGATGGTTTCCTGAGTATATTTGGAATTCATTGCTCTTGGGACACCTTTTTTTTATAAAAAGGAAAATTTTCAGGCTAGATTACAGTGTGTATTTACACAGAGTGGTTCTCCGGGATCTGGAGCCTTACAGTGTGGGTCAGCACTGAAAGGTTTGCCAAGGAACAAATCATCCTAATTTATTCAAGAAAATATGAACTTGGTCCAATTTTATTTGCTGTGTCTTATTTCAGGACCCTTAATGTCTCTGTTTATATTATTTTTGTCTTCCCTTTTCCTTCTAAAGTGTCATAGAGCCATAGAGTTATACAGCACAGAAAGAGGCCCTTCGGCCCATCATGTCCACGTCGGCCATCAAGCCCTGTCTATTCTAATCCCATTTTCCAGCACTTGGTCCGTAGCCTTGTATGCTATGGCGTTTCAAGTGCTCATCTAAATGCTTCTTGAATGTTGTGAGGGTTCCTGCCTCTACCACCCTTTCAGGCAGTGAGTTCCAGATTCCAACCACCCTCTGGGTGAAAAAGTTTTTCCTCAAATCCCCTCTAAACCTCCTGCCCCTTACCTTGAAACTATGCCCCCTGGTTATTGACCCCTCTACTAAGGGGAAAAGTTCCTTTCTATCTACCCTATCTATGCCCCTCATAATTTTGTACACCTCAATCAGGTCCCCCCTCAGCCTCCTCTGCGTCAAAGTGTCTGCATCCAACAATTCTTTCAAAACAGGGCAACACCCCTCTGCTTTAGCAGTCACATATTGGGGGTAATTTTAACTTTTGGTGTGTCCTAACTCGCACCAAGTCTCGTTCACCCATCACCCCCTGTGCTCGCTGACCTACATTGGCTTCTGGTACAGCAATGCCTCGATTTTAAAATTCTCATCCTTGTTTTCAAATCCCTCCATGGCCTCGCCACCTCCCTATCTCTGTAATCTCCTTCAGCCCCACAACCCCCCGAGATCTCTGCGCTCCTCCAAGTCTGGCCTCTTGCGTATCCCCGATTATCATCGCTCTACCATTGGCGGCCGTGCCTTCAGCCACCTGGGCCCTAAGCTCTGGAATTCCCTCCCTAAACCTCTCCGCCTCTCTCTCCTCCTTTAAGACGCTCCTTAAAACCTACCTCATTGACCAAGCTTTTGATCACCTGTCCTGACATCTCCTTATGTGGTTCGGTGTCAAATTTTGTCTGATTACGCTCCTGTGAAGCGCCTTGGGATGTTTTACTACGTTAAAGGCGCTATATAAATGCAAGCTGTTGTTGTTGTGCAAACAGGCGATATTGGATTGTCTGACTGTTGTAAACCTTGTCCGATTTTTCTTTCCTTTGACCGTGACCCTGCCTCATTCCCCCGTGCATGGTTAAACAGCCCACTGACACTGCCAAAGGCCACACAGCAAGAACAGCCACTTAAGCAAGGGCGCGTGATGCCTGAGGAACTGTACCCCAGCAAGGAACCAACACCTAGAGCACAGGAGGGACAGAAGATTGACAGAAAAAGGAGGGGGAGGGAACTGACACAAATTATAGGAACTAAAAAGAACTTGTAATAAAGGGAAAAGAAACTGAGCATCAGTAAGCGACACTGACAAATTAGTGTCCTGAATTTTTTAAAATTCATTCTTGGGATGTGGGTGTCGCTGGCAAGGCTGGCATTTATTGCCCAACCCTGGCTGCTATGAGAAGGCGGTGGTGGGCCAACTGGCTAGCTTGCTAGGCCGCTTCAGAGGGCAGTTAAGAGTCAACCACGCTGGTGTGGGTCTGAAGTCACATATAGGCCAGACCGGGTAAGGACGGCAGATTTCCTTCCCTAAAGGACCTTACTGGAGCAGTTAGTGACATTAGTGACAATCCGACAGCTTCGTGGTCGCTTTCACTGATATCATCATGGTCAGTTCTATGGCGTGAGTTGATGTCCACCAGGAACTGCAAGGAGACTGTCAGACGTCAAACGGGACTTAAATTCAGGGAAACTCTTGACAAAAGGACCAGAGGCGACATGAGGAAACATTTTTTTTACGCAGTGAGTTGTTGTGGTCTGGAATGCGCTGCCTGGAAGGGCGGTGGAAGCAGATTCAATGGTAGCATTCTAAAGAGAATTGGATAAATACTTGAAGGGAAAACATGTACAGGGCTGCGGGGAATGGGATTAATTGGATTGCTCTACCAAAGAGCCTGCACAGATACGATGGGCTGAGTGGCCTCCTTCTGTGCTGTATCATTCTATGATTCGAAAATTGTGTTTCCTGTTTCGGTGAATATAACCTGAACTGGACAGATCCAAGGTGACCGCTGGATCCGAGTGAACTACCTGGTGTTCTGGACCCGAGACCAATTCGAGGCACTTTTTATGTTGAAAGATGGCGAGCGCCCGGTTCCCCCATCATCAACAGAAACTCGCTGGTGTAAAGCCAGGGACCTCCGCTGGGCGCATGTTTCAGGGGATCTCACAAGCTGCCGTCAGATCTACACTTACCTGCGTGGGCCCCAGTTAGAAGTGGCAGCAGAAAACCAAACAGGGGAAAGCAGTGGACAGAGGTTGTGGGTTTCCCTTTGAGTGTCCCCTCTCCTAGGAACCCCCTCCTTGAGCTACAGAAGCGCTTTGAAGTCCTGTCACTCGGTGACAGGTGTCTGTCGTCGCAGACTCCTTCAGCACTAGGCTTGCAGAATCATTTTGGCCCTGGGGGTTGGAGCCTATCACTAGACAGACGTCCGGTGACCTCTGCTTGAAAGTCCGCGGGTATACCAGAGGGCTGCCGACACCGGTGGAACTGTCCAGCCACGGGAGTCATCACCATTCGAGAGAGGAGTGGGGAATTCAATTTTTAAATGCTGGGAAGATTTAGTAAAGAAAGGACTTGCATTTCTGGAGAGCCTTTCGCGACTTCGGGATGGCCCAAAGTGTTTCACAGCCAATGAAGCACTTTTTGAAGTGTAGTCGCTGTTGTAACGTAGGAAGCGCGGCAGCCAATTTGCGCACAGCAAGCTAAAGGGATCAAGGGATATGGGGAGAAGGCAGGTACAGGGTACTGAGTTTGGATGATCAGCCATGATCTCATCGAATGGCGGAGCAGGCTTGAGGGGCCGAATGGCCTACTCCTGCTCCTATCTTCCATGTTTCTATATTTCTATCCTTCGAACAGCAATGTGATAATGACCGGATAATCTGTTTTTGTTATGTTGATTGAGGGATTAATGTTGGCCAGGACACCGGGGATAACTCCCCCCTGCTCTTCTTCGAAACTTCTACAAGAAGTTGGTGAATTGACTCAGTCAGTGATAATCGACCTGTTGTTTATGTTTGCTGACAATATGTGGAATTCAAGACCCATTATTACCTCATAATCATTTTCACACATGCTGTTATCAGCTGAAGAGAGACTGGCTGATTTCATCAATTCAAGATATCAAACCTGAAGTGACAACCTTGTGTACAGGATCTCTAACGTGGTGTTCTCATTTCTGTCTTCATTTTCCATTTTCTTTGCTTGTGGCAGCCGTGGCTCAGTGGGTAGCGCCCTCGTCTCTGAGTCAGAAGGTTGTGGGTTCAAGTCCTCACTCTACGAGACTTGAGCACAAAAATCTAGGCTGGCACTCCAGTGCAGTGCTGAGGGAGTGCTGCACTGTCGGAGGTGCCGTCTTTCGGATGAGACGCTAAATTGAGGCCTCGTCTTCCCTCTCAGCTGGACGAAAAAGATCAATTTGTGCACAGCAAGGTTCCACAAATAGCAGTGTGAAAATGGCCAGATAATCTGTTTTAATGATGTTGTTTGATGGATAAATATTGACTTTGAGAATTCCCTGCTTTTCTTTGAATAGTGTCAGGGAATCTTTTAACTGGGAGGGCAGATTTGTTTAATCACTCATTAGAAAGAGAGCACCTGTGACAATACAGTACTCTCTCTGTACTGCACTGGAGTGTCAGCCGGGATTATGTTGCTAAAATTCTGGAGTGGGGCTTGAACCTTCTGACTTAGAGGTGAGAGTGCTACCACTGAGCCAAGGCTGACACCATCACCCAACTCAGCACAGTCTGGGGATCACACTCGGGTCTTTTCCTGTTTGCATGGCTCAAAGACAAAGGGGTAAGAACATAAGAAATAGGAGCAGGAGGAGGCCATTCGGCTCTTCGAGCCTGCTCCGCCATTCAATAAGATCATGGCTGATCTTCTACCTTATCTCCACTTTCCTGCACTATCTCCATATCCCTTGATTCCCTTAATATTCAAAAATATATCGATCTCTGTCTTGAATATACACAACGACTGAGCATCCACAGTTCTCTGGGATAGGAGAATTCCAAAGATTCACAACCCTCTGAGTGAAGAAATTTCACCTCATCTCAGTCCTAAATGGACGACCCCTTATTCTGTGACTGTGACCCCTGGTTCTAGACTCCCCAGCCAGGGGAAACATCCTCCCAGCATCTCCTCAAAGGACAATCCCCCCATCCCAGGAACCAGTCTGGTGAACCTTCGTTGCACTCCCTCTATGGCAAGTATATCCTTCCTTAGGTAAGGAGACAAAACCGTACACAATACCCCAGGTGTGGTCTCACCAGGGCCCTATATAATTGTAGTAAGACTTCTTTACTCTTATACTCCAATCACTGAATCACAGAATCACAGAATCCCCACAGTGCAGATAGAGGCCATTTCGGCCCATCGAGCCTGCACCGACACATATCCCACCCTATCCCCGTAACCCCACGTATTTAATCCCCCCTAACACTAAGGGTCAATTTATCATAGCCAAATCAACCTAACCCGCACATCTTTGGACTAAAGGCTAACATGCCTTAATTTTGACTTTGGGCTGTGTCGATACCTCTTTAAATAGTAGGTAGAGTATTAACATTTTATTAAGTATTTAAAATAACAAGTAAACTTACAGGAGTTGCATGAGCTCCACGAGGCTGCTCTTCAACTGGACCACACACGCACACAGGAGAGAGAGAGAGGATAAAGGAATCACATGATGAATCACATGATGATGACTCAGACACCACGCACGTACAGCAAACGTGTGCCCCGCGTCACATAGGCGATAGTGTAAAACCGGCGATATCGATTCAGCCGCCCGTTATACATCTTCGCCCATTTTCATTTCCGTTGAAGTCACGAGTTGAGAGATGTATAACAGGCGGCTGAATCGATATTGCCCGGTTTCCTCTATCGTCCAAAGTCAAAATGACCTCCAATGTCTTGACCTCGAAGCCCCATGGAGACACTCTAAGAGAGCGGCAGACACATGCAGTACTAGGCACAGCAGTTCAGTTAGAGCCTACAGCACAGAAACAAGGCCATTTGGCCCGACAGATCCAGGCTGATGTTTATGCTCCACTCGAGCCTTCTCCCAGCCCTCTTCATCTCATCCCATCAGCATAACCCTTCTATTCCTTTCTCCCTCATGTGTTTATCTAGCTTCCCCTTAAATGCATCTCTGCTATTCACCTCAACCACTCCCTGTGGTAGCAAGTTCCACATTCCAATCACGCTCTGGGGTAAAGAAGTTTCTCCTGAATTCCCTATTGGATTTATTAGTGACTATCTTATATTTATGGCCCCTGGTTCTGGTCTCCCCCGCAGTGGAAACATCTTCTCTACGTCTACCCTATCGAACTCCTTCATAATTTAAAGACCTCTATCAGGTCACCCCTCAGCCTAATCTTTCCAGAGAAAAGAGCCCCAGCCTGTTCAATCTTTTCTGATAAGTATATCCTCTCAGTTCTGCAATCAGTTGCCACCATCTTATCAGTTTTCGTGCTAATTCTGTTCCTAGGACACCCTCAGCAGCGGAGAAATCAATCAATCCGTTCTTTATGGACCGCGGACTGTCGTGGCATTTCCTGGACAAAAGGGAGTCGTTATTTACAACAAAAAAAAAATACACAACATGTTCAGGAAATATTTTTATAAATATAAAGGCTTCTTCACGGCCTCCCTCCACTTCAGGAAATGCCAGCAGATGGTGTTGAGCTCGCAGAGAGCAAGTTTATTTTTTTTTGTGCAACTGAGAGGATCTCGGTGTTTGCGGTTAATACTCTCCGTTCCTAAGGTAGCTGTGGCTTGACTTCACGAGCTCCCCCCCTCCCCCCCCCCCCCCAACCAGTCCTGTTACAATCAGGCTAAGTGATTTGATGAACTGCAACAGCCCGTGAAAAATTGCCCCTCAATCCCCCGTGTAGCAGAATTTTGCAGCCAGTGAACTTCAGTCTTCTTGGAAGAGAAGCTGCTGTATTCCTGAGCAATAATTTGCTGTCGTTTATAATTTTTGTACAGCAGTGGGCTAGGCCATATTTTTGCCTAGTAATCTGCAGGAATCTTGCTCTTGCGCTCACTGACCTCCATTGATTGCCGGTCCACCATCGCCTCAATTTTAAAATCCTTATGCTCTTGTTCATATCCCTCCATGCAATGTTCCCTGTAAGCTGCACTTTGTTCTACGTGGCCTGTTTCTTTTAATGCGTGGTCCCTTTAAATTTCTGTGCATGCGCGGTATTTTCCAATGTAATATCTGGTGAGCGGCCCCGCGCGGGACCTTTGAGATTACTGCGTGGCCGCGCGGCTCCGCACCTTAGCGAGAACATTGGTTCTCTATGGCCTGGGCAACCTCCTTATCTCTGCAATTCCCTTCAGCCCTAAAACCCTCCGCGAACTCTGGCCTCTCGCGCATCCCCCACTTCCTTCGCCCCAGCCAGTGGCGGCCGTGCCTTCAGCCGTCCAGGCCCTAAGCTCTGGGATTGCCTCCCTTAGCTCTCCACCTCTCTCTCCTCCTTTAGAAGACGCTCCTTACAACCTACCTCATTGACCAAGCTTTTGATCACCTGTCCTGTGGCTCGTTGTTAATTTTTGGCTTTGGTAAAACGTCCCATGGCGCTTCGCAGGAGCGTAATCAAACAAAAATTGAACCGAGCCAAAGAAGGAGATATTAGGACAGGTGACTAAAGTTCGGTCCACAAGGTAGGTTTTAAGGAGGGATCATAAAGGAGGAGCGCGAGCTGGAGAGGTTCAGTCCTGAGCAACACAGACCAGAAGATCCCAGGTTTGAGCCCTGGTCTGTGCTGAGTTAGCTGATCATATGCAGGGGCAGCAATGGAGGCGCTACAGTTGGCCTCAGCAGCCTGGGTTGGGGAGAGGAAAGATTCGCCAGGCGTCATACTCACCTTCGCTATCCCGTGACCCGTGCTGGCAAAGTGCATGTGTGGGCAGGATGGGTGTGGTGCCTTCAATCGCCCACGGACACTCACCGCCGAAGCTCAGACAAGAGTGGAAACCTGGGAGGAAGTGCTGGAGGGCGATGGAACCATATCCCAGCCAGTGCCAGCACCTTAGGAGCGGAGGGGAGAGACCATTGGAACAAGAATAATAGAATTTTAGAAGGTTAAGGGGTGATCTGATCGAAGTTTTCACTATTTTAAGGGGAACAGATAGGGTAGATAGAGAGAAACTATTTCCGCTGGTTGGGAAGTCTAGGATTAGGGGGCATACTCTGAAATCCAGACCTTTCAGGACTGAAATTAGGAAACACTTCTACACACAAAGGGTGGTAGGAGTTTAGAACTCTCTTCCGCAAGCTGCAGTCGATGCTAGATCCATTGTTAATTTTAAATCTGTGATTGATAGATTTTTGTTAACAAAAGGTATTAAGGGATATGGGGAAAAGGCGGGTATATGGAGTTAGGTCACAGATCAGCCACGATCTCATTGAATGATGGAACAGGCTCGAGGGGCTGAATGGCCTACTCTGGTTCCTATGTTCCAAGAATGTTGTGTTTGAAAGTAGTGAATCTATTGTACTTACTTAATCTGGGCCAATGGATGGAACGTACCTTGTAGTCTGCATAATACTAAAAGGGAAAATGAAGATCTGTAAAATTGATTTAAGGTGATTTCCTGATAATTTTCCTCTTAAAACAGTCAGGGGCTCATCTTGACTCCCTGCTTTGTATCGCTACTCATGCTGGGAAGGATTGGGTTACTCACTGAGTACAAGCAAAGGCGTGGGAACCATCCTGAGCCTCACCACAGACGCCTGCATTCAGTAGCGTTTGCAGGTTCAAGCAGATCCCAACAACACATATTAAGATGTTGCTATGTGTGGTTACACTGATAATTCACAGCAATTAGCTTAATTATTGGAATTCAGCCGTGCAAGAGGAAAATTAAATACGGTGTAGGCGATTGTGTAAGATATAGACAGCAACCGGGGTGGGGGGGAGGTGGCGCCAGTGGGTAAAAGGCTGGCACCAGAGTTGTCAACTGTCTGTAAGCTTTCACGGAATGCATGTAACTAGATTTGGTTCAAGAAAGTGAAGCTCTGCGTTTGTGTGTTGCGAGAATCTATTATTACCAAGTGTGTCAGCCTGGCTCAACTAGTAGCACTCGTCTCTGGGTCAAAAGATTACAGGTTCAAGCACATAATCAAGGGTAACACACCTATGAGGGAATGCTGTATTTGGCGTGTTAGCCGTGGCTCATTGGTAGCAACCTCGCCTCTAAATCCGGGGACTTCGACACAAAATCTAGGCTGCCACTCCAGTGCAGTACTGAGGGAGCGCTGCGCTGTCGGAGGTGCCGTCTTTCGGATGAGACATTAAACCGTGGTCCTGTCCGCCCTCTCAGGTGGATGTAAGATTTCCCACGGCGCTATTTCGATGAAGAGTAGGGGAGTTCTCCCCGGTGTCCTGGCCAATATTTACCCCTCAACCAACATCACTAAAACAGATTATCACATTGCTGTTTGTGGGAGCTTGCTGTGCACAAATTGCCTACCTCGTTTCCTACATTACAACAGTGACTACACTTTCATTGGCTGTAAATCATTCTGGGACGTCCTGAGATCATGAAAGGCTCTTCATAAATGCAAGTTCTTTCTTACATTATTGTAGTTGCTGTCCTTCAAATGAAATGGCAATTTGAGGTGTTGTCATCAGAGCATAGCGTTACTGGAAGAAGAGATTGTTCTCCCGGTGTCTTGGCCAATATTCCTCCCTCAACCGTTGGCACCAAAAAGAAAACAGATGATCTGGCCATTATCACATTGCTGTTTGTGGGAGCTTGCTGTGCGCAAATTGGCTGCCGCGTTTCCCACATTACAACAGTGACTCCACTTCACAAAGTACTTCATTGGCTGTAAAGCGTTTTGGGACGTCCTGAGGTGGTGAAAGACGCATTCTTATTACATAAGAACTGTCACAACATTTCAACACAAATTCATTGTGCCAAATAGTTGTGCCATGGTAAGGGTAACATATAAAAGCAAGAACTTTTAACCTGTGGCAAAAGGGACAGAATATGAGTGATGGCACTTGCCAATCTGAAAAGGATGAGGAGCTTGTATTTGTCCATTTTCTAAAAAATTTACTCTCGGCAACACCATCAAGGCAGTATTTATTGCCCATCTCTGATAACCCTGAGTCCGCCACATAGTGTGGGACTGGAGTCACATGTAGGCCAGACTGGTCGGGGTGGCAGGTTCACTTCCCAGAAGAGCACACCGACCGAGAGGGAAAGAGCTACACACTAGGGTTGCCACCTCTGGTTGTTCCATATTCCGGGAGGTTTCACCACACAGAATCATAGAAATTCACAGCACAGAAGGAGGCCATTCAGCCATTGCGCACGCCAGTGAAAAAGAGCTATCCAGCCTAATCCCACTTTCCAGCTCTTGATCTGTAGCCTTGTAGGTTACGGCACCTCAAGTGTGTATCCAAGTACTTTTTAAATGTGATGAGGGTTTCTGCCTCTACCACCCTTTCAGGCAGTGAGTTCCAGACCCCCACCGCCCTCTGGGTGAAAAAAGTTCTCCTCAACTCCCCTCTAAACTGCCGACCTATTACTTTAAATCTATGCCCCCCTGGTTATTGACCTCTCTGCTAAGGGAAATAGGTCCTTCCTACCCACTCTATCTAGGCCCCTCATAATTTTATACACCTCAATTAAGTCTCCCATCAGCCGGCTCTATTCCAAAGAAAACAACAACAACAATAACAACTTGTATTTATATAGCGCCTTTAACGTAGTAAAGGTGCTTCACAGGAGTATTATAAGACAAAAAAATTGACACTGAGCCACATAAGGAGAAATTAGGGCAGGTGACCAAAAGCTTGGTCGAAGAGGTAAGTTTTAAGGAGTGTCTTAAAGGAGGAAAGAGAGGTAGAGAGGTTTAGGCAGGGATTTCCAGAGCTTAGGGCCTAGGCAACAGAAGGCACGGCCACCAATGGTTGAGCGATTATAATCAGGGATGCTCAAGAGGGCAGAATTAGAGGAGTGCAGATATCTCGGGGGGTTGTGGGGCTGAAGGAGATTACAGAGATAGGGAGGGGCGAGGCCATGGAGGGGTTTGAAAACAAGGATGAGAATTTTGAAATCGAGGCGTTGCTTAACCGGGAGCCAATGTAGGTCAGCGAGCACAGGGGGCGATGGGTGAATGGGACTTGGTGCGAGTTAGGACACGGGCAGCTGAGTTTTGGATGACCTCAAGTTTACGTAGGGTAGAATGTGGGAGGCCAGCCAGGAGTGCGTTGGAATACTCAACTCTAGAGGTAACAGAGGCATGGATGAAGGTTTCAGCAGCGGTGGCATAGTGGTTAGCACTGGTGCCTCACAGCGCCAGTGACCCGGGTTCGAATCTGACCTCGGGTGACTGTCTGTGTGGAGTTTGCACATTCTCCCCGTGTCTGCGTGGGTTTCCTCCGGGTGCTCCGGTTTCCTCCCACAGTCCAAAAATGTGTGGGTTAGGTTGATTTGGCTATGATAAATTGACCCTTAGTGTTAGGGGGCATTAAATATGTGGGGTTATGGGGATAGGATGGGATATGTTAGGGGGAATTAAATACGTGGGGTTACGGGGGTAGGGTGGGATATGTGTACTGTGGGGATTAAAGCAGGGACAGGGTACTGGATTTGGATGATCAGCCATGATCGTATTGAATGGCGGAGCAGGCTCGACGGGCCGAATGGCCTACTCCTGCTCCTAGATTCTATGTTTCTATGAGCTGAGGCAAGGGCGGAGACGAGCGATGTTACGGAGCTGGAAGTAAGCGGTCTTTGTTATGCTGTGGATATGTGGTCGGAAGCTCATTTCAGGGTCAAATATGACACCAAGGTTGCGAACAGTGTGGTTCAGCCTCAGACAGATGTTAGCGAGAGGGATGGAGTCAGTGGCTAGGGAACGGAGTTTGTGGCGGGGACCGAAAACAATGGCTTCGGTCTTCCCAATATTTAAAAACCCTAGCCTATCCAATCTTTCCTCATCGCTAAAATTCCCCAGTCCGGGCAACATCTTCGTAAATCTCCGCTGTACCCTCTCTTGTGCATCCAACCACCCCGCCCCCACTCTCCACCATTGATTGCCCGATACGTCAACCCTCTCAGCAATCGGTCAACAATGGCAGCCACAATCATCTGCGTTTCGTTGCATGGTTTTACCGGAGCACCCATGCGCCAGGGCCGCATTGCATCTTGGGTGCGTTGCAACCCCGCTGCTTGTTCTAGACGGTGGGGAACAGGACAAGAAAATGCGCCAATGATTTTTCACCCTGGCTGCTCGCAGGAGTGTCTGGGAGATTGATTTCTAATTCCGTGAGACTCCAGGACAACCTGGGAGGGTTGGAGACTCTAACACACCAGGGTTAACGATTTCTTGTCGCGGCTGGAGAAGAACTTGGAGTGGGAGGGGGAGGATCCAGTTGTCGTGGTCCACGTAGGAACCAACGACATAGGTAGAACTAGGAATGAGGTTCTGCTGAGGGAGTTTGAGGAGCTAGGATCCAAATTAAAAAGCAGAACCTCAAAGGTAATAATCTCTGGATTGTTACCTGAGCCACGCACAAATTGGCATAGGGACAAACAGATTAGAGGTTTAAATGCGTGGCTCAAAGGGTGGTGTGGGAGAAAGAGGTTTCAGTTCATGGGGCACTGGAACCAGTACTGGGGAAAGAGGGAACTGCTCCGTTGGGACGGGCGCCACTTAAACCGGGCTGGGACCAGCGTCTTGGCGAATCGAATACCTAGGGCAGTAGACAGGGCTTTAAACTAATGAAGGGAGGTGGGAGGATTCAGGAAAGAGTAAATTTAAAAGCAGCAAGAGAAATGTCAAGGCTCTAGAGCAGTGTAGTTTTGGGTAAAAATAAGCAGAGTGCATCAGGAAGGGACAGAGAGAGTAACAAAGGTAATAGGGCATCAGTGACTAAGGTGACATCATGAAATGTATACAAGATAGTTTTTTAGATCAGTATGTTGAGGAACCAACTAGAGAACAAGCTGTTTTAGATCTAGTATTCTGCAAGAGAAAGGGTTAATTAATAACCTTCTAGTAAAGGGGCCTTTAGGGAAGAGTGACCATAATATGATAGAATTTTATATTGAGTTTGAAAGTGATTTAGTTAAATCCGAAACTAGGGTCTTCAATCTAAACAAAGCAAACTACGTAGGTATGAGGGGCGAGTTGGCTAAGGTAGATTGGGAAACTACATTAAAAGGTATGATGGTAGACAAGCAATGGCCAGCATTTAAAGAATTAATACATAATTTACAACAAATATACATTCCTTTATGGCATAAAAACCCCACAGGAAAAGTGGTCCAACTTTGGCTAACAAGAGATGTTAAAGATAGTATTAGATCAAAGGAAGAGGTTTATAATGTTGCCAAAAAGAGTAGTAAGCCTGAGGATTAGGAGGATTTTAGAATTCAGCAAAGGAGGACCAAGAAATTGATAAGGAAAGAGAAAAAGGAATATGAGAGTAAATTAGCAAGAGACATAAAAACAGATTGTAAATGTTTCCATAGGTAGGTAAATAGGAAAAGATTAGTGAAAGTAAACGTGGGCCCATTAGAGGCAGAGACAGGAGAAATTATAATGGGCAATAAGGAAATGGCAGAGATATTAAACAAATACTTTGTATCTGTCTTCACAGTAGAAGACACAAAAAACATTCTGGAAATAATGGGGAACCAAGGGTCTAGAGAGAATGAGAAACTTAAAGAAATCAGTATAAGTAAAGACACGGTACTAATTAATGGGACTAAGTGGCGACAAATCCCTTAGACCTGACGACCTGCATCCTAGGGTTTTAAAAGAGGTAGCTGCAGAGATAGTGGGTGCACTGGAGTACTGTGTGCAGTTTTGGTTTCCTTACCTAAGAAAGGATATACTTGCCATAGAGGGAGTGCAGCGAAGGTTCACCAGACTGATTCCTGGGATGGCAGGACTATCGTATGAGGAGAGATTGGGTCGACTAGGCCTGTATTCACTAGAGTTTAGAAGAATGAGAGGGGATCTCATTGAAATGTATAAAATTCTGACAGGGCTAGACTGGATGCAAGGAGGATGTTTCCCCTGGCTGGGGGGTCTAGAACGAAGGGTCACAGTCTCAGGATACGGGGTAGGACATTTAGGACTGAGATGAGGAGAAATTTCTTCACTCGGTGGTGAACCTGTGGAATTCTCTATACAGAGGGCTGTGGAGGCCAAGTCACTGAATATATTTAAGAAGGAGATAGATAGATTTCTAGACACAAAAGGCATTAAGGGGTATGGGGAGAGAGCGGGAGTATGGTATTGAGATAGCGGATCAGCCATGATCATATTGAATGGCAGAGCAGGCTCGAAGGGCTGAATGGCCTACTCCTGCTCCTATTTTTCTATGTTACTATGTAATCTTCCAGAATTCCCTAGATTCTAGAAAAGTCCCCAAGGATCGGAAGGTAGCAAACATAACCTCGCTATTTAAGAAAGGAGGAAGAGAAAAAACGGGGAACTATAGGTCAGTTAGCCTGACATCAGTAGTAGGCAAAATGCTAGAATCTATTATTAGGGACGTGGTAACCGGGCACTTAGAAAATCATAATATGATTAGGCAGAGTCGACATGGTTTTATGCAAGGGAAATCATGTTTGACAAATCTGTTCGAGTTTTTTGAAGATGTAACTAGTAGGATGGATAAGGGGGAACCAGTGGATGTGGTGTATTTGGATTTTCAAAAAGCATTTGATAAGGTGCCACACAAGAGGTTATTACACAAAATTAGGACTCATGGGATTGGGGGTAATCTATTAACATGGATTGAGGATTGGTTAATGGACGAAAAACAGAGAGTAGGAATAAACGAGACTTTTTTGGGTTGGCAGGCTGTAACTAGCAGGGTACCGCAAGGATCAGTGCTTGGGCCTCAGCTAGTCACAATCTATATTAATGACTTAGATGAAGGGACTGAGTGTAACGTATCCAAGTTTGCTGATGATACAATGTTAGGTGGGAAAGTAAGCTGTGAGGAGGACACAATGAGGCTGCAGAGAGATATAGACAGGTTGACTGAGTGGGCAAGAACATGGCAAATGGAATACAATGTGGGGAAGTGTAAAGTTAGCCACTTTGGTAGGAAAAACAAAAAAGCAGAATATTTTTTGAATGGTGAGAGACTGGGAAATGTTTGCACTCAGAGGGATCTGGGTGTCCTTGTACATGAATCACAGAAAGTTAACATGCAGGTACAGCAAGCAATTAAGAAAGCAAATGGTATGTTAGCTTTTGTTACAAAGTGATTAAAGTATAAGAGTAAAGAAGTCTTACTACAATTATACAGGACATTGGTGAGGCCACACCTGGAGTACTGTGTACAGTTCTGGTCTCCTTACCCAAGGAAAGACATACTTGCCTTCGAGGGAGTGCAGCAAAGATTCACTAGACTGGTTCCTGGGATGAGGGGATTGCCCTGTGAGGAGAGATTGGGTAGACTAGGCCTATATTCCTTAGAGTTTAGAAGAATGAGAGGTGATCTAATTGAAACATATAAAATTCTTAAGGGCTTGACAGGGTTAATGCTGGGAAAATGTTTCCCCTGGGTGGGGAATCTAGAACACGGGGTCACAGTCACAGAATAAGGGGTAGGCCATTTAGGACTGAGATGAGGAGAAATTTCTTCACTCAAAGGGTGGTGAATCTTTGGAATTCTCTACCCCAGAGGGCTGTGGATGCTCAATTGTTGAGTATATTCAAGACAGAGACCGATAGATTTTTGGGAACGAAGGGAACTAAGGGATATGGGGATAGTGCGGGAAGGTGGAGTTGAGGTAGAAGATCAGCCATGATCTTGTTGAATGGTGGAGCAGGCTTGAAGGGCCAAATGGCCTACTCCTGCTCCTATTTCTTATGTATGTTCTCACACACCGACTGAGCGCTAAACAGCGAATGAGATGCCTTTGCCCAGTAAACCATCAGGGAATCAGGAGACAGGAACATAGGAAGAACATAGGAACAGGAGTAGGCTATTTAGCCCCTCGGGCCTGTTTCACCATTCAATGAGATTATGGCTGATTTGCGACCTAACTCTATATACCTGCCTTTTCCCCATATCCCTTAATATCTTAGGTTAACAAAAATCTATCAATCTCAGATTTAAAATTAACAATTGATCTTGCATCAATTGCCGTTTGCGGAAGAGAGTTCCAAACTTCTACCACCCTTTGTGTGTAGAACTGTTTCCTAATTTCACTCCTGAAAGGTCTGGCTCTAATTTTTAGACTATGCCCCAGTCCTAGAATCCCCAACGAGTGGAAATAGTTTCTCTCTATCTACCCTATCTGTTCCCCTTAATATCTTAAAATCTTCGATCAGATCACCCCTTAACCTTCTAAATTACAGGGAATATAACCCTAGTTTGGGTAATTCTGCCTCGTAATTTAACCCTTGGAGTCCGGGTATCATTCTGGTAAACCTACGCTGCACTCCCTCCAAGGCCAATATATCCTTCCTAAGGTGTGGTGCCCAGAACTGCTCCCAGTACTCCAGGTGTGGTCTAACCAGGGCTTTGTACAGCTGTAGCATGACTTCTACCCCCTTGTATTCTAGGATAGACTAGGGATTGGTGCCCTTACCCATTGAACCCGCAGAGGGAGACTCACTAAAAGAAGGATGACTTCTGTTGGGTTTGTGGGCCTTGCTTTGCGGAGTGCTTGTTGGGTTGTTCATCCAGTGACGTTTTGCACCTGTGGGCTGACAGTGGGTTAATTAAATATTGTAACATTTTATTGTAACATTAAGGCACCAAGCGTTCCGAGAGTTACAATTTGATCCATTCAATACAAGGTAAGGGGGGGGAGGGGGGGGGAGGGGGGGGAATGCCCTCTGTTGATGACTAGGGCTTGTCTCTTCAAATCTCCGCCATGTCGATGTAAACTCATTTCTCTCTGTGTGTCCAAACAAGTGGGCATTTTGGCTGCTGCTTCAGTTCGAGACCAGTACTTCGACCTCCTTTTCTTCCTCTCTTGCCCCCTTTTGGGCTCTTCATCCCTGTGTCCAACTCTTCCTGTTGTCCAATCATGCCATCTATCCTCTTGGGTACGTTGCCTTCCCCAATAAACAACAACAACTTGTATTTATATCGTGCCTTTAACGTGGTAAAACATCCCAAGGCGCTTCACAGGAGTGTTATAAGACAAAACATTGACATTGAGCCACATAAGAAATTAGGGCAGGTGACCGAAAGCTTGGTCAAAGAGGTACGTTTTAAGGAGCGTCTTAAAGGAGGGAAGAGAGGTAGTGAGGTGGAGATGTTTAGGGAAGGAATTCCAGAGCTTAGGGCCTAGGCAGCTCAAGGCACAGCCACTGATGGTTGAGCGATTATAATCAGGGATGCTCAAGAGGGCAGAATTAGAGGATCGCAGATATCTCGGGGGGTTGTGGGGCTGATGGAGATTACAGAGATAGGGAGGGGCGAGGCCATGGAGGGATTTGAAAACAAGGATGAGAATTTTGAAATCGAGGCATTGTTTAACCGGGAGCCAATGTAGGTCAGCGAGCACAGGGGTGATGGGTGAACGGGACTTGGTGCGAGTTAGGACACGGGCAGCTGAGTTTTGGATGACCTCAAGTTTACGTAGGGTAGAATGTGGGAGGCCAGCCAGGAGTGCGTTGGAATAGTCAAGTCTAGAGGTAGCAAAGGCATGGATGAGGGTTTCAGCAGCGGATGAGCTGAGGCAAGGGCGGAGACGGGCGATGTTATGGAGGTGAAAATAGGTGGTCTTAGTTATGCTGTGGATATGTGGTTGGAAGCTCATTTCAGGGTCAAATATGACACCAAGGTTGCAAACATTGTGGTTCAGCCTCAGACAGATGCTAGGGAGAGGGATGCTGTCGGTGGCTTGGGAACGGAGTTTGTGGCGGGGCCCCAAGACAATGGCTTCGGTCTTCCCAATATTTAATTGGAGAAAATTTCTGCTCATCCAGTACTGGATGTCAGACAAGTAGTGTGTCAATTTAGAGACCGTGGAGGGGTCGAGAGAAGTGGTGGTGAGGTAGAGCTGGGTGTCGTCAGCATGTTAAAGGCGCTATATAAATGGAAGCTGTTGTTGATAGCAATAAGATGTCTGCATGAAATGGTCGGGTTGATCTCTTATTAGACCTTCCTGATGCAATGTTGCACACGGGCAAAGCTTAGTTCACACCAGGGGAATTTCCCGGTGTTTTACTAGTCGAAAAGTTGGAGCTGTGACTTATGTATGATTAATGCCACAATGATGTGAGCTATTTCATTCAAAGCTAATAAGCAGTTGCTGTCACATTATCTAGTTTCTGCGTACTGTTAACGATGAGCCCATGTGTAACTTAATTAGTACCTTGATACAAAGCCCCTGTATCCTGACTCATTTCCAGATCAATCAATCTGCCTTGGTCCCGTACATAGTTTCTCTCTGACAAGCGAGTTCTATACGGCACTAAACTTGGCCTCGCTTAGTTTTTGTGTGGTGTGATTTTAATTGCTCCACCATCGGCGGCTGTGCCTAGATCCTAAACTCTGGAATTCCTTCCCGAAGGTTCTCCACCTCTTCACTTCTCTCTCCTCCTTTAAGACGCTCCTTGAAACCTACCTCTTTGACCAAGCTTTTGGTCATCTGTCCTAATTTCTCCTTGTGTGGCTCGGTGTCAAATTTTGTTTGATAATCGCTCCTGTGAAGCGCCTTGGGACGTTTTACTAGTTTAAAGGCGCTATATAAATACAAGCCGTTGTTGTGTGGCCCCATTTTTTGTGTGGTTGGGATGATTTCCAATATGGCTATACTGATGGATAGAATTTAGTGTGTCTCCATAAAACAGCTCTTGTTCTATTCTGTCCAGTGCTTCTTCCAAACCTTGTGACTATATGGGTATCAGATTCTATCCTGACAGAGTAAAGCGGAAGGTTTGCAGGGTTCCCCTGTACATTTTTCCAACTGGTCAAGGTTGAAGAATATTGACCGATATAATTGAGTTTTCGCTCAATTGCGTTGGGAGTCTGGGGAGCAAGTTAATATTGTGTGTGTTGTGAGGCCCTTGATGGAGGAATAGCCAGCTGGCACTCACTGTCAAGGGGGGTTCACACATGGACGCAGGGCAGAGGCTGCAGAGCGATGCTGGTGCTAATGTAACGGTGTCCTAACAAAACTCCGCACCTTTAAGAGAGGAGGGAAGGGGGGGAAAATACAAAAAAAAAATGGCCCCGGCAGCAACCAAGCAAAGAAACTCATGCCTAGAGTAGGGACTTTGACAAGTTGTCAGCCGTGGCTCAGTTGGTAGCACCCTTGCCTCTTACGTCAGAAGGTTTGTGGCTTCAAACCTCATTCCATGAGACTTGAGCACAAAAAATCTAGGCTGACGCTCCCGTGCAGTGCTGAGGGAGCGCCGCACTGTCTGAGGTGCCGCTTTTCGGATGAGACGCTAAAACGAGGCCCCGTCTGCCCTCATTATCTGTGAAGCACTTTGGGACGTCCTGAAAGGCACTATATAAACGTACGTTCGTTTGTTCTTTCCTTCTTTCTCTCCCAACTTGCTGCCTTGCTTGGGCAGGCTGTCTGTAATGGGGCGGTGTGTCAATAGAGGGCGGAGGGTAATGCAATAAGAGAAACACCGAGTCTGCAGACGGGCAGGTTCCTGATGGGCCTTCCTCCAATATTTACCTCACAAATAGCAGGTAAAACGTTGTGGTAAAAGATCCCAGGGCACTATTTCAAAGAAGAGCAGTGGGAGTTATCCCTGGTGTCCTGGGGCCAATATTTATCCCTCAATCAACATCACTAAAAACAGATTATCTGGGTCATTATCACATTGCTGCTTGTGGGAGCTTGCTGTGCGCAGATTGGCTACTGTGTTTCCTACAGTGACTACACTCCAAAAGGTATATCGTTGTCTGTAAAGAGCTTTGGAACATCGTGAAAGGCTCTATAGAGTTTTTTTTTAATTCTTTAACGAGATTGAACAAATGACTAAATAAAAAAAAAGCAGTGTCATTTTAATTTTCCAAAAAATTAATTCATCACCAGCAGACCCTGTTTATTATGCACTGGGGGGGGGGTCTCGCCACCAAGTTGTGCAAAGGCTGCTTGTGCTTTTGGCCATTGCAGGAGATGAACCCAGGCTTCGTCAGCTCCTGTGCTCAGGAACTCGCTTGTCATTAACAGAGATAATGGCTGTCGGTTGCCATTTACCGGGAATTGGGACACAACATGTTCCTGTTACTATCGATCGCTCTGCAACTCTGCAGTAAACATGCCCTGCGACACAGTTTTCAGGAAAGCATGCGTAACATGACGTTTCATCCGTGGTTTGTTTTACTGGTGGATTAGGGTTTAACCGCTGGCTCCTTAATCCTGCCCTCGAGTCAGCCTCGACCGCAGCGCTTTACCTGCTATTTGTGAGGTAAATATTGGAGGAAGGCCCATCAGGAACCTGCCTGTCTGCAGACACTTGGTGTTTCTCTTATTGCATTACCCTCCGCCCTCTATTGACACACCGCCCCATTACAGACAACTTGCCCAAGCAAGACAGCAAGTTGGGAAAGAAAGAAAGAAAGAATGAACGAATGTGCATTTATATAATTCAGGCCTTTCAGGATGTCCCAAAGTGCTTTACAGATACTGAAGTACTTTTTTGAAGTGCAGTCACTGTTGTAATGTAGGAGACGCGGCCGGCAATTTGCGCACAGCAAGCTGCCACAAATGGCAATGTGATAATGAGCAAATAATCTGTTTTTAGTGATGTTGGTTGAGGGATAAATATTGTCCAGGACACCGTAGATAACTCCCCTGTTATTCTTCTAAATAGTGGCCGTGGGATCTTTTCTGGCCACCTGAGAGGGCAGACGGGGCCTCGGTTTAACATCTCATCTAAAAGACGGCATCTCTGACAGTGCAGCACTCCCTCAGCACTGCACTGGAGTCTTACAGCACAGAAACAGGCCATTCGGCCCAACTGGTCCATGCTGGTGTTTATGCTCCACACGAGCCTCCTCCCACCCCTCTTCATCTCACCCTATCAGCATAACCTTCTATTCCTTTCTCCCTCATGTGTTTATCTAGCTTCCCCGTGGCCTAGATTTTGTGCTCGGGTCTCTGGAGCGGGACTATGAACCCACAATCTTCTGACTCAGAGGCAAGAGTGCTACCCACTGAGCCACGGCTGACACTTTAGGGCATTCTAGTAATTACTAAAGTTTTATTTACTCTTCAAACAGGTTCGATAACAATACCAGGAAGATCCTGGATTTGATCCCCGGTATGTGCTGATTTGGCTGATGAGGGCTGAGGGCAGGAAACAGCCAGCTACAGTTAGCCTCAATACGCCTGGGTTAGAGCGGGGAGGGGGACGGGGGCAGCGGGGAGGGGACGGGGGCAGCGGGGTGGGGGATGGGGGGGCAGCGGGGAGGGGACGGGGGAAGCGGGGTGGGAGTCAGCCGCAATTCCTACTCTTGATCACTAGCCAGCGACCCTTCTTAGGAAAGCGTGTAGAACTTGGATGAAGGATGGGAATCAGGCTTGGGTGGGATGCTTCCCACAGTCGAATAGCCAGCTGACACTCGGGGCTGGATTAGCGGCGGGTCAGGACTCCTGCCCGCTGTTGCGACCCCGCCGTAACCCCAACCCATTTTCATGGGTCAATGCAGGACGGCCCCTTGCCAGGATCCCCATCGCCAACGCGAAAAATTCTGGTGGCGTTGCGGCAACACTGCCGGCGCAACAAGCGACGAGGCAGCCGGGAATTTTAATGAGGGTGGAGGTTGGATGCAAGCAGAACGATTGTGGTAGCCATCGGGACAGCAGTGGTAAGCACCCAAAATCAATGCATGGAGAGGGGGGGGGGTGGGGGGGGGGGGGTTGAGTAGTGAGTGGCCCCTTCTCCCTCCATAATGACGCAATAGATTTACCTTTTCAGATCCTGATCTTGGCCGAGGCCTAAAAAAAAAAGAACCCTGGGTTCCACGTCAGCGCTCTTGCAGTAGGTTAGGGGGAGACAGTGGTGGTAAGAAAGAACTTGCATTTCTATAGCGCCTTTCACGACCTCAGGACGTCCCAAAGCGCTTCACAGCCAACGAAGTTACTTTTTGAAGTGGAGTCACTGTTGCAATGTAGGAAACGCAGTAGCCAATTTGCGCACAGCAAGCTCCCACAAACAGCAATGTGATAATTATCAGATAATCTGTTTTAGTGAATTTGGTTGAGGGATAAATATTGGCCAGGACACCCCTGCTCTTCTTCGAAACAGTGCCGTGGGATCTTTTACGTCCACCTGAGAGAGCAGACGGGGCCTCGGTTTAACGTCTCATCCGAAAGACGGCACCTCCGAAGGTGCAGCCATAACTTTTGTTCCCTCAGTACTGCAGCGGATCCAGTCAGCCTGGATTTTGTGCTCAAGCCTCTAGAGCAGGACTTGAACCCACAGCCTTCTAATTCAGAGGCAAGAGCGCTACCCACTGAGCCGCGGCTGACACCAGGGAAAGAGGCGGCTTGATGGGGCCCCAACGGTTTTTAAATGTGGCGAAGGGGTAGCCAGAGGCAGGGGACAAGGGGAGAAAAATTGAGGTTGGGCGGGAACACGGTGAGTAGGCCTCAGCATCCGATTTTGCCCCGTCGAGCGCCTTTATCATGCTTGATTTTGGGAGAGGGGGGGGGGAAGATAACAGGGGAATATCCTACCCTCATTATCCAGGCTCATATGTGAAAATGATGGCCTAGAAATTTGGGTGTGCGGGGGATGGGGTCCGATAGCTGCCTCAGGGCAAACCAACCTTGAAGTGGGAGACTCAAACCCCATTAGGCCGCTTATTTGCATAAGCTAAGAGGCTAATGCCTGCTTGAAGCGTAGGTAAAGGACGCCTATTTTTTTTTTCTTTCCCAATATGGCGGGCGGCGCACTTCCGGCCGGAAATGCACACGCGATTCCTGCCCGCCATATTGGGGGTAGTAGGCCAGTTAGCGCCTGAGGAACGGGCACGGCGCTGCGCTGCTGTATTTATAGACCCATGCCATTCGGTTGAGGCATTGCCTGGCTACTGGCGCCCATGAATTCGTCCTTCAGCAGAAGTTGGTGCCATCAGTGGAAAATGGGAGAAGGGGCATGAAAACTAACGAAAAAAACCTCTCGCCTCTGAGTCAGAAGGTTGTGGGTTCAAGTCCCACTCCAGAGACTTGAGCACAAAAATCTAGGCTGACACTCCAGTGCAGTGCTGAAGGAGAGCTGTACTGTCGGAGGTGCCGTCTTTTGGATGAGACGTTAAACCGAGGCCCCCGTCTGCCCTCTCAGGTGGATGTAAAAGATCCCATGGCACTATTTTGAAGAAGAGCAGGGGAGTTCTCCCCGGTGTCCTGGCCAATATTTATCCCTTATTCAACATCAATAACAACAGATTATCTGGTCACTATCGCATTGCTGTTTGTGGGAGCTTGCTGTGCGCAAATTGGCTGCCGCGTTTGCTACATTACAACAGTGACTACACTTCAAAAGTACTTCATTGGCTGTAAAGCGCTTTGGGATGTCCGGTGGTTGTGAAAGGCACTATATAAATGCAAGTCTTTCTTTCTTTTTTTAAAATTTGTCCAAAATTGCCATTCCAAAGTTCTCCCCCCCCCCCCCCCCCCCCGCTTTTCTCGCTGGGGTACAATCCAACAGTAATTGTCGCAAAAGTGTCATCCTAGATATTGAGAACCAGCAAGCTATTCAACAGGGAAGTGCATCACAGCCATGTTCGATCCTGATTTCACCCCATGCCCCACCCACGCGTGTACTTGGCAGCAGGCATGGAGGTGATATGGTGGCGTATAATGGCACGACAATTATATATATATATGGTGATTTGATGAACAGCCCAATAGATTAAAATGGAAAAATACTGACCTCATTACGAACCTCTGCGCCGCTGAAAGACTGCTGTAGTCACCCAGCGTTACTAATGAGATGGATGTTGCATTGTTAAACGGAGCATTGGGATGACATAGTGTGTGCCAGATGTTGACTCGGGCTTTTTTCTTTTAATAAGAAGTTACAGAAATACACACACACACACACACAGCTGGCGAAGGTCGGATCTCTCACCCTGGGAAAATGAGGCGAGCTCTTGTGATAAATTCCAGCCTTGCGGACTCCTTCCTCTCTGCTGGCTCCATCCTTTCGCAGATCAGACCAGTTGGAGCCACAAGCTACTTCCTTTGATTTTTCTCTCGCATCCTGCCACACCTCACTGATTGGGTTTTTGGAGCCTGCAGTTTCGGCTGACTTCCTGTAGGGCAGATGCCTCATGGAACTTCACTGAAAACATCTGGTCAGAAAGACAGTATCTCTCTGTTGCGTCAACATTTTTTTTTGGTGTGACTGATTATGGCTTTTTTTTTGTTTTGTTTTGGTTTCAATGTCTTCCCTCTTCCCCTTCTCTTCTATTGAAGGCTCTGCGCCTTGCAAGGGCGCAAGGCCACGGACACCAGCTGCCATCAGATGCCACCGTCAAAGTGGCTTTTAAGTTGTTCAAGACAACAACCACTTACATTTATTTAACGTCCCAAGGAATGTTATCAAGCAAAAATGTGACACCGAGCCACATATTAGGAGAGATGACCAAATGCTTAGTCAAAGAGGTAGGTTTTAAGGAGCGACTTAAAGGAAGAGAGAGAGGTGGAGAGGTGGAGAGGTTTAGGGAGGGAATTCCAGAGCTCGGGGCCCAGGCAGCTGAAGGCACGGCCGCCAATGGTGGAACGATGAAAATCGGGCATGCGCAGGAGGCTAGAATTGGAGGAGCGCAGAGATCTCGGAGGGTTGTGGGGCTGGAGGAGCTTACAGAGATAGGGAGGGACGAGGGCCATGGAGGGATTTTAAAATTAAGTATGAGAATTTTAAATTCGAGGCGTTGCCGGACCGGGAGCAGATGCAGGTCAGCGAGCGCAGCGGGTAAACGGGACTTGATGCGAGTTAGGATGCGGGCAGCAGAGTTTTTAGCTGAGATCCAGCGATCTGGTTCTCACCCAAACCCACACACGCTACGGCCTCGGTTTTTACGGGGAAGGGGTGGGGGGGTGGCAGGAATGGTGTCCGCGTGGTCCCGATAGTAGGTGGCGCACCTGGAGAGTCCGAGGCTGGGGAGGCCCAAGGACTCCTGAGGGGCCTGGGGCGGGAGGTGGGGGTGCACTCCTGCTCCTCCTGGCCCACAAGGAGTTGAAAGAAGAAGAGCATTTTTCAAACTTACCGCGGCCTCTTCTGGTGAGTCACCATGTCTCTGCTGCCGGGCATCAGACGGTATGGGCCTTCCCCCTGGCTTGATGTTAATACTACATCGTGGCGCCGATGACGTCATCAGACCGTGACTTTTGCATGTCAAGTAGGCCCCCTGCCTGCTTTTAGAGGGAGCCTCGTCTAGGCCTGAATCGCCCCCTTTAATATTACGGCAGTTGGGAACACGGCGGGCTGGAGGCGGGACTTCAATTCTCAAGATTTTCAACCCCTTGCCCGACCCTTTCCTGCCCATCGGGAGTGGTGGTGGGGGTGGGGGGGGGCGCATTTACAATCGAGGCCTATCATTCTAGTGGGGGGAGGGGGGGGCGGGGGTTCACTGAATAGCACTCAGGAGCTGATTCTCTCCGCCGTCCCCATAAATTTTGAATCATAGAATCATAGAAGTTTACGGCACAGAAGGAGGCCATTCGGCCCATCGTGTCTGTGCCGGCCGAAAAAGAGCGATCCAGCCTGATCCCGCTTTCCAGCTCTTGGTCTGTAGCCCCGCAGGTTACGGCACTTCAAATGCATATCCAAGTACTTTTTAAATGTGATGAGGGTTTCTGCCTCTACCACCCTTTCAGGCAGTGAGTTCCAGACCCCCACCACCCCCTGGGTGAAAAAAGTTCTCCTCAACTCCCCTCTAATCCTTCATTACCAATTACTTTAAATCTATGCCTCCTGGTTATTGACCTCTCTGCTATGGGAAATAGGTCCTTCCTATCCACTCTATCTAGGCCCCTCATAATTTTATACACCTCAATTAAATCTCCCCTCAGCCTCCTCTGTTCCAAAGAAAACAACCCCAGCCGATCTGAATGTTACTTTTTTATTAAAACTATTTAACAAAATCAAACTCTGGCACCAGACGAGAGCAGTGACACCAGCATCTTATTGCTGCGTCCTGCTTGCAGTCACGGTGAAGAGTTTTGAAGACACATTATCAGGGCAGCAATAGCTCAAGGACCAATTGTTGGGGGAGTGAAAAGTTAATTCTGATGAGTTCAAGAACTAGTCCTACTTGGCAAGCAGAGGGTAACTTGAACCAGGTTCCAGGCCAGCTTCAGATGCTGAATTACTGCAGACAGTTTTTGTCATCGGACATCTGCAATAAGGATCGTCGGAACATTTCTTTTTTTGTTTAAAAAAAAAGTCATTTCTCGCTTCCGCAACCCCTCTTTAACTCCACAGATGCCACAGATCATTCTCCAATCCAAAGGTCTCTTTTGTCAGCAGGATTTTATGATTTATAGATTTTTATTAGGTAAGGGTATTAAGGGCTACGGAACCAAGGCGGGTAGATGGAGTTACGATACGGATCAGCTGTGATCTAATTGAATGGCAGATCAGGCTAGGGGGGCTGAATAGCTCCCTCCTGTACCTATTTTCCTATGTTAATCCATGCTCTTTCCCCATTTTTTATATGGTCATAAGGGATGGCGGGGGCAGTCAAGATGGTGAGGATAATAAGGATGGTGAGGATAGTAAGGATGGTGAGGGTAGTAAGGATGGTGAGGACAGTGAGGGTGGTGAGGACAGTAAGGATGGTGAGGGTAGTAAGGATGGTGAGGGTAGTAAGGATGGTGAGGAAGTGAGGATGGTGAGGGTAGTAAGGATGGTGGGGACAGTAAAGATGGTGAGGATAGTAAGGATGGTGGGGACAGTAAAGATGGGGGGGTAGTAAGGATGGTGGGGACAGTAAGGATGGTGAGGGTAGTAAGGATGGTGAGGGTAGTAAGGATGGTGGGGACAGTAAAGATGGTGAGGACAGTAAGGATGGTGAGGGTAGTAAGGATGGTGAGGACAGTAAAGATGGTGAGGATAGTAAGGATGGTGAGGATAGTAAGGATGGTGAGGACAGTAAGGATGGTGAGGATAGTAAAGATGGTGAGGACAGTAAGGATGGTGAGGACAGTAAGGATGGTGAGGATAGTAAGGATGGTGGGGACAGTAAAGATGGTGAGGATAGTAAGGATGGTGGGGACAGTAAAGATGGGGGGGTAGTAAGGATGGTGGGGACAGTAAGGATGGTGAGGGTAGTAAGGATGGGGGGGACAGTAAAGATGGGGGGGTAGTAAGGATGGTGGGGACAGTAAGGATGGTGAGGGTAGTAAGGATGGGGGGGTAGTAAGGATGGTGAGGACAGTGAGGATGGTGAGGGCTGTGAGGATGGTGAGGACAGTGAGGATGGTGAGGACAGTAAGGATGTTGAAGGCTGTGAGGATGATGAGGCAGTAAGGATGGTGAGGGTAGTAAGGATGGGGGGTAGTAAGGATGTTGGGGACAGTAAGGATGGTGAGGGCTGTGAGGATGGTGAGGCAGTAAGGATGGTGGGGGTAGCTGTGCTCGAACGGAGGCCCTTGATATCCATGGCCCATGCATTCTTATCTGCTGTTGCTCTACTCAAGGCCCATTGGAGGCCAGGGACCACGATTCTCACAGCCGGAAGAGAGGGAATTAGCTCTGTGTATTTGGTTGGGTGACAGGAGCTCACATATAGATCAGGGTCTCTGGTGGCATCAGGTTTCCAGTGGTCTGATTCTTTACATTAATGTTTGCTGTGAACGGACCATGTATCGACCATCAAAGGCATGCCCTCATTGTAAAGGTAGCTTCGTTTCCCAGAATTCAATGTGGCTGGGCACAACCCAGAACCATTGCTGACATCATTAACTCGTCGCTGTTCGTGGGAGCTTGCTGAGTGCAAATTGGCTGCCGTGTTTCCAACATTGCAACAGTGACTACACCTCGTAAAGTACTTCATTGGCTGTGAAGCGCTTTGCGATGTCGCCTTATAAACGCAAGATCTTTCTTTCCTTTTATAAGCGGAGGCCAGACAGCAGGTTACTCATCCTGCCCTCTCAGATAGAAAATTACTCTGGTGCAAGAGAGACTTAAAGAGAGGGTGAAAATACAACCTCGCAGTTGAGTGGGAGAACACAAGCAGGCAGGAGGGCCGTGATTCCGGGGTCAAGTACCTACGGACTAGGGTCGCCAACCCTCCAGCATTGCTCTGGAGTCTCCAGGAATTGAGTAGACTAGGCCTATATTCTCTAGAGTTTAGAAGAATGAGAGCTGATCTCATTGAAACATACAAAATTCTTACAGGGCTTAACAGGGTAGATGCAGGGAGGATGTTTCCCCTGGCTGGGGAATCTAGAACCAGGGGTCACAGTCTCGGACTAAGGGGTCGGCCATTTAGGACTGAGACGAGGAGAAATTTCTTCACTCAGAGGGTGGTGAATCTTTGGAATTCTCTACCCCAGAGGGCTGTGGAGGCTCAGTGGTTGAGTTTATTCAAGACAGAGATTGCTAGATTTTTGGATATTAAGGGAATCAAGGGATATGGGGATAGTGCAGGAAAGTGGAGATGAGGTAGAAGATCAGCCATGATCTTATTGAATGGTGGAGCAGGCTCGAGGGGCCGAATGGCCTACTCCTGCTCCTATTTCTTATGTTCTTATGTTCTAATTAAAGACTAGTCTCCAAGTCACTGCTGCGAGCAACCCCAGAGAAAAATCATAGGCGCACTAAAAAAAATTGTGTTTTTTAAAAAATTATTTGATCACTTTTGTTTACTCATTATAAAGGTATTGGACGTGAGAATAAAGGCTGTTGACTGACTGTCAGGAATCGTCCAATCGGGTAAGGAAGAGTCCATTCGCTTTGTGATTGGTGTAGGAAGGCGGTGCGCCGCGAGGATGGACATGTTGGGCGTCCAATGGCAGGAGCGTGGGGGGGGGGGGGCGGGACTTGGAGGCAGTAGGTCATGTGATGAGACCTCCAGGAATATGTCCAACCAGAGTTGGCGACCCCTACCGCCCAGGTTTTACCCCCGTCGGGCCCATGGTAATGACAAAGAGATCGGACGGACTCGGTCTGCCGTGGTCTGGTAAATTTGCTGTGAACGCTTACAGCCACCGGTAAATTTGGCACAGCACCCACAACTTTGCCAGGCACACGTGTGGCAACTTTGCCACGCAGCCCAGTGCAGAGAAAACCCACTGAATCTTCGTCTTCTTCTTTCGTATGGTTGCAGCAAAGCAAATCAGATGTCAGTCTCTAAGTCGGATATCCAGGCCAAAGCTTCCCGGTGTAACAGCGTAGATATCTTGTAGGCGGCCTGCGAATTTCCTCCAAGGGCAGTGCTCAATGATGTGCTCCAGGGTCTGATTAGGAGCTCCACAGTCGCATGATGGGGGACGCTTTAATCTTCCATCTATGGAGAAGGTGGCAGCATCTACCATGACCAGTTCTGAGGAAGGTTCTGAGGAAGGATGTTCTTGCCATGGAAGGAGTTCAGCGAAGATTCACAAGGCTGATACCTGGGATGGCAGGAATGACATATGAGGAGAGATTGGGTCGATTGGGCTTATACTCGCTGGAGTATAGAAGAATGAGAGGGGATCTCATCGAAACATATAAAATTCTGACAGGTCTGGACAAACTAGATGCAGGAAGAATGTTCCCGATGGTCGGAGAGTCCAGAACCAGGGGTCATAATCTAAGGATAACGGGTAAGCCATTTAGGACAGAAATGAGGAAGAATTCTCTACCACAGAAGGTAGTTGAGGCCAAGTCATTAAATATATTCAAGAATGAGTTAGATATATTTCTTAAAGCTAAAGGTATCAAGGGATATGGGGAGAAGGCAGGTACAGGGTACTGAGTTTGGATGATCAGCCATGATCTCATCGAATGGCAGAGCAGGCTTGAGGGGCCGAATGGCCTACTCCTGCTCCTATCTTCTATGTTTCTATGGTTGATAGTTGTCCACTGTTTGCGAGGGAGGTTTGATCCTTCAGGTTGTACTGTGGGGTCCTCTGTAAGGAAACTACCCATTGAATGAAAGCTGCATAGTCATGCTGCAGTTTCTCGGTTTCCCAGAAATCAACGCCTGCCAGCACGACCCAGAACCACTGTTGACGCCACAGCAAACCCAAAGTCCCCCAACATCGCCATATAAGGAAGCGCCGTTGCCGGCTCCTTAGAGATACGAATGAATGTAAACAAACAGCAGACAGCAAGGGAGTATCAAAGATGGAAGCAGTCATGCAAGTAAGACTCCAGTAATCTTTTTTTTGTACAGTAGTGGTGATCTTGGCTGTTCTCCTTGTTTCTTAAAATATACAGTGAGCTCACAGCAGCAGCACATCACTGCAAACACCAGAATTCCTCAAATGTCTCATTTTAAAGGGACATTCGCATCGTGGATGACATGCAGGGTCGGTCACCAGAGGACACAGATTTCAAAACAATTGGCACAAGAACCAGAGGGGAGAGGAGGAGAATTTTTTTATTTTTTAACAAAATGTTATGTTCTGGAATGCGTTGCCCGAAAGGGTGGAGGAAGCAGATTCAATAGTAACTTTCAAAAAGGAATTGGATAAATACTTGAAGGGGAAAGAACTGCAGAGCTATGGGGAGAGATCAGGGGGAGTGGGACTAACTGGGTAGCTCTTTCAAAGAGCCGGCACAGGCACGATGGGCCAAATGGCCTCCTTCTGTGTTGTATCACTCCATGATTCTATGAACGTGGATCAGCAATTATATTCTCCTCAATTTCCTCCACTCCTCTCCTGAAGGTGCGGACACACACTGAGGTATGGGTCTAAGGGCATCCCGCAGGGGCCATCCAGCATCTGCATGCAAGGTGTCCGGTGAGAGCAGAATTGGGCCGAGATGTGCTGCCGTACACGGTCAAATAGCCTGCCGACACTCACTGACTGGGCTCACGTATGAACGTCTGAGGAGGGGCCACTTGGCAGGCACCCGGGGTGGGCGGGGGGGGGGGGGGGTGGTGCCTAGAATACGGGAGAAAATTACTGGCAAAGATATATATCGAAGCAGTGTGTGGCAGGAGAGGACTCAGCCAGAGTGCACGCAAAGAAGGCTGTCCTTGCTGCCCGTGGTGTCACCTGAACCCCGAGATTGGGTTACCACCTGGCAATCCCTTCCGACCTTTCATTATGCTGCAAGAAGCTGCAGGGTATCGCTGCTCCGTTAACACCTTATTCCCTCTGCGTAATGAATGAAATCCCATATCTGTGGGACAGTGCTGTTTGTTATCAGAATGGGAATGAGCTCAGTGGGCAGGCGGACGTTCAGAAAGACCGAGGAGCCTGTTTCATTTATAAGATGCAACCTCACGCTTAACTTGTTGCGCAAGCAGGCTTGAGGAGAAAGTAGAAATTTGCATGGCAGATGAGCAACTACCATTTCATCAGCTCCCCCAAAACAACAACAACAACTTGCATTTATATAGCGTAGTAAAAATATCCTGAGGCGTTTCACAGGAGCGATTATCAGACAAAATTCTGACAGCGAACCACATAAGGAGATATTAGGAGAGGTGACCAAAAGCTTGGTCAAAGAGGTAGGTTTTAAGGAGCGTCTTAAAAGAGGAGAGAGAGAGAGAGACGGAGAGGTTTAGGGAGGGAATTCCAGAGCTTAGGGACCTCGGCAGCTGAAGGCACGGCCGCCAATGGTGGATGGATGAAAATCAGGGATGCGCACAAGGCCAGAATTGGAGGGGCGCAGAGATCTCGGAGGGATCGCCAAAGGTAGATCCTGAATCTACCTCCGTGCAACTTTGGGTTGAATACGTTGCTGCTTGGCTGGATATGATACTGCCTCAGGAAGCAACTGCTGCTCCCCCCCACCGGGGTTCAGCTATTTTGTCTATTGAATAGCAGAGCCGTACAGATCAATGGGTTCCCAGATTGAATCGTCAGTTTATGCTGAGTCAGAAAAAAAAAAGACTGGTATTTATATCGCGCCTTTTCAAGGCCTCAGGACGTCCCAAAGCGCTGTACAGCCAATGAAGTACTTTATGAAGTGGAGTCACTGCTGCACTGTCGGGAGACGCGGCAGCTAATTTCAGGACGTCAGGTAAGATGAGGTTCAGCCTCCACTCCAATGCCACCCCCAGTTGGATCGCCTGCCGACAATCACTATCGGGGCTCGTATATATGAGTAATGACCATGTGTATGAAGCACCTAAGGGGGCCGTGCAATGGGTATTCCAGCAAGGAGTCAACATCGCGGGGCGGGGAAGAATTGGCAAGAAAAGAAACACACAGAAAATCTAAAATTAATCAGCTGAAAAATTTGTTGCAGTATCAGAGCTGGTACCGAAGCACACATCCTGTTAAAGGAGCAGCACTCCTTCCTGGCTCGGCCTAAAAATACACAAAATTTAAACAAATCAGCTCCAATAGTCTCTAACCTACCAGACCCAATTACAGACCCTCAATGCAGATCAGCACTTAACTCTTTATATTATTATTTTTTTAAATTGTGCATAATGTATCTAGGAATCATGAATAATTATCGAGCCCACATTTTAAGAAAGCTCATTGCGTGTGATGTTTTTTTTTACAATTGCGTCTCTGTCTTCTTCTCCCTTCTTCTTAGGCAATCCCTCGGAACCGAGGATGACTTGCTTCCACACTAAAAATGAGTTCTCAGGTGACTGATGAGTCCAATGCGGGACCTACAGTCTCTGTCACAGGTGGGGCAGACGGTGGTTGAAGGGGGCGGGTGGGTGGGGTGCTTGGGTTGACGTGCGCTCCTTGCGCTGCCTGCGCTTGGCTTCCGCTTGCTCCCGGCGAAGAGACTCGAGGTGTTCGGCGCCTTCCCGGATGCTTCTCCTCCACTTTGTGCGGTCTTGGGCCAGGGATTCCCAGGTGTCGGTGGGGACTCGGTAGTGGTAAATATGGTAAACATGGACCATGTACAGCAGGCACCTCAATGCACTGGAGAGGTACCACCAACGCTGCCTCCGCAAGATCCTGCAAATTCATTGGCAGGATAGGCGCACCAACGTCAGTGTTCTCGCTCAGGCCAACATCCCCAGCATCGAAGCTTTGACCACGCTCGATCAGCTCCGATGGACAGGCCACATCGCCCGCATGCCCGATACGAGACTCCCAAAACAAGCGCTCTACTCGGAGCTCCGACACGGCAAGAGAGCCCCAGGTGGGCAGAGGAAACGCTTCAAGGACACCCTCAAAGCCTCCTTGAAAAAGTGCAACATCCCCACTGAAACCTGGGAATCCCTGGCCCAAGACCGCACAAAGTGGAGGAGAAGCATCCGGGAAGGCGCCGAAACACCTCGAGTCTCTTCGCCGGGAGCAAGCGGAAGCCAAGCGCAAACAGCGCAAGGAGCGCACGTCAACCCAAGCACCCCACCCACCGCCCCCTTCAACCACCGTCTGCCCCACCTGTGACAGAGACTGTAGGTCCCACATTGGACTCATCAGTCACCTGAGAACTCAATTTTTAATGTGGAAGCAAGTCATCCTCGGTTCCGAGGACTGCCTAAGAAGAAGGAGAAGAAGTGGTAAATAGTACAGATCGTGTGTTTTTATCAAGCTGAAATTGAACATACTTTTCTGACTTTAAAACTGCTGGTCAATGGTAGTTAACAGTCAGTGGGTATCTGACTAGGTGTTAATTGCTGTGGCTGGCTGCTGACTGACTAGAATCATAGAATAGTACAGCACAGAAGGAGGCCATTCGGCCCATCGAGTCTGCGCCGGCTCTTTCGAAGAGCAATCCAGTCAGTCCCACTCCCCCGCTCTTTCCCCATATCCCTGCAATTTTTCTCCTTCAGGTATTTATCCATTTCCCTTTTGAAGACTACTATTGAATCTGTTTCCACCACCCTATCAGGCAGCGCATTCCAAATCCTAACCACTCGTTGCGTAAAAAATGTTTTTCCTCATCTCGGCTCTGGTTCTTTTGCCAATCACCTTAAATCTGGGCCCTCTGATTATCGACCGTTCAGCCATTGGAAACAGTTTCTCTTTATTTACTCTGTCTGAGCCCTTCATGATTTCAAATCTAGTTGTAACTCGCGTGTTGGTAAAAGGTATAAGAGGGATATCAGCGACACACAAGGTGTGTGCACAGAGTTGGGAGGATCTACTAAACAGTGGCTTGCTGAACAGAGTGGCAACGGGAATTCGGTGAGGGGGGGAATTTGGTGAGAGGGGGAATTTGGTAAGAGTGGGGAATTTGGTGAGAGGGGGAATTTGGTAAGAGTGGGGAATTCGGTGAGATTGGGAAGTCGGTGAGATTGGGAATTCGGTGAGATTGGGAATTCGGTGAGATTGGGAATTCGGTGAGATTGGGAAGTCGGTGAGATTGGGAATTCGGTGAGATTGGGAATTCGGTGAGAGTGGGAATTTGGTGAGAGGGGAAAGTCGGTGAAATTGGGAATTCGGTGAGATGGGAATTCGGTGAGAGTGGGAATTTGGTGAGAGGGGAAAGTCGGTGAAATTGGGAATTCGGTGAGATGGGAATTCGGTGAGAGTGGGAATTTGGTGAGAGGGGAAAGTCGGTGAAATTGGGAATTCGGTGAGATGGGAATTCGGTGAGAGTGGGGAATTTGGTGAGAGTGGGAATTTGGTGAGATTGGGAAATCGGTGAGATTGGGAATTTGGTGAGATTGGGAATTCGGTGAGATTGGGAAATCGGTGAGATTGGGAATTCGGTGAGAGTGGGAATTTGGTGAGAGGGGGAAGTCGGTGAGAGTGGGAATTTGGTGAGAGTGGGAATTTGGTGAGATTGGGAAATCGGTGAGATTGGGAATTTGGTGAGATTGGGAATTCGGTGAGATTGGGAAATCGGTGAGATTGGGAATTCGGTGAGAGTGGGAATTTGGTGAGAGTGGGAATTTGGTGAGATTGGGAATTCGGTGAGATTGGGAAATCGGTGAGATTGGGAATTTGGTGAGAGTGGGGAATTTGGTGAGAGTGGGGAATTTGGTGAGAGGGGGAATTTGGTGAGAGGGGGAATTTGGTGAGAGTGGGGAATTTGGTGAGAGTGGGGAATTTGGTGAGAGGGGGAATTTGGTGAGAGGGGGAATTTGGTGAGAGGGGGAATTTGGTGAGAGTGGGGAATTTGGTGAGAGGGGGAATTTGGTGAGAGGGGGAATTTGGTGAGAGTGGGAATTCGGTGAGAGTGGGAATTCGGTGCTGAGGGGGAATTTGGTGAGAGTGGGAAGTCGGTGAGATTGGGAAGTCGGTGAGAGTGGGAAGTCGGTGAGAGTGGGAATTTGGTGAGAGTGGGAAGTCGGTGAGATTGGGAATTCGGTGAGTGTAGGAATTCGGTGAGAGGGGGAATTCGGTGCTGAGGGGGAATTTGGTGAGAGGGGGAATTCGGTGCTGAGGGGGAATTTGGTGAGAGGGGGAATTCGGTGCTGAGGGGGAAGGAGGTGCTAAGAGCTTGGGGAGCGGTTTAAACTAGGAACTAGGAACCTGTAACTTGCTAATACTTTATTACATTAACACTCCACATTATTAAATTAACGTCCACTCCAACCAACTCTCTCCTCTTTTCCCTCCGTGCTCTAGTAAGGACAGTATGCTGAATGCTCTTATAAGGGCTTTTCTGCCCCCTGGTATTGACCAATGTGGCCCCGGGATTCCAGAAAATGCCGGAAACCCAGGGTGGGTTTCCCCGGTCTGAAAATTAAAAGAAAAAGACTCCAGGACCCCGGCAAAGAAATCAATTAAAGTCATGCCTTCACTCTGCCTGACTGTAGCAATCCATTAAGTTGTTCCCAGCGTATCGCAGCTCCGGCTGAATTCCTGACTTTATTTAATTATTGTTTTTGGAAGGGTTTCTTGGATCCTTCTTTTAATTTGCAGGAGATTGATCCTCACCAGGGGCAGCCCTGATTCAGAACCTGTGGTGTTGGAAGGGGTGCAAGTAGAGTTGCCAACTCTCCAGGAATTAAAGATTAATCTCCTGCGAGCAACCCGGGAGATAAATCATAGAAAATGTTGCGGGTTTTTTCATTCCCTTTGGATACTTTGGTTTATTAGTTATTAAAATAGTGGAGATTGGGGGAAAAAAAAGTTTGATTAGGCAGTGCGGGTTGGATGCGGAAGGTCATGAACCTCCAGGAATACATCCAACCAGAGTTGGCAACCCTAGGTGCAAGACAATGATTGCTCATTTATTCCCCACCATCCTGATCGTGTCTTTCAAACAACTGAACGTGGCAGATTTTTTACATGCATGGTTGTTTTAGTACCTTCCCTTCCTTACCGTGGGGGCAATGAGGCTAATTGTAGGAGCCCCCACCGCTGTTCTGCCCCCTCGCTGAGGTGGTCTAACGCAGCACAGACCAGCGAGCGAACCTGGAGCCGTCCTGGTCGTTATCCCTCCACCAACCTCGCCAAAAACAGATTAACCTCTCATTGCTGCTGTGGGAGCTTGCTGTGCATAAATTGGCTGCCATGTTTCTCTGCATTACGACAAGTGACTACCAACGTTCCCCCTAAGGTGCGCGGCCACGCATCAATCCGGAGGTCCCGCGTGGGCCGCTCACAAGCTGGAAGAGATACCGCGCAGCACATTTAAAGGGACCGCGCACGAAAAAAAAATTTAGAGAGAACATTAGTGACTATACTTCAAAAGTACTTCATTGGCTGTAAAGCGCTTTGGGACATCCTGAGTTTGTGAAAGGCGCTGTAGAAATGCAAGTTCTTTCTTTTAGGGAGAGAAGACCTATCTCAGAGCTACCGGAGGAGATTATATAGAATTACAGAGTAATTACAGCACGGAACCAGGCCATTCGGCCCAACTGGTCTATGCTCAGTTTATGCTCCACACGAGCCTCCTCCCACCCTTCTTCATCTCACCCTATCTGCATATCCTTCTATTCCTTTCACCATCATGTGTTTCTCCAGCTTCCCCTTGAATGCATCTACGCTATTCGCCTCAACTACCCCTTGTGGTAGCGAGTTCCACATTCCAACCCCTCTACTCTCGGTTTTTGTTTTTTTTCTGGTCCTTCGAAGCTCTCAAAATGACATTAGAGAGGAGGAGAAAGCTATCGGAAAATTAAATCAGGTTACACAAAACAACTGCAGCAGTGGGAAGATCTACCACCCTGACCTAGATGCTCACCTGCAGAATCGGAACAAGCCCTACATTCACAGGACAGGCAGCGTCTCCAGCACAAACAGTATAATGTTACAATTAGCTGAATACAGATTGAAGCATTATTGTGACATCAAATCCCCCTCGCCCAGGGACGCGTTGAGGAAAATACATGAAATAAAGCAAGTTGTTTCTAGTTTCATGTCTCCTGTGAAATGCTGAGTGCAGCTCCCTCCTCCCCTGGAAATAATCCGTGCCGTGCCTCACAGGTGGAATCAGCGACTCTATAACAACAACAACAACGGCTTGTATTTATATAGCGCCTTTAACATAGTAAAACGTCCCAAGGCGCTACACAGGAGCATTAACAAACAAAATTTGACACCGAGCCACATAAGGGGAAATTAGGGCAGATGATCAAAAGCTTGGTCAAAGAGGTAGGTTTTTAAGGAGCGTCTTAAAGGAGGAAAGAGAGGTAGAGAGGCGGAGAGGGAATTCCAGAACTGCTGGAATACTGTGTGCAGTTCTGGTCGCCACACTATAGGAGGATGTGATTGCATTGGAGAGGGTGCAGAGGAGATTCACCAGGATGTTACCTGGGCTGGAGCGTTTCAGCTATGAAGAGAGACTGGACAGGCTGGGGTTGTTTTCCTTAGAGCAGAGAAGGCTGAGGGGGGACCTGATTGAGGTGTACAAAATTATGAGGGGCATAGATAGGGTAGATAGAAAGGAACTTTTCACTTAGTAGAGGGGTCAATAACCAGGGGGCATAGTTTCAAGGTAAGGGGCAGGAGGTTTAGAGGGGATCTGAGGAAAAACTTTTTCACCTAGAGGGTGGTTGGAATCTGGAACTCACTGCCTGAAAGGGTGGTAGAGGCAGGAACCCTCACAACATTTAAGAAGCATTTAGATGAGCACTTGAAATGCCATAGCATACAAGGCTATGGACCAAGTGCTGGAAAATGGGATTAGAATAGACAGGGCTTGATGGCCGGCGCAGACACGATGGGCCGAAGGGCCTCTTTCTGTGCTGTATAACTCTATGGGGTAAAAATTCAGTTGGTTGCGCCTCCCGTTAGCGCCTTAAGAGGGCGCTAATGGGGCGCAAAGCCGCTAACGCCCGGGCGCAGCGATGTTTGCGCCGCTCGGGAACTTAACTTGACATTGTGCGGCGGCGCTAAAACTTACCGCTGCGACCACCTGCGCGCGCAGATTGTGACGTCATTCCATGGTGCAACGCCCTTGTGGCGCCCCGGAACGGAAATTGAGTGGCGCCCCCTGCCTTACCGCCTGGTGCTTCCAACGACCGGAAGACTGGAACGCTATCAATCGCTGTGGGGCTGGGGGGGGGGGCGCTATTTAAAGGGGGCCTCTTCCTGTCTTTTATTGTTGGTGGCATTTTTGAACTACGCATTCTGAGAGAGAGAGGGAGAGACTTCTGGAGAGATTCAACGTTGTGTGAAGGAGTTTTGGGTACTGAGCAGCACTTTGCAGGTTCATTTTGATTTGCCATTCCTTGTATCGATTTAGCAGAGACTGTGGGGGCTGCACTCTGAGCTCTTTGCCTGGTACTCTCCATTGTTCTTTCCAGCACATTTGATGTGCAAGTCTCTCCAGGCCGAGATTCAAGGCTGCAATGAACAGGATGTGGATGGAAAGCAAGATTAACCATCCCCTTTAAGAACTGGCCCGTGCCATTGTGTGTGTGTTCTATTGCTGACTGACATTACATGAGCTTCGCCAGCGCTCTGAGTTAGCGCCTCACTCCTTGGCCTTTGCACCTTAAGACAGGTGTGCAGCGCCTGATTTAGCGCTCCACTCACCTCCCGGGGCGGTAAAAGTGAAGTTTCCAGTCAGTGCCGATAATTAGCGCCAGGCGCTAATATTTGCGTCCAGACGATATTTGCGCCCCAAATGGGGCGCGACCTAATTTTTACCCCTATGACTCTATAACTTAGGGCCTAGGCAGCTGAAGACACGGCCACCAATGGTTGAGCGATTATAATCAGGGATGCTCAAGAGGGGAGAATTAGAGGAGCGCAGATATCTCGGGGGGTTGTGGGGGGGAAGGAGATTACAGAGACAGGGAGGGGCGAGGCCCTGGAGGGATTTGAAGACAAGGAATTGAATTTTAAAATCAAGGCATTACTTAACCAGGAATTTTCAGGGAATTTTACTTTCCTTCAGGGTTCCCTCCTCCTCTCCTGTACTGTCAGCTGTGGCTCAGTGGGTAGCACACTTGCTTCTGAATCAGAAGGTCATGGGTTCAAGTCCCACTCCATGGGACTTAAACACATAAAGCTAGGCTGACAATCCCAGTGGAGTGCTGCACTGTCAGATGAGACGTTAAATCTCAGGTGGACATAAAAGATCCCATGGCACTATTTCGAAGAAGAGCAGGGGAGTTATCCCCGGTATCCTGACCAATATTTATCTCTCAATCAACATCACTAAAAACAGATTATCTGGTCATTATCGCATTGTGGGAGCTTGCTGTGTGCAAATTGGCTGCTGCGTTTCCTACATTACAACAGTGACTACATTCAAAACAGTACTTCATTGGCTGTAAAGCGCTTTGAGACGTTCGGTGGTCGTGAAAGGCGCTATATAAATGCAAGTCTTTTCTTTTTGAGGGCCAGAGAGATGTGCTCGGGTTAGGGTTGCCAACCCTCAGCCCAAATCGGGCGGGATATTGCCAGAAAACGGGGCACGGTTGGGCGGGCGGGCGGCGAGGCCTACCGCCGCATTGCTAGCCGAAGCTGGATTTTCCTACCCCCCCCCCCCCCCCGCCCCGCCCCTGTAGGTGGGGCTGCCGCTTCTCCACCCACCACGTGTTAATGCTGGGCGGGGAGGCCCGCGGTCCCGGCCGACTTCCCTCCTTGCTGCCGCTGCCTCCACCAACCTCAGGGGACAGCCAGGAGAATGGCGGGGCTGGGCATCTTGGAGTAGCAGCAAGCAGCTCCTTGGGAAGTTGGGTGCAGGGAAAGGATCAAAGCAGTGAGGAGCAGAGAGCGCTTCAGCTATGAAGAGAGACTGGACAGGCTGGAGTTGTTTTCCTTAGAGCAGAGAAGGCTGAGGGGGGACCTGATTGAGGTGTACAAAATTATGAGGGGTATAGATAGGGTAGATAGAAAGGAACTTTTGCCCTTAGTAGAGGGGTCAATAACCAGGGGGCATAGTTTCAAGATAAGGGGCAGGAGGTTTAGAGGAGATTTGAGGAAAAACTTTTTCACCCAGAGGGTGGTTGGAATCTGGAACTCACTGCCTGAAAGGGTGGTAGAGGCAGGAACCCTCACAACATTCAAGAAGCATTTAGATGAGCACTTGAAACGCCATAGCATACAAGGCTACGGACCAAGTGCTGGAAAATGGGATTAGAATAGACAGGGCTTGATGGCCGGCGTGGACACGATGGGCCGAAGGGCCTCTTTCTGTGCTGTATAACTCTATGACTATGACTCTATGAGAGAGATTCGGGTGTCCTTGTACACAAATCACAGAAAGTTAACATGCAGGTACAGCAAGCAATTAGGAAGGCAAATGGTATGTTAGCTTTTATTACAAAGGGATTAGAGTATAAGAGTAAAGAAGTCTTACTACAATTATACAGGGCATTGGTGAGGCCACACCTAGAGTACTGTGTACAGTTTTGGTCTCCATACCCAAGGAAAGACATACTTGCCTTGGAGGCGGTGCAACAACACAGGTTCACTAGATTGATTCCTGGGATGAGAGGGCTGTCCGATGAGGAGAGATTGAGTAGATTGAGCCTATATTCTCCAGAATTTAGAAGAATGAGAGGTGATCTCATTGAAATGTAGAAAATTCTTAGACGGCTCGACAGGGTCGATGCTGAGAGGCTGTTTCCCCTGGGCTGGAGAGTCTAGAACTAGGGGTCATAGGCTTAGCTTAAAGGGTCGGCCATTTAGGACTGAGATGGGGAGAAATTTCTTCACTCAGAGGGTGGGGAATCCTTAGAATTCTCTACCCCAGAGGGCTGTGGAGGGTCATCGTTGAGTCTATTCAAGACGGAGATCGATAGGTTTTTGGGCACTAAGGGAATCAAGGGATATGGGGATAGTGCGGGAAGGCGGAGATGAGGTAGAAGTTCAGCCATGATCTTATTGAATGATCATATTGCAGACAACAGAACTGAATATCAGCCGCTGCGTATAACGAGTGGTCGGTCCGATACCGCCCGTTTTGCGTCATCGCCCGAGACGAATTTCTATACTCGCTGGAGTTTAGAAGAATGAGAGGGGATCTCATCGAAACATATAAAATTCTGACAGGTCTGGACAAACTAGATGCAGGAAGAATGTTCCCGATGGTCGGAGAGTCCAGAACCAGGGGTCATAATCTAAGGATAAGGGGTAAGCCATTTAGGACAGAAATGAGGAAGAATTTCTTCACCCAGAGAGTGGTGAACCTGTGGAATTCTCTACCACAGAAGGTAGTTGAGGCCAATTCATTAAATATATTCAAGAATGAGTTAGATATATTTCTTAAAGCTAAAGGTATCACGGGATATGGGGAGAAGGCAGGTACAGGGTACTGAGTTTGGATGATCAGCCATGATCTCATCGAATGGCGGAGCAGGCTCGAGGGGCTGAATGGCCTACTCCTGCTCCTATCTTCTATGTTTCTAGGCCTGTGTTTTTTTGCAAATAAAACAATGTACTGTAAATTGCAGCATCAGTACAGGGCACCAGTCACTCTCCGACATAGACAGAAAAGCTGCAAGTGCTGGAAATCTGAAATAAAAGCAGCACAAAACCCATCTGAAAGGTATGGAGCTAGTTCTAATAAAGGGTCCATACTTGAGATGCTAACCTGTCTCTTCTCTCGACAGATGCTAAAGGAAGATTTGCATTTATTTAACACCTTTCACGACCTCAGGGCGTCCCCCAAAACGCTTTACAGCCAATTAAATACTTTTGAAGTCAAGTCCCACTGTTGTAATGCAGGAAACGCAGCAGCCAAGTTGCGCACAGCAAGCTCCCACACACAGTAATGAGATGTCTGACCAGTTTTTTAGTGATGTTACGTTGAATTTTACAGCACAGAAACAGGCCATTTAGCCCAACAGGTCCATGCCGGTATTTATGCTCCACACGAGCCTCTTCCCACCTTACTTCATCACATCTTATCAGCATATCCTTCTATTCCTTTCTCCCTCATGTGTTTATCCAGCTTCCCCTTAAAGGCATCTTTACTATTCGCCTCAACCGAGTTCCACATTCTCACCACTCCCTGGGTAAAGAAGTTTCTGCTGAGTTCTTTATTGGATTTATTAGTGACTATCTAGGGAAAAATATTGGCCCTGGACACCGGGGATAACTCCCCCGCTCTTCTTCGAAATAGTGGCCATGGGATCTTTTACATCCACCTGAGAGAGCAGACGGGTCCTGGGTTTAACGTCTCATCCGAAAGACGGCACCTCCGACAGTGCAGCACTCCCTCAGCACTGCACTGGAGTGTCAGCCTAGATTTTGTGCTCAAGTCTCTGGAGTGGGACTCTGAACTCACGACCTTCAAACTCAGAGGTGAGGGTGCGGCCCACTGAAAGAAAAAAGAAAGACTTGCATTTATATAGCGCCTTTCACGACCACCGGACGTCTCAAAGCGCTTTACAGCCCGTGAAGTACTATTAGAAGCGGAGTCACTGTTGCAATGTGGGAAACGCGGCAGCCAATTTGCGCACAGCAAGCTCTCACAAACAGCAATGTGATAATGACCAGATAATCTGTTTTTTGTTATGAGCCACGGCTGACTGATCTGCTGAGTATTTCCAGCCTTTTCTCTCTTCAGTAGAAATACTGATGCAATCAGACCAATGGGCAGAGAAGCTCAGTGACGTGGAGCGCACATTGTCCCAAAGGGTGATTGAGTATATTGGAGTTTATCATAGCCCATGTGTGCTATCAACGCAAGGCACAACCCTCCCAATCATCACCAGATGTCAAACACATCTGCATGGCATAGTCACTTAAATTGGAGGATGCTAAAAAAAAAAGGTGGATGTTTCCTCACTTATGGTCAAGATAAACAACTTGTCTAAAGTGTGAAAAACATTGATTGGAGATTGGTAGCTAATGACTGAGCACTTGAACAGTGTTTATCAAAGCAACAGGAAATGCGGGCCAGTCCACAACAGTCAGTAAACACTTAACATTTGTAGCTTGTTGTCTGTGTGCCTTCAGACAATACCAATGAAATGAAATATCAGTTATTTTAGTCTTATCGGATACTCAGCGTGTTTATAAATAGCTTCCGCACTTGTTCCAGTTCCACTGGGCGCCGTGTGTCTCAGGTCTTGTTCACTCAACAGTCCAATTAGTTTGTGCTCTTCCGTGTTAAAAGGGAATTGTCTCAGGGCTGACAGGATGGAGTTCCAATGGACCACGCCATGAAGTGGTGGTAACGCTGATTCAACAGAAACTTGCACTTATATAGCATCATTAACACAGTAAAATGTCCCCAGTGTCAGCTGTGGCTCAGTGGGTAGCACACTCACCTACTGAGTTAGAAGGTTGTGGGTTCAAGTCCCAACTCCAGGTGACTCGCAGCACGTACATCTAGGCTGACACTCCAGTGCAGTGCTGAGGGAGTGCTGCACTGTCGGAGGTGCCGTCTTTTGGATGAGATGTTAAACCGCGGCCCAGTCTGCTCTCTCAGGTGGACGTAAAAGATCCCGCGGGCACTGTCATAAATCGCAAGTAACAACTCAGGAAGTACTACTGGGTGGCCAGCTGGGGCGCCGTCCAGGGAGTATAAATACTCAGGCATGGGCCCACCTTGGGCAGAGACAATCTGGAAACAGGAAGTTAGTGACTGCTAACTAGACCTCCATGTTTTGTTACAAGTTGATTAAAGCCTTGCTTTATGTTCAAGTGCGTAGTGAGTCTTTATTACGTCAATTTAATCAACTTGATATCGTCTCCACGCTTTGGGTGATTCGGAACAACCAGCTGCAACTCGAACCACAGAAGGGAACTTGGGAAGAAACTGATCCATCATGGAAAAACTCCTTAGACCCGCTCGTCTCGACCTGGACCCGAATGCACCTGCGGCAGCAAAGGTATGGAAGCATTGGTTTCGTACCTTTAGCAACTTTCTTGAAGAATGTGGGGCGGATGTCCCTAATAAGTTACGAATGCTTATCAACTACGTGTCTCCTCATGTGTATGATTATATTGAGGACTGTATAGACTATGACACTGCTATCGAAATCTTACAGCAGCTATATGTCAAGTCCCCAAATGAAATCTTTGCTCGACACCTACTGGCCACAACTCGGCAGTAGCCTGGGGAATCACTCGATGAATTTCTCCAGAAACTTCGCAGGCTCAGCAAGGATTGTAACCTTAAAGCAGTTTCAGCTGAACAGTATCAAGAGGAACTAATCCGCGATTCCTTTATCAATGGAATCGCGTCCCCTTTTATACGTCAGCGCCTGCTGGAAAATAAAACCCTCAATTTACGGGCTGCTTATGACCAGGCGTGTTCCTTGGACTTGGCCAAGAAAAATGCAGACACTTATCTCCCACCACGTGCACGGGCGGCGGCTATCTCCTTTAATGAGTCTTTCGGTAGGTCTCGGGCGGATGCCCCCACTGATGTTGACTCTACTCTAACAGACGACGACCCTACCCTAGAGGCCTTCGCTGATGACGACCCCGCCCTAGCAGCATCCTGGCAATCAGGAAGAAAGTGTTTCTTTTGTGGAGGGGCGTGCCATCACAGAAAATTTTGCCCGGCTCGTAATGTGACCTGCAATCATTGCAGCAAGAAAGGACACTTTTCCAAGGTATGCCAGTCACGGGCCTTTGCTAACAAGAAAGGCCGCTCCTCTAAAGTATACCGGTCGAGAGCTCCTGTTAGCTTCACAGCTGCTATCTATGGAGCTGCTCCTCCCCCAAGAACTACTGTTAAGGCTACAGTTGCCGAAGGGAAAATTGCCCCTCCTCCCATCACGGCTGTTTTTCCCCAAAGTTTGTCCCATGCAGCCACGAAGGTTTCAGTAAATGGGCACACTCTAAGCGCGCTAATCGACTCCTGCAGCTCTGACAGCTTCATTAGTAAGCGGGCTGTCAACAGGTTAAAACTGCACATTTATCCCTCGGACAGGGAGATTGCAATGGCTCTGACGACTCTGACCACCAATTCTTCTGGCTTCTGTCTGGTCAACCTCATCCTCAACGGCCGCACATATATCTCCACCCGGCTCGGAGTACTCGCAAACTTATGCAGCGATGTGCTTCTGGGACAGGACTTCCAGAAGCAGCACAAGAAGATCACTTTTGAGTTTGGAGGGTCAAGGCCGGAGCTTACCATTTCTAAGGTGCCGTTTTGTGCACTCTCGGCGGCCTTACTCGGTGAACCCTCCCTGTTTTCCAATCTTCCCCCCCGCTGTAAACCCATAGCCACCAAATCGCGGCGCTTTAGCCAAGATGATCGAGCGTTTATTGAGGCGGAAATCTCTCGCCTTTTAGTCGACGGTATTATCGAGCCATGTTCATCTCCCTGGCGGGCTCAGGTCGTCATCGTGAGGAATCCCTTAAAACAACACAAAAAACGTCTGTGTATCGATTATTCGCAGACTATTAATCTATATACCGATCTGGATGCCTACCCGCTGCCACGCATAGATGACATGGTCAACAACCTTGCCAAATACAAGGTATTCTCGACCTTCGATTTAAAAAGCGCGTACCATCAGGTGCCACTGCAAGACTCCGACAAGAAGTATACGGCCTTTGAGGCCAATGGTCGGCTTTTCCAGTTTCGCCGCCTTCCATTCGGGGTCACCAATGGGGTGGCCGTCTTCCAACGGGCCATGGATGGCCTAGTCCGGCAAGAGAACTTGACGGATACCTTTCCGTATTTAGACAATATCACTATTGCCGGCCATGATCAAAAGGAGCATGACGCCAATCTTCAGAGATTTTTTGACGTACTCCGCCGTCGCCACTTAACGTTAAACGAATCCAAATCGGTGAAGTCGGTGCCATCGGTGAACATTCTTGGCTACTGGGTGGGCAACGGTGTTATTAAACCGGACCCAGAGCGACTTCGTCCACTTCAGGAGCTCCCTCCCCCGACGAACCTCGGCTCTCTTCGTCGGGCACTTGGCATGTTTGCTTATTACGCAAAATGCATACCACACTTCTCCGATAAAATACAGCCCCTGCTCCATGCGAAGTCTTTTCCATTGGAAGCTACGGCTATTTCTGCCTTCAACCTCCTCAAACGACAGCTGGAGAAAGCCACGCTTCGCTCCATTGACGAAAATCTTCCTTTTGTGGTCGAATGCGATGCATCGGAGGTGGCGATCTCCGCTACCTTGAATCAAGGTGGCCGACCCGTGGCATTCCTATCCAGAACCTTGCAGGGTAGCGAGCTCCATTACCCCCCCCGTCGAGAAGGAGGCTACGGCCATCATCGAGGCTGTACGCCAATGGGGTCATTTTCTTGCTTGGCGTCATTTTACGCTTATAACTGACCAGCGCTCCGTGGCCTTCATGTTGGATAACCGGAGGCGCACGAAAATCAAAAATAATAAAATTCAACTCTGGAGGATGGAGCTGGCTGCCTTTGGATATACTATCTGTTACCGACCCGGCAAACAGAACGTGGCCCCAGATACCTTCACACGGGCATTTTGCTCCTCAATGTCAACGTCGACTCTGGCGGATTTGCATATGGACTTATGCCATCCTGGTGTGACCCGCATGTTGCACTTTGTGCGCTCCAAAAATCTACCATTTTCAACCGAGGACGTAAAGAAAACATGCTCCTCCTGTAGGATTTGTGCAGAATTGAAACCACAATTCTTTCGCCCATCAGATGGCTTACTCATACATGCAATGCAGCCTATGCAGAGGCTCAGCATAGACTTTAAAGGGCCATTGCCTTCGTCGACAAGGAACACCTACCTACTTACGATGGTGGACGAGTATTCACGCTTTCCCTTCGCCTTCCCCTGCCCTAATATGCTTACCTCTACGGTAATTAAATGCCTCGATCAGGTCTTTTCCCTTTGCGGGACGGCCAATTTTATCCACACTGATCGGGGTCCCTCCTTTATGTCGAGTGAACTTAAAAGTTATCTCTCCCAACGGGGAATCGCCTCAAGTAGGACGACACCATATCACCCAATCGGTAACGGACAGGTTGAACGATACAATGCCATCATCTGGAACGCTGTCCGTCTGGCACTAAGGTCACGCAACCTGCCGGACCAGCAGTGGGAAACGGTACTCCCCGACGCGTTACACTCTATCAGGTCTCTTCTCTCCACATCTACTAATGTCACGCCTCATAAGCGATTCTTCAAATTCCGGCGTCGCTCTACACATGGGACGTCTCTACCATCATGGTTGGTGGCTCCAGGCCCGGTACTACTCCGGAGGTTCGTCCGGTCTGCCAAAAACGACCCTCTCGTTGACGAGGTGGAGTTAACGGAGGTAAACCCCACGTATGCGCACGTACGGTACCCTGATGGCCGGGAGACCACCGTCTCGCTCCGAGATCTGGCTCCCTGCCCAACCGGTCACACGGGCCCGAATGATGAAGGATCCCCCGACAATGATATCAACACTCCGCACCCCTATGAAAATGACGCCCCGCCTGGGACATCGGGGGATCTGCCGGCAACGCTACCGGATCAACTCAGGGAGCTGGACGCTCCCCATAGGATGGCCACCCGAAACCAGGACGCCGGACAATCTCCAGCCACGACCCGGGATGAGGCCAGCTCAGCACCTGTGGGGTCCCGCACCCGGAGTCATGATATTCCCAATCCTCCACAGGATGATCAAGATGACGCGGACTCTACTGACTTACCGGTACGGGCCAAGCGACCCAGGGACCAGGACACGGTCCGGGGAGACGTGCCTTCCAGTCACAAGCAGAGAGCTAAACGTCTGCGGCTATTTCTGGTCCGCCTAGTCCGTTAAAGGAAGACTGGACTTCCAAACCTTTTAGGGAGGAAGAATGTCATAAATCGCAAGTAACAACTCAGGAAGTACTACTGGGTGGCCAGCTGGGGCGCCGTCCAGGGAGTATAAATACTCAGGCATGGGCCCACCTTGGGCAGAGACAATCTGGAAACCGGAAGCTAGTGACTGCTAACTAGACCTCCATGTTTTGTTACAAGTTGATTAAAGCCTTGCTTTATGTTCAAGTGCGTAGTGAGTCTTTATTACGTCAGGCACTATTTCGAAGAAGAGCAGGGGGGGGGGGGAGTTATCCCCGGTGTCCTGGCCAATATTTATCCCTCAACCAACATAACAAAAACTTTTCGGCTATGTCTCCTAGCCCTAGACTCCCCAACCAGCGGAAATAGTTTCTCTCTATCTACCCTATCAGTTCCCCTTAATATCTTGAGAACTTCGATCAAATCACCCCTCATTCTGGATGAGTTGGAATTTATGCAAGGCGGAGCTCAAGAGGCTGGTGAAGAGAGTGCTGGAGAAGTCAAAGCCTGGAAATGATGAAGGTGGGATAAGGGTTTCAGTGGAATTGGAGTGAGGTAAGCGTGCAGGTGAGCAAACATAACATAGAAACATAGAATCTAGGAGCAGGCCATTCGGCCCGTCGAGCCTGCTCCGCCATTCAATACGATCATGGCTGATCATCCAAATCCAGTACCCTGTCCCTGCTTTAATCCCCACAGTACACATATCCCACCCTACCCCCGTAACCCCACGTATTTAATTCCCCCTAACATATCCCATCCTATCCCCATAACCCCACATATTTAATCCCCCCTAACACTAAGGGTCAATTTATCATAGCCAAATCAACCTAACCCACACATTTTTGGACTGTGGGAGGAAACCGGAGCACCCGGAGGAAACCCACGCAGACACGGGGAGAATGTGCAAACTCCACACAGACAGTCACCCGAGGTCAGATTCGAACCCGGGTCTCTGGCGCTGTGAGGCACCAGTGCTAACCACTATGCCACCGTGTTGCCCAATGGCGTGCAGTTGGAAATAGCCGGCCTTGGATGTGTTTGGAGCTCAGTTCAAGGTCATATTGGACAATGATGTTATGCACCATCATTACATAAATTACATAAATTTAAAACCGAAATAGACAGTTTCCTAGAAGTAAAGGGAATTAAGGGTTACGGGGAGCGGGCAGGAATTAGGACATGAGTCTAGGTTCGGATCGGTCATGGCCCTGTGGGTAGCGGAGCGGGCCCAGGGGCCGTGTAGCCTGATCCTGCTCCTATTTCGTGTGTCCAATTCTGTTAGGTTCAGGAGATGGTTCTGTGATAGTAGATTGGTGGTTAGGATCAGATCAGCCATGATCTTATTGAATGGCGGAGCAGGCTCGAGGGGCCAATTGGCCTACTCCTGCTCCTATTTCTTATGTTCTTATGTTCCTATGCACCATTAGACTCAGTTTGAGTCAGCAGCTGGAGACGGGATGGAGTTTGGCTTGAAGTTGGACAAGCAGGTAGACAGCACAGGGATGGTCAGGGAGTCGAAAATGATGGCAGAGCGTGGTGTTGTCAGCATACATATGGAGGCTGAACCCCTACCTACAGATGATGTCACCAAGGAGCAGTTTGTAGATTAGGAGTAGGGGTGAGGGGGATCAACCAAGGATGGTGCTACCGAGCTATACTGTGAAGGAGACACTGGAAGAGAATGGAGTGGATTCCTGCTGGAGAAGTGAGCCTGTGTGGATGAGGAAAGGATCAGGTTCAACTGATGGCTCCGACTATAGTTGAATAGCTTACTGACATTCCCTGCCCAGTCTCACATGTGGGGAATGACCACTTGGGCATGATGGTGGAGGACCACCCCGCAAAACCCCATCCCCACGCACAGCCCCACCCCCCCACAACCCTACAACCCCACCCCTCCACAACCCCACCCCCATAACCCACAATCCCCCCCTCCCCCCCCCCATTTCACGCAAAGGGTGATAGAAATTTGGAACATTTACCATTGTAATTGCTATGTCAACATGTCCCATTCAATGTTGCCATGTCATCCAGCTGTCACAATGTAGCTGAAGGCTCTGGCCACTAGATGACGCTGCAGAATGAGTTTCTGAAGTCTCACTCCCAAAGCAGTTGGCTTGTTATATAGATATAAAAAAACTATTATCCATCAACTAACTGTGGGCAACACTAAGGGCAATTTGCTAGTATTTTGTAAAGTTCCAGACAGCTCGCCCAAAATCTAACAGGTGGCAGCCCTGATCATTGTACTTTCAATACATAAAGAAACACAAACTCCATCCCGCAGCATGCTACCCGCCACCATCTCAGCACAACCCCAGCCCGGCATGAGGTTGAAAAGGCCATCCGACAACTGAAGAACAACAAGGCCTCGGGAGCAGATGGAATCCCCGCCGAGGCACTAAAGCATGGCGGAGAAGCACTACTGGCGCGAATTCATGAACTCATCTCTCTTATCTGGAAGGAGGAGAGCATGCCAGGGGATCTCAGAGATGCCGTAATTGTGACCATCTTCAAGAAAGGTGAAAAGTCCGATTGCGGTAATTACAGAGGAGTTTCCCTGCTGTCTGCCACAGGGAAAGTCATCGCAAGAATCCTCCTCAATCGCCTTCTCCCAGTGGCCGAAGAGCTCCTCCCAGAGTCGCAATGGGGATTCTGCCCACTAAGGGGCACAATGGACATGATCTTCACCGCACGTCAATTACAAGAGAAATGCAGGGAACAGCACCAACCGCTGTACATGGCCTTCTTTGATCTCACAAAGGCCTTCGACACTGTCAACCTGTGAGGGATTATGGAGTGTCCTCCTCAAATTCGGCTGCCCTCAAAAGTTTGTCACCATCCTCCGCCTGCTTCACGATGACATGCAAGCCGTGATCCTGACCAAAGGTTCCACCACAGACCCAATACACGTACGAACCGGAGTCAAGCAATGCTGTGTCATCGCACCAACGCTCTTCTCGATCTTCCTTGCTGCAATGCTCCATCTCACCCTCAGTAAGCTCCCCACTGGAGTGGAGCTAATTTACAGAACAAATGGGAAACTGTTCAACCTCTGTCGCCTCCAGTCCAGATCCAAGGTCGTCCCATCCTCTGTCGTCGAATTACAGTATGCAGACGACGCTTGCGTCTGCGCTCACTCGGAGGTCGAACTCCAAACCATCGTGAAAACCTTCACCGAGCGTACGAGAGCATGGGCCTTACACTAAACATCCGTAAGACAAAGGTCCTCTACCAACCTGCCCCTGCCACACAGTACTGCCCCCCGATTATCAAAATCCACGACAAGGCCTTGGACAACATGGACCACTTTCCATACCTCAGGAGCCTACTGTCAACAAGGGCAGGCGTCAATGACGAAGTCCAACACCGCCTTCAGTGTACCAGTGCAGCCTTCGGTCGCATGAGGAAGAGAGTGTTTGAAGACCAGGACCTCAAACCCAGCACTAAGCTCATGGTCTACAGAGCAGCAGTGATACCCGCCCTCCTGTATGCCTCAGAGACATGGACCATGTACAGCAGGCACCTCAAAGCACTGGAGAGGTACCACCAACGTTGCCTCCGCAAGATCCTGCAAATCCATTGGCAGGATAGGCGCACCAACGTCAGTGTTCTTGCTCAGGCCAACATCCCCAGCATCGAAGCTTTGACCACGCTCGATCAGCTCCGATGGACGGGTCACATTGTCCGCATGCCCGATATGAGACTCCCAAAACAAGCGCTCTACTCGGAGCTCCAGCACGGCAAGAGAGCCCCAGGTGGGCAGAGGAAACGCTTCAAGGACACCCTCAAAGCCTCCTTGAAAAAGTGCAACATCCCCACCGACACCTGGGAATCCCTGGCCCAAGACCGCACAAAGTGGAGGAGAAGCATCCGGGAAGGCGCCGAACACCTCGAGTCTCTTCGCCGGGAGCAAGCGGAAGCCAAGCGCAGGCAGCGGAAGGAGCGCACGTCAACCCAAGCACCCCAACCACCCGCCCCTTCAACCACCGTCTGCCCCACCTGTGACAGAGACTGTAGGTCCCGCATTGGACTCATCAGTCACCTGAGAACTCATTTTTAATGTGGAAACAAGTCATCCTCGGTTCCAAGGGACTGCCTAAGAAGAAGAAGAAGACATAAAGAAAGCAAACACTGACATGTATATAGCGCCTTTCACAATCTCCAGACGTCCCAAAGCGCTTTGGAACTATAATTGCTTTTGAAAGGTAGTCACTGTTGTAATGTAGGAAACACAGCAGCCAAATTGCACACAGCAAACAGCAATGTAATAGTGACCAGATAATCTGTTTTAGGGAATAAAAACAGAAAATGCTGGGAATACTCAGCAGGTCAGGCAGCATCTGTGGAGAGAGAGAAACAGAGTTAACGTTTCGGGTCGATGACCCTTCGTCGTTGACCCGAAACGTTAATTCTGTTTCTCTCCCCACAGATGCTGCCTGACCTGCTGAGTATTTCCAGCATTTTCTGTTTTTATTTCAGATTTCCAGCATCCGCAGTATTTTGCTTTTGTAAATCTGTTTTAGGGATGTTGATTGAGGGATAAATATTGACCAGAACACCAGGGAGAACTCCCCTGCTCTTCTTCATAATAGTGCCGTGGGATCTTTTACATCCAGCTGAGAAGGCAGACGGGGCCTCGGTTTAACATCTCATCTGACAGACAACACCTCCAACAGTGCAGCACTCCCTCATTACTGCACCGCAGTGTCAGCCTAGATGCTATTGGCCCAGAAATTGATCTCGCTCTGTTCCCGCGGGGGTAAGGCTTCCCCGCGATCTCTCACTCCGCTTGTGCTTTTTCAGATCCAGCTCGCACGAACTTGATGTTCCAGACATCAGCTGGGCAGTGCTTGCGTATCCCACCGGCGTAGTGAATTCGTGCGAGCTGTGGGATCACGTGACTCAGTTAGAGCCAATGGCAGCACACCATCTTCCATTCATAAGTTTCACATACGTGCTGTGAAATCTATGAATCTTACACCCCCCCAAAATAACAGCTAAACCTCAATTAAATTTAAAAAAAAAACCATCACATTAATAAAATAAGTATAGTTAAATAAATTAACCATTTTAAATAAAAAATTAAATTTTTGAAAAAATTTAAAATCTTTTAAAAAGTTATAAAAATAAACTTACCTGTCTTTAAAGTCTCTAAAAAAGATATACCTGTTAAAAAAAATTCAAAAAAATACTTAATTCACTACTTACCTTGTTAAAAGTGGGTCTTACTCCTCCTTTTTCCATTTCTAAAATCTTCAGTACTTACCTGCGCGTCCAAAGCATGAAGTGCACAGCGTGCGCGCAGCCTGTAGCGCGCACGCGATGCACCGAGGAACCGCCCCCTTTTCAAAAGACCAAGTGCCGGTTTTCAGCGCATGCGCAGGGCATGCAGAAAACCGGCAATTGGAGAGAGAATACGCGAGAGTACGCAGTGCATACTCTCGCGTCGCGGGATGAATTTTTGGCCCAATGTCTCTGGAGTGGGACTTGAACCCACGACCTCTGACTCAGAGGCAAGAGTGCTGCCCACTGAAACACAACTGCCACATAGAGGCAAATGTGAGAAGTCGCACAACACCAGGTTATAGTCCAACAGTTTTATTTGAAATCACAAGCTTTCGGAGCTTTCTTCACCTGACGAAGGAGCAGCGCTCCGAAAGCTTGTGATTTCAAATAAAGCTGTTGGACTATAACCTGGTGTTGTGCGACTTCTCACATTTGTCCACCCCAGTCCAACACCGGCATCTCCGCATCATGGCTACATAGAGGCAAGGTCACCTATGAAGAGCACATGAAGACTGTAGTGTAACCAAGCTAGAGATTTTAGCTCCTGTGGTGGGGGAAATCACAGTTGCACTGTTTCCTGATCTCTGAGAATATATCAACAACAACTTGCATTTATATAGCGTCTTTAACGTAGTAAAGCATCCCCAAGGTGCTTCACAGGAGCGTTATCAGACGAACTTTGACACCGAGCCACATAAGGAGATATTAGGCCAGGTGGCCAAAAGTTTGGTCAAAGAGGTAGGTTTCAAGGAGAGAGGTGGAGAGGCGGAGAGGCTTAGGGAGGGAATTCCAGAGCTTGAGGCCTATACTCAGGCACGGCCGCCAATGGTGGGGTGAAGGAAATCGGGGGTACGCAAGAGGCCAGATATGGAGGAACGCAGAGTTCTCGGAGGTTTGTAGGATGGCTGGAGGAGGTTACAGAGATAGGGAGGGGCGAGGCCATGGAGGGATATGAACACAAGGGATAAGATTTTTACATTTATCAACTCCTACCAATTGTTGGTGACCTTCTAGGAAGGGGACTATCCATTTATCTGTGCTCCTGTTGACTTCAGTGCTGAATAGTTAATCTATAAGAATATGATGGCTGCTAAGGTCAAACACCTGTTTGGAATGAAATTGGCTTTGGCTGAGTCACCAGTAGATGATCCAAGCTTTTCCAGGTCAGGAGTCCAGCTGGGGATAAGATCCGGGAGATTCATCATGGTTGAAGAACTTTGGTTTACTCTGAAGTTGATTTGTGGTGGGATGACTGGACTTTTGTGCAGCTGGGATCTCCGACTGGAGATGGAGATGGTAGAGACAAGAGAGATTGGCCTCAGGTCAGGATGCTCAATTTCTCTGGAAGGAGGGAAGTGGGATCACATTTGTCATCTTTCCCGTCAGTGGTATTCAATCATCAATCAGCAGTGGTAGCTCGGAATAAGCCTGGGGGGGGGGGAGATGAAGATATCTACAGAATGATTCATGGTGCAGTGTTAATGCCAAGAGCTTGTGGCTTATTCACCTGTTTCCCCAGCTGAAGTGCTGTGGCAAAGAGAGAAGAAATGCAAGGGAGAGTGACAAATGATGCACCTGACTAGCAATTAGAGGCAGAACGAGACAGTAAAGCAGGGCGTCATCACCAGGATTCCCCATTAAGCAGGAAGCCTTTCCTTTTGAATCCTTTTTAAAGTGGGAAACCTATCATCAGGACCTCCTAGAACCAGAACCCCTTTTACAGGAGGTCTCAGCAACTGGACTTCTTCTACATGGGGTCTCATCATCGAGAATCAACCGTCCCGTTTTGACTTTTAGGCCTCCATTAAAAAAAAAATCAAAGTTACAAAAAAAAAAGTAGGATTAGCTTTGAGATCAATTTGTTTTTTTATTACTCTGTTCATGCTGATTTAAAAACATAATGCTGGTCAATCTCTTGCACAAGGGACGTCAAGACTAAATGTAGTCTTCAGGTGAAGTGGTTAGAAGTTGAGGATAATTAGATAAGGGCGAAGACAAAATTTAGTCCCCAGTTAAAAGTCATAGGGGGAGAGATTCGGTATCGCCCCGATTGGGGCGCTAATTTTTGAAATGATTAAAAAGTAGTGCCAGGCACTATGGATTCTCAGCTTCTCCTAAATTGGCTGTTAGCGCTCCAGGAAAGACCCGGAGAGCTAAATCAAGCGCTAATGACCTCAGTAGGGCGCTACAGGGGCGCTACCAGCTGATCGATAATGAGTTTCAGGTGCAATGCAATCGGGAATGATCCTTCACACTGGCTCCTTCCAGCTCTTAAAGGGGAGGTTGCATCATTGTGCAGATCCTCATTATCAGCCTTGCTGGCTGTGAAGGCGACCTGCAACCAACTCAATCCCCTGATCGTGATGGCTGATCCCACTCCCAGGGAGAGAGAGCTCGTCGTTTCACGGACGAGGCATTGGCGGCATTGGTCGCAGGAGTGGAGCGAAGGAGGGCAGTGTTGTTCCCGGATGCTGGAAGGAGGCCATTGCCCCAGGTCTTCAGGGCAATGTGGAGGGAAGTGGCCCAGGAGGTCTCGGCCAGTAATGTGGTCGTACGCAGCCTGACACAGTGCCGGAAGAAATTCAACGATCTCACTTGGGTGGTCTCCCCAGTTCTGACGAAGGGTCATCGACCTGAAACGTTAACTCTGTTTCTCTCTCTACAGATGCTGCCTGACATGCTGAGTGTTTCCAGCATTTTCTGTTTTGATTTCAGATTTCCAGCATCCGCAGTATTTTGCTTTTGTATCCACATCTCACGCCTTGCCTACAATCACAGCTATTCAACTATGGCAGGCATATCTCCCAGACACATAGCTGGACTCTGACTCACACACATTCGTTTCTCTTGCAGGCCAAGATGGCTCACAATAGGAGGGAGCAGCAGAGAACAGGCAGGGGAGATGCGCAGCTCCAGCAGCTCTCAGACCTGGAGGAGCGAGTGCTGCGACTCGTTGGGCAGCAGGTGGAGGGCGGCGTGGCCGTTGGCAACATCGACCCCCTTGGGGGCAACAACGGTATCTTCAGCCCCGCTCCTTCTCTCATCCCACTTCCCCCTCACGCCACAAGCCTTTCCCACTTTCCAGCTCCTGACACTGTCTGCATTCCTTGCTCCAATCCTGCCCCCCTGCCCTCACCTTAACGCGAGTCTTGTGACTTTATGCTTTCAGAGAATCAGCAACCAGATGACCAGCCTGTCCCTGAGCCTCCCACTGAGAGTGAGGAAGGAGAAGAGGAGGAGGAGCAAAGCACCGCGTCACTGCATCTCTCACCCACAGGCACCACCTCAGATACTGGCACGACGCGATCTTTAGAGGCAAGTTTAGTAGAGGGGTCTGCACTGGGTGATGCACCGGGGACGAGCGGGGAAAGGGTAGCTCGGGAGCCAGCTCCCCGGAGGGCGAGTTCGCGCGTGCGAGTTTTGCTGCACAGGACTCAGATGAGGACCTCGATGGGGAGGCGTTTACAAGAAGGGTGATGGGCATGCACTCCGAGATGATAGGTGCAATGGCAAGGGTGCCCGAGAGCCTCTCGCCTTGGTTTCATCACATGACGTACCGCCTCACCCAGTCAAAACAGCCGTTTTTTCCCCATCTTCAATATCTTTATAACTGATCAACAAAAGTGTTCAATAAAAATGAAAAAATACACCCTTTTTTTTTTAAACGCCCCTCTGATTTTTCTCCCGGGTGTTGCTCGCAGCCATGCGTCCAGGAGATTAATCTTCAATTCCTGGAGACTCCAGGGCAATCCTAGAGACATGGCGACCCTAAACCCCATGTCGCCTCCCAAATCCGTGCCTATCTTTCCCACAATTCCATGTTTGAATCCCTCCAATCAGGTTTCCGCCCTTGCCACAGTAGCGAAACGGCTCTCATCAAAGTCACAAATGACATCCTTTGTGACTGTGACAAAGGTAAACTATCCCTCCTTGTCCTTCTCGACCTGTCTGCAGCTTTTGACATGGTTGACCACTCCATCCTTCTCCAATGCCTCTCCACCGTCGTCCAGCTGGGTGGGACTGCACTCGCCTGGTTCCATTCTTATCTATCTAATCGTAGCCAGAGAATCACCTGCAACGGCTTCTCTTCCCGCTCCCGCATCGTTACCTCTTGTGTCCCCCAAGGATCTATCTTTGACCCCCTCCTATTTCTCATCTACATGTTGCCCCTTGGCGACATCATCCGAAAACACAGTGTCAGTTTCCACATGTACGCTGACGGCACCCAGCTCTACCTCACTACTTCTCTTGACCCCTCCACGGTGTCTAAATTGTCAGACTGCTTGTCCGACATATACTGTAGTTCTGGATGAGCAAAAATTTTCTTCAATTAAATATTGGGAAGACCGAAGCCATTGTTTTCGGTCCACGCCACAAACTCCGTTCCCTAGCCACTGACTCCATCCCTCTCGCTAACATCTGTCTGAGGCTGAACCACACTTTTCGCAACCTTGGTGTCATATTTGACCCTGAAATTAGCTTCCGACCACATATCTGCAGCATAACAAAGACCGCCTACTTCCACCTCCATAGCATTGCCCCTCTCCCCCTCCTGCTGCTGAAACCCTCATCCATGCCTTTGTTATCTCGAGACTTGACTATTCCAACGCACTCCTGGCTGGCCTCCCACATTCCACCCTACGTAAACTTCAGGTCATCCAAAACTCGGCTGCCCGTGTCCTAACTCGCACCGAATCCCGTTCACCCATCACCCCTGTGCTCGCTGACCTACATTGGCTCCTGGTTGAGCAACGCCTCGATTTCAAAATTCTCATCCTTGTTTCCAAATCCCTCCATGACCTCGCCCCTCCCTATTTCTGTAATCTCCTTCAGCCCCACAACCTCCCCCCGAGATATCTGCGCTCCTCTAATTCTGCCCTCTTGAGCATCCCTGATTCTAATCGCTCAACCATTGGCGGCCGTGCCTTCTGTTGCCTCGACTCTAAGCTCTGGAATTCCCTGCCTAAACCTCTCCACCTCGCTACCTCTCTTTCCTCCTTTAAGACGCTCCTTAAAACCTACCTCTTTGACCAAGCTTTTGGTCACCTGCCCTAATTTCTCCTTATGTGGCTCGGTGTCAAATTTTTTGTCTTAAAATACTCCTGTGCAGCGCCTTGGCACGTTTTACTACGCTAAAGGCGCTATATAAATACAGGTTGATGTTGTTGATATACCCTGCGTGACGCTTCGATTTGGTCACAGGCTGACTCTTGCCGGTGTTTTCGCAGAAAGCTGTGGTTTTCGTTATCTTTTCAAAGGTTAAACATTTCAAAACCACTTCTGATTGTCCCAGGCAGCAGCCAAACTCTGCGAAACCTTCATTAACAAAAAAAAAGAAATGTCCCTCAAGGGGTTGGGGTGGGTGGGGGGTGGAGGATTCATTAATAAAAGATCGGAGCCCTCCATTGCACACCTTAATTCGAAGTTGCGCTGCTTTTCACAGTGTCTCTCCCTCATTTAAATCTGGCAGGGTAAAAAGAAGACTCACCACTGGTTCCTTGGCTTCTGATATTGTGAACCTCAAATTCTTTCATTATGTTGATAAAGGCCAGTTTGAGGCTCCAGCTTTCCCATCATTGTTATGCTAACAGAGCAGTGAAACTTCCCCCATTTGCATTTGAAGTGAGCTTAGCATCTGAAGAATAAAACTTCCTTGTGGTGGAGGCATGAGAAAATATTCCCTCCTTTGGTTATCGCCATCTGGGAAAACCTCTTGTCAGTTTCACAGGCGCTCAAAGAGAAGGGGGAAAGAAAAGATATTTCAGTGAGTAAATGCTTCTGAACTTAAGAAAGAGTGAGAGAGAGAGAGAGAGAGAGAGGGGGACAGAAGGGGAGAAAGGAAATAGAAATTTTGGCGAAAAGAAAAGGTGAGGCAGCTCTTCAGCTCAGGCTAGTGGATCTCCCACATGGATTTTTTTTTTAACAAGCAGCAAAAATAGTTAGTTTAAAGAGAAAGAGTCACAAGGCCTGTAAGTGAAGGATGGCTACTCGGGTGAGGAACCAAACACTGCTGCGCCCTGTGGAACCGGGCCTGCGGAACCGGGTCTGTGGAACCGGGCCTGCGGATCCGGGCCTGCGCCCTGTGGAACCGGGTCTGTGGAACCGGGCCTGCGGAACCGAGCCTGCGCCCTGCGGAACCGGGTCTGTGGAACCGGGCCTGTGGAACCGGGCCTGCGGAACCGGGACTGCGGAACTGGGGCCCTGTGGAACCGGGCCTGCGCCCTGTGGAACCGGACCTGCGGAACCGGGCCTGCGGAACCGAGCCTGCGCCCTGCGGAACCGGGTCTGTGGAACCGGGCCTACGGAACCGGGCCTGCGGAACCGGGTCTGTGGAACCGGGTCTGTGGAACCGGGCCTGCGAAACCGGGTCTGTGGAACCGGGCCTGCGGAACCGGGCCTGCGGAACCGGGTCTGCGGAACCGGGTCTGTGGAACCGGGCCTGCGGAGCCGAGCCTGCGGAACCGAGCCTGCGCCCTGTGGAACCAAGTCTGTGGAACCGGGCCTGCGGAGCCGAGCCTGCGGAACCAAGCCTGCGCCCTGTGGAACCGAGCCTGTGGAACCGGGCGTGCGGAACCGAGCCTGCGGAACCGAGCCTGCGCCCTGCGGAACCAGGTCTGTGGAACCGGGTCTGCGGCCTGTGGAACCAGGTCTGTGGAACCGGGTCTGCGGCCTCTGGAACCAGGTCTGTGGAACCCCATCTGTGCCCTGTGGAACCGGGCCTGCGGCCTGTAGAACCGTGCCTGCGCCCTGTGGAACCGGGCCTGTGGCCTGTGGAACCGGGCCTGCGGCCTGTGGAACCGGGTCTGCGCTGGGACTGGCCTGAGGCCTGTACGCCTGTGGCCTGTGGAACCGGGCCTGCGGCCTGTGGAACCGGGTCTGCGCCCTGTGGAACTGGGCCTGCGGCCTGTAGAACCGTGCCTGCGCCCTGTGGAACCGGGTCTGCGCCCTGTGGAACCGGGTCTGCGGCCTGTGGAACCAGGTCTGTGGAACTGTGCCTGCGCCCTGTGGAACCGGGCCTGCGGCCTGTGGAACCGGGCCTGCGGCCTGTGGAACCAGGTCTGTGGAACCGGGCCTGCGGCCTGTGGAACCAGGCCTGCGGCCTGTGGAACCGGGTCTGTGGAACCGGGCCTGCGGAACCGGGCCTGCGGCCTGTGGAACCGGGTCTGTGGAACCGGGTCTGTGGCCTGTGGAACCGGGCCCCAGCAATGCCTTCGGGAGACGAGCGGGAGGGGGTGGAGTCAGAATTATATTTTAAATACCAATTTTCTTTATCAAGGCAGTTAGCTAAAAATTCCCTTATGAAAACGCTGTGAGCGTAACATCATTTGAGGCTCCCTCAGTTTTTAGGGCTTTGCTAGACAGGAGTGCAGGTGTCAGTGCTCTTACACTATAGGGGCGATTCTGTGATCCACTCTTCAGTCTAGTGAAGCTCCTCACTGGCATAATTACCCTTTATCTTTCAAGGTATGTTGAGACTATTAATATTCACTCAAATATGCTTTGCCCGAAGACTTTGCTGATTCTCTGATAGTAATTACACTTTCAGAGAGGTCTGGAGCTCCTCTGAGAGTTTAGTGGGTAAGACCACCACTCATTGAGGTACTGAGCCCTGCAGACCAGAAGATCTCAGGGTCAGTTCCTCTTCTGTGCTGATCATTTGGGCCAGTATAATTGAGCCAAATTTCCCCACACTAGGGAGGGAGAAAAATCAGCTCACGTCCCTGCTCCTAATCGCTATCCAATGACCCCCTCACCATCCCACTGGGAATTGTGACTGAGTTCGCAACCTTGACATCCTACTTGATCCTGAGATGAGCTTCCGACCCCTTATCCGCTACATCACCAAGACCGCCTACTCCCACCTCTGTAACATTGCTTGTCTCTCCCCGCCCCCCGCCTCAGCTTATCTGCTGCTGAAATCCTCATCCATTGCCTTTGTTACCTCCAGACTTGATTATTTCAACGCTCTCCTGACCGGCCTCACATCTACCATCCTCCATAAACTTGAGCTCATCCATAACTCTGCTGCCCCCGTGTCCTAACTCGCACCAAGTCCCGTTCACCCATCACCTCCTGTGCTCGCTGACCTACATTGGCTCCCGGTCCAGCAACGCCGCGATTTTAAAATTCTCATCCTTGTTTTCAAATTCCTCCATGGCCTCGCCCCCCTCCCTATCTCTGTAATCGCCTCCAGCCCCACAGTCCCCCGAGATCTCCGCGCTCCTCCAATTCTGGCCTCTTGCGCATCCCCCATTTTCATCGCTCCACCATTGGCGGCCGTGTCGTCAACTGCCTCGACTCTAAGATCTGGACTTCCCTCCCTAAACCATAAGGATCGTTCGGTTGCATTTCATTCAAATCTAAACTCAAGGTTTTATCACTACATTAAAGACACTACATAATTGCAAGTGGTTGTTGTGTCAATGTTGGATACGGACAGCATCAGGCTGTGATAATCTCCATAGTTGAATAGCCTGCCTAGTACACATTTACAAAAGGGCCTGCGAACTGTGTACTGCATAAAACTATTTTTAAAAATCTACACTTTAGAATATGTACTAATTGAGAATCATAGAATGGTACAGCACAGAAGGAGGCCATTCAGCCCATCGTGCCTGTGCCGGCTCTTTGAAAGAGCTCTCCAATTAATCCCACTGCCCCACTCTTTCCCCATAGCCCTGTAAATGTTTCCTTTTTAAGTCTATCCAATTCCCTTGTGAAAGTTACTATTGAATCTGCTTCCACTGCCCTTTCAGGCAGTGCGTTCCTGATCACAACAAGTCGCTGCGTTAAAAAAAATTCTCCTCATCTCCCCCCACCCCCCCCCCCCCCCCCTGGTTCTTTTGCCAATTATAAGTTTGCGTAAAACTTGCCCAAATGCTGGTTCCCTTGGTTGAAGAATGGAGCCTGGCATGGGATGGATGACATGAGGACAGAAGAAAATAACAAATGAAATACCCAATCTGCCCTGGTGGCTCAGGCGTAAATGCACCATCCGATGTGATACTGAGCTAATTAATCCAGGAGGTCCCATACTCAATCCTCAGTCTATTGGATGGCTGATCTCAGCCTGGGCACTCATTAGGGAGCTACAATTAGTCTCACTGCCCCATGGCTAGAGAAGGAGCAAAATGTCAGCCAGACATACCACCCCGATCTAAAAAGAAAGACCTGCATTTATATAGCACCTTCCCCAACCTCAGGATGCTTTACAGCCAATGAAGCTCTTTTGAAATGCAGTCACTGTTGTAATGTAGAGAATTCCCCTGCTCTTCTTCAAATAGTGGCCATGGGATCTTTTACGTCCACCTGAGAGAGCAGACGGGGCCTCGGTTTAACGTCTCATCCAGGGTTGGAGGATACTACAGAGAGATCGTTTGAACATAAAAATTAGGAACTTATGAATAGAAAAGGAAGAACTTGCATTTTTTGTGTCTTTCACGACTTCAGGATGTCCCAACAGCTAATTACGTAGTTTTTTGAAGTGTGGTCACTGTTGGAATGTAGGAAACGCAGCAGCCAATTTGCGCACAGCAAGCTCCCACAAACAGCAATGTGATAATGACCAGATAACCTGTTTTAGAGATGTTGATTGAGGGATAAGTATCGGCTAAGACACCATAATAGCACCATAGGATCTTCTACATCTACCTGAGAGAGCAGACGGGGCCTCAGTTTAACGTCTCATCCGAAAGACAGCACCTCCGACAGTGCAGCACTCCCTCACCACTGCACTGGAGTGTCAGCCTAGATTTTTGTGCTCAAGCCTCTGCAGTGGGACTGTGAACCCACAACCTTCTGACTCAGAGGTAAGAGTGCAACCAAACTGAGCCACAGCTGCCTCTTAGATGATCTCAGGGAGGGCAGCAGTAGGGATGCTACAGTTGTTCAGTGTCTCCATGATCCTTGCTGGAAATTGCATGTGTGTGTGTGTGTGTGTGTGGACATTGAATGAGATTCAAGTTAGCTCTGAATCTACCTCTTCTGTGGGCAAATAGCCGCACTGTAGAGGCCTACACATGAAGAATGGCCACTTGTGTGAGTTATAGGAAAGGTGACCCAAGCAAGGGATCAACACCGTGAGGAGAGGAGGGGAGATGAGGTGAAAGGAATAGAAGGGGAGAAGAGACATGGGGAAGGGGGCGAGAGGAGAAAAGAGGATGTTTTAAAATAAATCAAGGATTTGCTCACTGTTTAAATTGTTCTCTCTTCTCTGTTAGTATCGCTCGCCTTTCTTTTAACATCCCTCTCTCCCTGTACAGAATTGGCACAGCTTTTCCTGACTTGATAACCCATCCAAGATCAGAAGCATAATAGTGAAATAGTGAGCACACACATATCATCACACTCCATGTCACAGTCCACCTGATCTGCGGTCCTACTGTGTGTCACTTGTGTGCCAGCTTTCTCCCAACCTCTGCTGTATTCATGACTTGTGCTGGGATACTATTTCGCCTTCCTTCGATTCCCTGCCCAAGTGGCCATGCGTGGATCTAAACACTGAATGTTGGCAAGCTATTCGGCAGTGGCGAGCATCACGGGTGAGCTCACCTAACATCCAACAACAACAACAACTTGCATTGATATAGCACCTTGGTAATGCAGTCCCACGGCGCTTCACAGGAGCGATTATCAAACAAAATTTGACACCGAGCCACAAAGGGAGATATTAGGTCAGGCGACCAAAAGATTGGTCAAAGAGGTAGGTTTTAAGGAGCGTCTTAAAGAGGGAGAGAGATGCGGAGAGGTTTAGGCAGGGAATTCCAGAGCTTAGGGTCTAGGCCGCCAATAGTGGAGTGAAGAAAATCGGGATGCGCAAGAAGCCAGAATCCGTGGATGTTAACAGCAGCAGTCACCAATGTGCTCATTAAGGCCGCGCAGCGATCTGGAGGTCCCGCGCAGGCCGCTCAATGGCTTTATAATGGAAAAAACCGCGCATGCGCGATAATTTGAACGGGCTGCGCAGCCCCGTAAAAGGGCTGCACACCCCCAAAAAAATGAGTGGGAACATTGGTGGTCACATGACTAGCAACCAAGAGCAGGAAAGCCTGGTTAATTTCACCCCTCCACCCCTGTTTTAGAGGAAAACGCCCGGAGGCGCAAAAGCCACCCGTAGCAGCCCAATTAGCAGAACGAGCTTGAGGGGCTGAATGGCCCACTCTGATTCCTGTGTTCCTAATTTCCTCTGCCGAGACCAGTTAACCCAGCTCAGTCCAGGAATCGAACCTACAATCGTGTGCATTGAAATTTTTTTTGGTCCCAATTCATACTTATTTTTATGTGGGGGGGAGGGGTTTACTTGGAGATGCAAAATTAGAAATAAAGGCGGGGGGGGGGGGGGGAAACACACACTTAAAACCTGTCACAAGTTCCAATTAAAAAATCACAGTGCCTGAGAACCAAAGGGCTTGTCCTGTGTGGTCCAGACTGGTAATGAAAGGGACAAGTTACTAAGCTGTAAGTTCCATTGGATGCGGTTTACTCAAAGGCTTTAGAATCAATAGCCAGCTACCAACCTTTCCACTGGGAAAAAAACTATGATCTCCCTTTTGGAGCGGAGCGAGTGCCATATGGAGTGGGGACTGCTGCTCGCCACTGGGATCAGGCAATCCTTTCCCAGAATTCAGATGGTAATTAAGCCGTTAGTCTTTCGCACCGAGGAAGTCCCCGAGCCTCGGACCCGTGCCCCATCAAACCCCCCAGCGCCTTGCTGCCGCTGGCCCTCTCCGACAGATTGCTCAACTCTGCCTTGAACACCTGTTCCATTTTCCCAGGGTTTGCCTGAGCTGGGTGGGGTTCCCCCATCAAAGGCAGTGATCTCACATTGTGTGTGTGTGTTAAAAAAAAATTCAATCAGTTACCAGCTAAAAGGCAGGTGGCGGCCACAGATGATATACGTAAGAGCTGTAAGAATGCCTAGTCACTGGCTTTGTTTTGATTGCAATGCAGATGCTGAAACCCAGGTTTAAAGTGTCACCGACTCACAACCACAGTGTGAAGCCTTATAGTTGTAACCCTTTCATTGCCAGAGCGTTTACCTTATTCCCCAACCCCACATTTTTTTTGTTTAACTTCCGAACGATTGTCCGCTCTTTCAGTTTTGAGGTTGCGGTATTTTGGGGTACAGACTACTCCGAGGAGCCCTAGTGGTGCCCTGGTGTGGTCGCCTGATGGATACGCTCTGTGGCATTTTACTACGATAAAGGTGCTATCACAAAGGGCATGGCTGAGGTGCTAAATGAGTACTTTGCATCGGTCTTCACTAGGGAAGAGGATGCTGCCAATGTAGCAGTAAAGGAGGAGGCAGTAGCGATACTGAATAGGATTAAAAATAGATGAAGAGGAGGTACTTAAAAGGTTGGCAGTCCTCAAAGTAGAAAAGTCATCTGGTCCGGATGGGATGCATCCTAGGCTGATGAGGGAAGTAAGGGTGGAAATTGCGGAGGCTCACAATCTTCCAATCTCCTTAGATATGGGGGTGGTGCCAGAGGGCTGGAGGATTGCAGATGTTACATCCCTGTTTAAAAAAGGGGAGAGGGAATAAACCCGGCAACTACAGGCCAATCAGCCTAATGTTGGTGGTGGGGAAACTTTCAGAGTTAATAATTCGGGACAAAATGAATTGGCATTTGGAAAAGTATGGGCTAATAAATGAAAGTCAGCACAAATTTGTTAAATCATCTTTGACTAACTAGATCGAGTAACGGAGAGGGTTGATGAGGGTAGTATGGTTGATGCTGTGAATATGGACTTTTAAAAGCCGTTTGACAAATTACTACATAATAAACTTGTTAGCAAAATTAAAACCCATGGGATTAAAGGGACAGTAGCAACATGGATACAAAATTGGCTAAGGGACAGAAAGCAGAGAGTAGTGGTGAACGGTTGTTTTTCAGACTGGAGGGAGGTTTACAGTGGTGTTCTCCAGGGGTCGGTATTAGGACCACTGCTCTTTTTGAAATATGTTAATGACCTGGACTTGGGTATACAGGGCATCATTTCAAAGTTTGCAGATGATACGAAACTCTGAAATGTAGTAAAAAGTGAGGAGGACAGTAACAGACTTCAGGAGGACATAGACTGACTGGTGAAATGGGTAGACAGGGCAGATGAAATTTAACACAGAGAAGTGTGAAGTGATGCATTTTGGTATGAAGAATGAGAAGAGGCAATATGAACCAAATGATACAATGTTAAAGGGGGTGCAGGAACAGAGAGACCTGGGGGTGTATGTACACAAATCATTGAAGGTGGCAGGACAAGTTGAGAAGGCTGTTAAAAAGCAGATGAGATCCTTGGCTTTATTCATAGAGGAATTGAGTACAAAAAGCAAGGAAGTTATACTAAATCTTTATAAAACACTGGTTAGGCCTCAGCTGGAGTATTGTGCCCAATTCTGGGCACCACACTGTAGGAAGGATGTCAAGGCCTTGGAGAGGGTACAGAAGAGACTTACTAGAAGTCCAAGGATGAGGGACTTCGGTTCTGTGGAGAGACTGGAGAAACTGGGGTTGTTCTCCTTAGAGCAGAGAAGGTTAAGAGGAGATTTGATAGAGGTGTTAAAAATCATGAACGGTTTTGATAGAGTAAATAAGGAGGGTCGGTAACCAGAGGACACAGATTTAAGGCGATTGGCAAAAGAACCAGGGGCGACACGAGGAAACTTTATTTTAAGCAGCGAGTTGCTGTGATCTGGAGCGCGCTGCCTGAAAGGGCGGTGGAGGCAGATTCAATAGTAACTTTCAAAAGGGAATTGGATAAAAACTTAAAGGGAAAAAATTTACAGGGCTATGGGGAAAGAGCAGAGGGAGTGATTAATTGGATCGCTCTTTCAAAGAGCCGGCACAGGCAGGGTGGGCCGAATGGCCTCCTTCTGTGCTGCATCATTCTATGATTTTACGATTCTATATAAATGCAAGTTGTTGTTGTAGCAGGACTGGATCTGCCAGACTTCTCTGCCCCGACCAAGTGATGGAATGAGCTGTGCTCCATCTGGTGAGCTGGCGAACTCCCCTCAGGTGGCAAACTGCCCTCACGAGGCAAACTGCCCTAGCAAGAAAGAAGCTGAACTTGAGAGCGGTTCGAGCAGGGTAGCCAACTCTGGTCGGACATATTCCGAGAGGTTTCATCACAATACCTCCCCAACTCCAACCACCCTAGCCACACCATCATGCCATCTGTCCATCCTCGTGGCACACGCCAATCGGAAAGTGAACAGTCTCTTTGTTGTCCGATTGCACAGCCCTCGACTGTCGGTCAAACAGCCTTTTGTCCCATCTCCGGTTTGTTTGCTGCCTCTGTGACTTTTCTCCCTGGTTGCTCGCTGGAGGGTCCAGGAGATTAGTCTTTAAACCCTGGAGACGCCAGGACAACCCAGGAAGGTTGGCAAGTTACCCCAGGTTCGAGGCTGGGACTTAGGCTTGGATCCTCCAACCAGGGCAACAAGGGGCTGAAAGTGCAGAGTTCCCCTATTCCCAGGCACGATGACTCAGTCTTGCTCTGTACAGCTCAATTTCGCATTGAGCAGTGCGTTGGCCCACCAAACCAACAGGGGGACTTCTCTGTATGTGCAGACCATAATACGCAGCCGTTGCATTGGTCAGTATTCAAATCTGTCAAGTCTTTCCAATATTAAAATGGCATGATGTGTGCTGAGTCAGCTGACCCTCTGCCTGGGTAGCATTCGGGATACTGCAATTGGCCTTAGCATCCCTGACCTCGCCAGGGGAACAGCAAACTGCCTTTTATCCCATGTTAAATTAATTCCCAGGATCTGGGTGTCACTGGCAAGGCCAGCAATAATCGCCCAACCCTAGTTGCCCTGAGAAGGTTGTGGTGGTGGGCCTTCTTTTTTGAGATTTGATACAGCTGAGTGTCTTGCTCGGCCACTTCAGAGGGCAGTTAAGAGTCGACCACGTTGGTGTGGGACTGGAGTCACATATAGGCCGGACCGGGTAAGGATAATAGTGAAGCAGTTGGGTTTTTAAGGATGATTTGACAGCGTTATGGCCACTTTCACTGATACCAGTTCTCAAACTGCCGTGGTGGGATTTGAACTCATGTTCTCAGGATTATTAGTCCAGGCCTCTGGATTACCGATCTAGTAACATGACCGCTACCAATGCTCCCTTTAAGCACCGCGGCCGCGCAGCACTCTGGACCTCCCGCGCAGCCGGCTCACCGGGTTTTCAGTGGGAATAACCGCACATGCGCGGTATTTTGAATGGGCCGCGCGCCCGAAAAAAAAATTAACGGGAGCATTGACCGCTACCCTGCCGGACGGTCCAGTGACCCCTGCTGGACGACAGGCGAGGAGGACAGTATCGGACTCAGCTGCGATGCAGCCCTCGGTCGAATAGACGGACAGAACCTAATCACACTTGATGAAGAATAGCCACTTGAGTGAGGTGCTGGAGGACTCCTGTCATGCGTGGACCTGTACCCCTTCGAGGGCATGCAATCAGGGAGAGAAGGGAAGTAAATTTGTGGGTGGGTGTGGAGGGGGGCGGGTGGGGGGGGGGGGAGGCGGGCGGGAAACACAGAAAGGAAAAAAAGAACTTTGTAGAACATTCCGCAGATCAGAAATAATGACTCATGATAAGCAGGTGTGAGATTAGTTTAACTGTGCAATGAATATGAAAAAGTTTCCATATTGCTTTGACCAGCCATTGTACGAAGATCACTGCCTATGTGGTAATGAGTACATTTAACTCAGTCATTAAGCTGGTATTAACTAGATTCAGTGTTGTTTATGGCGCTGAAGAGTGCAGTTACTGGGCTGTCTACATGCAATGACACTGGGTCTCATTGTACACAGATCCCCCTGATATTGTATTAGCACCAATTCTCTAGGCAATGGCCACTGGAGTGTAAAGCATTCCATTGCACAATATCCCTCCTCTCAATAGATCTGGGCATACCATCAGTGCACAGCTACAGAGTCCTGCTACCAGATGGCGAGCTAATTATAAGCTATTAAGAGCTTTGATAGCTGTGTGGGAACTGGGCTCAATGAAGGTGCTGTGAATAGGGATGCAAGCTGTTGAACCACCTACCCTGGGACTCTTGTGTGAGAGGGGTCAGCCTGACTGAACCGTTGCTCAGCGCAGTACACAGTACAGTACGGAAGGACCGCTGACTTTGTGACACGAAGGGGGGTGGGTGGGGGGGGAGCACCTACAAAACCCTTCCTTGGTCCAGTTTGTACTTTAGTTCAGACGATTCCACAAAAAAATAGAACTATTGTCAGCTTGTTTTTTTGGGGGGGAATTAAGACTAAAAGAAAAATACACATAAAAGGATCTGGATAGCTGCCAAAGAAACACAAGGCGGTAATGGGATGGTGGTTTCATGTAGCTGTTTATACATTGCCCCCGAGAGTGCCGCTTGCGTGTGATTTGGGCAGCTAGCGCCAGCTCCAATGTAAACCTGTCCACCTCGCTAAGACCCACCACTGGGAAAACCCGCAATCTCCTCGGAAGGTTGGCTGTGTTGGGTGTTGTCTTCTCCTGGGAACACTTGTCTGTTGCACCAGGTGAGGTGTGGGGGCTTAGAAAAGGCTGTTAAGCAAGCCAGAGAAAATATATCTCCAGTAAAGCCAAAAGGAAGGAGAAAGTAGTAATAGAAAAAAGAGAAAGAAATAATTGCATTTATATAGCGCCTTTCACGATCTCAGGGCATCCTAAAGCGCTTCACAGCCAATGAAGTACTCCTTTTTTTGAAGTGTAGTCACTGTTGTAATGTAGGAAACGCGGCAGCCAATTTGCGCACAGCAAGCTCCCACAAACAGCAATAAGATAATGACCAGATAATCTGTTTTAGTGATGTTGGTTGAGGGATAAATATTGGCCCAGGACACCGGGGAGAACACCCCTGCTCCTCTTCGAAATAGAGCCGTGGGATCTTTTACGTCCACCTGAGGGGACAGTTCGTTCGTTCTTTCTTTAAAAGCAACCCTAAAGTTAATTTCTAATTAGCATTTGCATTATTTTGTCAGCTATTGTCGGATTAATGGGTCCGCAGTTCCGCAGGTTTATCTTGTCACCTTTTAAAAAAAAAAATTAAATACATATTTTTTAAAATAGGAACAATTTATCAGGAATGAGGGTGTCATCCTTAAAATCAGGTTGGCTGAGTTCGAAGGTCTGTCAACAGTCCTGCTTGGAGCTGGTTTTGTGACATATCAGAGACTGGCTGATGTATATGCTTTAGTGAGGGAGCTGCAGGTGAGGTTGTTTAAATCACAGGTTGTTCTATATCATGTATGATGTCAATGCCGAGCATCTTATCCAGACACAATCAGACTGCAGTGTTAAAGCAGTTAAGTCATCCACTCATGGCATTTGTATGATGGACATTGAACAATTGAGGTCGGAAATGCAAGAATTTTGCTTTCTTTTTTGACCTTCATGGTTTCTTCTCATTTTGGGGAAGCGTTCCAAGGTTTTCTGTTCTTTTATTTAAGGTAGCGGGAGAGTGTGTGTGTGTGGGGGGGGGGGGCGGGGAATTTAGGGAATCTATTTTAATGAATTAATTCACGGGATGTGGGCGTCGCTGACAAGGCCGGCATTTATTGCCCATCCCTATTGGCCCTCGAGAAGGTGGTGGTGTGCCGCCCTCTTGAACCACTGCAGTCTGTGTGGTGAAGGTACTCCCACAGTGCTGTTAGGGAGGGAGTTCCAGGATTTTGACCCGCCGACGATGAAGGAACGGCCGATATATTTCCAAGTCAGGATGGTGTGTGTGACTTGGAGGGGAACTTGCAGGTGGTGGTGTTCAACGTCCCCCGTGAGCTGCACTGCCCCCCACGCGGCCTGCCTCTCCCAATGCGCAGCTCATTCAAATTTTTGAGCGGAATCTACAATGGAAAAGCCGGTGCGCGGCCTGCGCGGGACCTTGCGGATGACTGCGTGGCCGCGCAGCTTAGCGGAAACATTGGTGGTGTTCCCGTGCGCCTGCTGCCCTTGTCCTTCTAGGCGGTAGAGGTCGTGGGTTTGGGAGGTGCTGCCGAAGAAGCCTTGGCGAGTTGGTCCAGCGCATAGTTCAACGTTTTATGAAAGAGGTGGTCAGCCAGTTGCCTGGTGTTAAAATAACATTTTTTGGACCTTCCAAATTCTGGTTTAAACTAACGTGACCTGTGCAGGACCACGCTCTGAGTTGTGCCGGCAAAGGCCCCTCTTTCTTTTTGGCCAGGTCCCAGCTTCCGCCCACATCTGAATATTGGGCCTAACAGGCACCTCCAGCATTCGAAGAGTGCAAATGCCGGGAAATACGGTGCAGGCTGTGATTCCCTCATTTGCAGGGACTTTTCCATACACCTGCCCCATTTGGTGCACCCTGATGGGACCGGCCTGTGGGAAAACGGCTGGGAAGTGGGAGAAGCAGTGAAGCTCAGGACTGAATGTTGACAAGTCTATTTAAATGTGGGATGGAGAATCATTTGACGTTCACACTCATTTTCCAGTAGGGGTAGCAAATAAAAGAAGGAACCTTGGCTTTTGTTTCTTTTTTATGATGCGGAGATGCCGGTGTTGGACTGGGGTGGACAAAAGTGAGAAGTCGCACAACACCAGGTTATAGTCCAACAGCTTTATTTGAAATCACAAGCTTTCGGAGCGGCTGCTCCTTCGTCAGGTGAAATTCTTCACCTGACGAAGGAGCAAGCGCTCCGAAAACTTGTGATTTCAAATAAAACTGTTGGACTATAACCTGGTGTTGTGCGACTTCTCACTTTTGTTTCTTTTTTACACCAGGGACAGGGGCCGGACTGTAGCTCCCCACCACTGCGTAGCCTGAGCTCAATGGCAGCCAGTGGCTCAGTGGGTAGCACTCTTGCCTCTGAGTCAAGAAGGTTGTGGGTTCAAGTCCCGCTCCATGGAAACTTGAACACACAAATCTAGGCTGACACTGCAGTGCTGTACTGAGGGACTGTTGGTTTGTCAGAGGTGCCGTCTTTCGGATGAGATGTCAAACCGAGGCCCTGTCTGCTCTCTCAGGTGGGTGTAAAAGATCCCATGGCACTATTTTGAAGAAGAGCAGGGGAATTGTCCCCGCTGTCTTGGCCAATATTTATTCCGCAACCAACATTACTAAAACAGACGATCTGGTCATTATCACATTGCTGTTTGTGGGAGCTTGCTGTGCGCAATTTGGCTGCTGCGTTTCCTACATTACAACAGTGACTACATTTTAAAAAAAAGTACTTCATTTGCTATAAAGCGCTTTGGGACATTCGGTGATTGTGAAAGGCGCTGTACAAATGCAAGTCTTTTTCTTTTTTTCAATCAACGCGGCTCAGGCCTGGGCTCCTCCTGGTCCATGTGTCTTGGCCAATCATCCAGGATTGGCCTGGAGTCTCCAGGAATTGAAGATTGATCCCCTGGACACTGCTGCGAGCAACACCCGGGAGAAAAATCATAGGGTGTTTCTTTTCCATTTTCTTTGAACGCTTTTGTATGTTGAATGTAAGATTATTGAAAATGGGGAGGAAAAGCTTGTTTTACTGGGCAGGGCTGTTGGAGGCAGGAGGTGATGTGATGAAAGAAAGAAAGACTTGCATTTATATAGCGCCTTTCACGACCACCGGACGTCTCAAAGCGCTTTACAGCCAATGAAGTACTTTTGAAGTGTAGTCACTGTTGTAATGTGGGAAACGCGGCAGCCAATTTGCGCACAGCAAGCTCCCACAAACTGCAATGTGATAATGACCAGATAATCTGTTTTTGTTATGTTGGTTGAAGGAGCAATATTGGCCAGGACACCGGGGAGAACTCCCCTGCTCCTCTTCAAAATAGCGCCATGGGATCTTTTATATCCACCTGAGAGAGCAGACACAGCCTCGGTTTAACGTCTCATCCGAAAGTCGGCACCTCCGACAGTGCAGCACACCCTCAGCACTGCACTGGAGTGTCAGCCTAGATTTATGTGCGTAAGTCCCTGCAGTGGGACGTTGAACCCACAACCTTCTAACTCAGAGGCGAGAGTGCTGCCCACTGAGCCACAGCTGAAACCTCCAGGAATATGTCCAACCAGAGTTGGCAACCCAAGCACCACACCAGGTGGCACACTTACCAACTCGGCTATCAGGGATTCCAGTTGTTATGTTTCAGAAACTCCATGGCATCACTGTTGCTGAGCTGCAAGAAGTATACATATATAAAAATTACGGACGCTTATAAAACATAAAGTTATATAAATAGATTTCCAATGAACTACTTCTGCACTTGATAAAACTGTCAATAATTGACTAACTGGAAAGGTTCCCACAGCTGGTTGAGAAGGAAGCTCCTGATGTTTGGACTTTTGGCCCTGATCTCCACACCTGCCTGTCGCTGGCATTTACTGTATCTCTACCTTTATCGCAAGGATGGTTGGAGTTTGTAACATAAACAGTTGTAATCACTGTACTCTGTGATACACCCGAGCACCTCTGCGACCTGGAATGTTGTGGGCAGCCCGAGAGACTCTGAAATGATTGAAAGAACTGATCAGGGTGCGGTGGCTAACAACGCACATTAGGGAGAACGAATTTCCGATTTTACTCCTGAAAGACAGACAGACTTGCATTTCTATAGCGCCTTTCACGACCACCGGACGTCCCAAAGCGCTTTACAGCCAATGAAGTACTTTTTGATGTCTAGTCGCTGTTGTAATGTAGGAAACGCGGCGGCCAATTTGTGCACAGCAAGATCCCACAAACAGCAACGTGATAATGACCAGATCATCTGTTTTTAGTGATGTTGATTGAGGGATAAATATTGGCCAGGATACCGGGGGTAACTCCCCCCTGCTCTTCTTTGAAAATAGTGGCCGTGGGATCTTTTACGTCCCACCTGAGAGGGCAGACGGGGCCTCGGTTTAACGTCTCACCCGAAAGACGGCAGCTCCGACAGTGCAGCACTGCAGTAGCGCACTGGTTGGGTCAGCCTACACATAACGCACAGAGGAAATCTCCCACACAGGGGGGTTTTGAAACAGATGATGGCATTTGCTTCCAAAGATGGCTTCTGGTCTTTGTTATTGGGAATCTATCCCCAAGTAATTAGTCTAAAATGCTAAGTGCATATGTCAGGTCCTGTGTTTGTGTTTAGCAGGTGTTAATGGGATGAGACTCTGTAAATTAGCCTCAGTCATTCTATTCAGATTAAGGAACTGTTTATATGAATGGCGTCATTGTGCAACATCAACCTCCAAAGTGTAGTTTTTTTGCAGTTGCATGTTAAAACTGGTAAAGTGGTACGTGTGAAAATGGTTTGGATTGGTCTTAATGTATGAATGAGGTGTTAGTCCATTATGTGTTTGTCTTGTTTGTTTTCCTCCCTCGAAGAAATTAAACAAATAAAAGCAAATTGTATTTGCATGCTGTAGTTCTTGCTGGATTTTGAAGGATGTTCAGTCTAAAACGTGCCATGATTTGCATATTTCATGTGAAACTCCCTACCTGAAGAATGAGAGGGGATCTTATTGAAACAGAAAATTCTTAACACAGTGTCAGCCGTGGCTCAGTAGGTAGTACACTCGCCTCTGAGTCAGAAGGTTGTGGGTTCATAGTCCCACTCCAGAGACTTGAGCACAAAAATCTAGGCTGACACTCCAGTGCCGTGCTGAGGGAGCGCTGCACTGTCGGAGGTGCCGTCTTTTCGGATGAGACGTTAAACCGAGGCCCCGTCTGCTCTCTCGGGTGGATGTAAAAGATCCCACGGCACTATTTCGAAGAAGAGCAGGGAAGTTATCCCCCGGTGTCCTGGTCAATATTTATCCCTCAACCAACATAACAAAAAACAGATTATCTGGTCATTATCCCATTGCTGTTTGTGGGAGCTTGCTGTGTGCAGATTGGCTGCCGCGTTTCCCACATTACAACAGTGACTACACTTCAAAAGTACTTCATTGGCTGTAAAGCGCTTTGAGACGTCCGGTGGTCGTGAAAGGCGCTGTATAAATGCAAGTCTTTCTTTTTTTAAGGGGCTTGACAAAGTAGCTGCTGGGAGGTTGCTTCCTCTGGCTGGGGAGTCTAGAACTAAGGGTCACAGTCTCAGAATAAGGGGTCGGCCATTTAGGACTGAGATGAGGAGAAATACCTTGACTTAATGGGTTGTGAATCTTTAGAAATTCTCTACCCCAGAGGGCTGTGGAGGCTCAGTAGTTGAGTATATTCAAGACAGAGATTGATAGATATTTGTATACTAAGGGAACCAAGGGCTTTGGGGATAGTGCGGGGAAGGTGGAGTTGAGGTCGAAGATCAGCCATGATCTTATTGAATGGCGGAGCAGGCTCAAATGGCCGACTCCTGCTCCTATTTCTTATGTTCTTATATGGTTCTAATGGGACAAGAAAAAAACTGGCCAGTTAGCATTTATTGCGCTAGTTCTCAGGATTTTGAAACTGTTTTAAATCCGAGTCCATTCTAACTGCTAAATGAGGGATAAAGAAAGACTTGCATTTATATAGCGCCTTTCACGACCAGCGGACGTCTCAAAGTGCTTAACAGCCAATGAAGTACTTTTGAAGTGTAATCACTGTTGTAATGTGGGAAACGCGGCGGCCAATTTGTGCACAGCAAGATCCCACAAACAGCAATGTGATAATGACCAGATAATCTGTTTTTGTTATGTTGATTGAGGGATAAATATTGGATGATGAAAATTCCAATGAATTGGACATTATAAATCATAGATATTTTATCCTCTAGCATTATTCTATTCATTGTATTTATTACTCTACCTGGTTTGATTTAGTTATAGAATCATGGAAACTTACAGCTCAGAAGGAGACCATTCGGCCCACTGTGCTGTGCCGGCTCTTTGAAAGAGCTATCTAATTAACCCCACTCCCCCGCTCTTTCCCCATAGCCCTGCAATTTATTTTCCTTTTCAAGTATATATCCAATTCCCTTTTGAAGGTTACTACTGAATGTGCTTCCCCCGCCCTTTCAGGCAGCGCATTCCAGTGAAAAGTGACCACGGATCCTGCTCTTGGTCTCTATCCCGATCAGGTATATGGATCTTGGGCGAGGTCTGGATTGGTTCACCTGTGGTGCCCTCCATGGTCAAATAGTTTACAGGCACCTACTGTCAAGCCTCGGACATGACTAATCGGCAATGTACAGGAGAGTTCCTGACTGCTGTGGAACCATACACCAACAAGGAATCCACGCCTTCAGTATAGGAGAAGAGAGGCGCAGTTTAAAAAATAAATTGATTTAAAAAAAAAAATTCCTTGTCCCGTCCAGTGAGTAGCTGAATAAGACAGACCAGGAATGTCATAGGTTCAATTCCCAGTCTGTAGTAAGTTAGCTGACCTCATCCAAAGTGCGAGTAGGGCCACAATTGGCCTCAGCACCCTTGGGCTAGTGAGGGGAAATTCCGTCAGGGTTCCCACTCAGTGAACCACTGATTGAAGTATTCATGTATGGTCAACAACAACTTGCATTTATATAGCGCCTTTAACATAGTAAAACGTCCCAAGGTGCTTCACAGGAGCGTAATCAGACAAAAATGTGACACCGAGCCACTTAAGGAGATATTAGGAGAGATGACCCAAAGCTTGGTCAAAGAGGTAGGTTTTAAGGAGCATCGTAAAGGAGGAGAGAGAGGTAGCGAGGTTTAGGGAGGGAATTCCAGAGCTTGGGGTCTGGACAGCTGAAGGCACAGCCGCCTTTGGTGGGGTGAAAGAAATCGGGGATGCGCAAGAGGCCAGAATTGGAGAACATTAAGTTAGGCTGTGATACTTCCCACTGTTAAATTGCCTGCCAACATTCAGTGTCGGGGCAGCAGAGAACCCCCTGGCACCTATAGAACCCAATGCCAGCAAAAAGTCAATTGCCTTCTGGAGGGCAGATAAATAAGCTTCCTCCTCTCTCCCACCCCTCAGATTTTCTACACTCCTCTCCTGAAGGTGCTGAATTCATGCTGGGGTTCTGTTTAACAAGCACTGGCAGCCCTCCAAGATCCCACCCGATTTGGCCATTCTCCCTGCGCAAGGCCAGACAGTGGCGGCTGTGCTATCCAACAATTGACATTTGGTACAACGCTGCTCAGATAGAGAGCAGGGCTTCGGAGCACTTTACAGCAAAGGTGCACACCGAGCATCAGAGAAAGAAGGTACGGGTGGGGCGCAGGGGACAGGGGAAACAGGCGATAGGGAAGGGAGGAGAAATCACAATCAAAGAGAAGGACTTTAAGGAAGCATTTGGAAGCAGGAAATAGAGTCATGGTAAAAATTCAGTTGGTTGCGCCTCCCGTTAGCGCCTTAAGAGGGCGCTAATGGGGCGCAAAGCCGCTAACGCCCGGGCGCAGCGATGTTTGCGCCGCTCGGGAACTTAACTTGACATTGTGCGGCGGCGCTAAAACTTACCGCTGCAACCACCTGCGCGCGCAGATTGTGACGTCATTCCATGGTGCAACGCCCTTGTGGCGCCCCGGAGCGGAAATTGAGTGGCGCCCCCTGCCTTACCGCCTGACGCTAGCAACGACCAGAAGACTGGAACGCTATCAATCGCTGTGGGGCTGGGGGGGGCGCTATTTAAAGGGGGCCTCTTCCTGTCTTTTATTGTTGGTGGCATTTTTGAACTACGCATTCTGAGAGAGAGAGGGAGAGACTTCTGGAGAGATTCAACGTTGTGTGAAGGAGTTTTGGGTACTGAGCAGCACTTTGCAGGTTCATTTTGAGTTGCCATTCCTTGTATCGATTTAGCAGAGACTGTGGGAGCTGCACTCTGAGCTCTTTGCCTGGTACTCTCCATTGTTCTTTCCAGCACATTTGATGTGCAAGTGTCTCCAGGCCGAGATTCAAGGCTGCAATGAACAGGATGTGGATGGAAAGCAAGATTAACCATCCCCTTTAAGAACTGGCCTGTGCCATTGTGTGTGTGTTCTATTGCTGACTGACATTACATGAGCTTCGCCAGCGCTCTGAGTTAGCGCCTCACTCCTTGGCCTTTGCGCCTTAAGACAGGTGTGCAGCGCCTGCTTTAGCGCTCCACTCACCTCCCGGGGCGGTAAAAGTGAAGTTTCCAGTCAGTGCCGATAATTAGCGCCAGGCGCTAATATTTGCGTCCAGACGATATTTGCGCCCCAAATGGGGCGCGACCTAATTTCTACCCCATAGAGTCATAGAGTTATACAGCACAAAAAGAGGCCCTTCGGCCCATTGTGTCCGCGCTGGCCATCAAGCCCTGTCTATTCTAATCCCATTTTCCAGCACTTGGTCCGAAGCCTTGTATGCTATGGCGTTTCAAGTGCTCATCTCAATGCCTCTTGAATGTTGTGAGGCGGAGTGATATGGGAGGGAGTTACACGGGATGGGCATATTAGTGGCTGCAGGAACAGCCACCAGGGTGGAGGGGAGGGAACAGGGAATGTGAAGTAGTCCATTCCAAGGAGTGGAGGATGCATCCGGGGCTGGAGGATACTACAGAGAGACCATTTGAACATAAAAATCTTATTACAGGGTAATTGAAAAGAAAGAACTTGCATCTGTTGTGTCTTTCACGACCTCAGGATGTCCCAACGTGCTTTACAGCCAATGAGGTAGTTTTTTGAAGTGAAGTCACTGTTGTAATGTGGGAAACACAGCAGCCAATTTGTGCACAGCAAGCTCCCACAAACAGCAAGAAGTTAACAACCAGATAATCTGTTTTAGTGACGCTGGTTGAGGGATAAATATTGGTCAGGACACCCGGGAGAACTCCCCTGCTCCCTGCTCTCCTTCATAATAGAGCCGCGGGCTCTTTTACACTTATCTGAGAGGGTAGGTGGGACCTTGGGTTAACTTCTCAATGGAAAGACAGCACCTCTGCCAGTGCAGCACTCCCTCAGCACTGTGCTAGAGTGTCATCCATGGATTAAGACTGCTACCCACTGGGCCACGACTGGCACATCGCAGGGCAGCAAGGAGAGCGTTTGAGGTCAAGCCTTGAGGTGATGAAAGCATGGACCAGCATCTCTGCAGCAGAGGAAGAAGTAGTTTGGAGGCGGGAATTATTTCAGAGGTGGAAAAAGGCAGTCTTGGTGATTAACTGGACTTGGCGAAAGCACGATATTGAGACTTTGTTCCTCTGGACTAGGCCTGAGGTGACAAGTAGGAAGGTTGGGTAGCGTCCAGTGTAGCGGTATGGAGGTGCACAGTTTTGGTCTCCTTATCTGAGGAAGGATATGCTTGCCTTGGAGGCGGTGCAACGAAGGTTCACTAGATTGATCCCTGGGATGAGAGGGTGTCTTATGATGAGATATTATGTAGATTAGGCCTATACTCTCTGGAGTTTAGAAGAATGAGAGGTGATCTCATTGAAACATACAAGATTCTGAGGGGGATTGACAGGGTAGATGCTGAGAGGCTGTTTCCTCTGGCTGGGGAGTCTAGAACTAGGGGGCATAGTCTCAGGATAAGGGGTCGGCCATTTAAGACTGAGATGAGGAGAAATTTCTTCACTCTGAGGGTTGTGAATCTTTGGAATTCTCTACCTCAAAGGGCTGTGGATGCTCAGTCGTTGAGTGTATTCAGGCTGAGATCGATAGATTTTTGGACCCTCGGGGATTCAAAGGATATGGGGATTGGTCAAAGATCAGCCATGATCTTATTGAATGGCGGAGCAGGCTCGAGAGGCCATATGGACTACTCCTGCTCCTAATTCTTATGTTCTTATGAGAGCCAAAGAGCATGGCTTTAATTTTACTTAAGCTTACGACGCATCCAAATCTCAATGCAGAGCTTAACTTGTGCAAGCAATAGTGGTGGAGACAAAGGTGCAGATGGAGCTGTAAAGTGCTTGCACGGGAGTTGATGGCGTACTTTTGGATGATGATGCTGCATGTAAACTCAACCATGAGGTGCGTCACAGCTAAACCTAAGCCCAAATCCACATGGACATCCTTCAGCAGGAACCCCTGAACACTGGTCAGGAGTGAGAGTTGCGGCTAGCTTGCCCCCTCCCAGCTTGGAGACTCTGAGACCACTCACGTTGCCACCCCAGCTAAGATTAACTCACGTAGCACAGACCAGAGTCAAACCCGGGACCTTCCTGAACCACGTGGCTACTGAAAGAAAGAAAGGAACCTGCATTTATATAGCGCCTTTCACGACCTCAGGACTTCCAAAGCGCTTAACAGCCAATGAAGTACTTTTTGAAGTCTAGTCACTGTTGTGATGTAGGAAACGCGGCAGCCAATTTGTGCACAGCAAGCTCCCACAAACAGAAATGTGATAATGACCAGATATTCTGTTTTAGTGATGTTGACTGAGGGATAAATATTGGCCAGGACACCGGGGAGAACTCCCCTGCTCTTCTTCGAAACAGTTGATGGGTGACCTACTCTCAGAAACACAGAAGCAAAATACTGCAGATGCTGGAAATCTGAAATAAAAACAGAAAATTGCTGGAAATACTCAGCAGGTCAGGCAGCGTCTGCGGATAGGGAAACAGAGTTAACGTTTCTGGTCGATGGCCTACTCTCGAGACTAGGCTAATGATATCCTTGACTCAGCTGATGGGAGATCTGTGACTCTGGTGTAGTGTGACCAATCTCCCTGTTAAGGTGCGTGGCTGCGCAGTCATCTGCGAGGTCTCGCGCAGGCCGCTTTCACACTGGAGATACCGCGCCTGTGCAAAAATTTCAATGGTGCGTGCAGTGGGGGAGGCGGGCCATGCAGGAGGTAGTGCGGCTTCCGGGGGAACATTGAATGTGACACGCCCCCAAACTGATGATTACATTTCGGTGGAGGGTGAAGCATTTCACCACAGGGTCAGAGGTCAAATTGATGGTCACATGAATGGCCTTTTCATTAATTCGTCCTAACCCCCCACCCCGACCAAAATTTTCTCCCCTGCTCTCCTGCAATTGCTGACATTTGTGGGGATTCAACAACAACTTGCATTGCTTTATATAGCGCCTTTAATGTAGTAAAACGTCCCAAGGCTCTTCACAGGAGCGATTATCAAACAAAATTTGACACCGAGCCACACAAGGAGAAATTAGGACAGGTGACCAAAAGCTTGGTGAAAGAGGTAGGTTTTAAGGAGCGTCTTAAAGGAGGAAAGAGGTAGGGAGGCGGAGAGATTTAGGGAGAGAATCCCAGAGCTTAGGGCCTAGGCAGCTAAAGCGATATATTCAGGGATGCTCAAGAGGGCAGAATTAGAGGAACGCAGATATCTCGGGGGGGGGGGGGTTTGTGGGGCTGGAGCAGATTACAGAGCTAGGGAGGGGCGAGGCCATGGAGGGATTTGAAAACAAAGGATGAGACATTGCTGATATTCGACCATGGAAGGGGGATTCGCAGCCACCCCAATCCTGCCCTGAAGTTTGTCCAGACCCAGCAGGGGGGGGGGGGGGGGGGAGTCAGGAGTGGGAGGCCTTGGCTGATTTCCACCTACCCTCCCAGCATAGGGCCGCTGATGCCAATCGTAGCACCCAAACTGCTAACTCAGCACACGAGCAGGATTGAGCAAGGAGGCCTTAGCAACCAGTTCTGCTGGAGCATTGCCAGAGACCTTGGAGCTTGTCTACAACATGTCCTTCTTGGCTGGGGAAGGTGCATATAATATATTTCAGAAGAGGGAAGAATCATTATTTATATATATATTTTAAAAAGTTTTTTTTTCTCTCTCTAGGTAACAGGGCACTATAACTTTAAGAATAATCCAACCATCACTAATTAGCCTTGGTAATAGGTGTGCCTGCAGAACTTTTTCTCTTGCCTCTCTGTGAGACTAAAGTGTTTCATTTTTTTTTATTTTGTCTGATGTGCTGTAAACAAGATTAGTTTGGAGAGGGAGACCCATCTGGCTGGGTCATTGTTAAAGGGCAGTAGGAAACGCTGATAGTTTTTGCAGTTGAACAAAGAAGGCTGAGGAGAGCAAAGAGGAGGCTCAGACAGAGCGTCGCCAGCTTGAATCTCTCCCACAAACTCGCTCCTTATCCCCTATTGTTCTAACTGCCCTGCAGTCCCGGGCACAGCCTGTGAGCTATGACCTGAAACAGGGCTAGCAAAATGCAACCGGACGTGAAAGTTAAGATTTAAGTTTTGAAAGCTGGAAGGGAAGCAAAAAAAAACTTTGCAGAAAACTTCCAGTGTTTCACGAATTAATACATTTTCTTATTAGCCAGGTCAAATCCTATTAATAAATGTTACCTTTTTTTCCAAACAAAGTTTTAGTCAATTTCGTGTCAATTTTAATAATACACAGCTACTAATATAATCTTACATAAGTACCACACATTTTGTGATTTTTAAGGATAGACCCGAGGTAGATTTGCAAATAATATTAAATAGCGAAAGATTTGACATTCAATGGGAGAAAGGTCTAAAGATAACGAAAGGGAGACACTCATTTCAATTTAAGGTAGCATTTCTGTCAATTTTAGCTCCCCTGTCCGATTTTATACTTTTTAATCTAAAATACCAACTTTTAACTTTCTCTTTTGGTATTCAATTTGATTGCGACATATGCTGCATTAAAAAGTTTGAACCATATTGTTACTACTTCTGTCTCTCAGTTGTGTTGCAATCATATTTGGAAAATATGATTTCCACATTGACTCAATACAAAAAAAAACTCGTTTCGACAACGATACCAAAAAAATTGAAAATGCTTTTCGTAAATCTTAAATGTTTTATTTTTCACGCGCGATATATAGAGTCCCCTCCCCACATACATATCAACACTCAGGGCTATTCTCTAACGAGTACATTCCATGTTCACAGATGTAGGCAAAGCAAACAGATGTGTTCTAAATATTCTTTCCTCCCAACGTGTTTTCAATTTGTGTCTGTATTGGAATTGTACAGTTGCACGAGTCGTGTTATAGAATATATATATCTGTGTTGCAGTATTGCCTTTAATTTACGGTTTAAAACGTACAGCGGACTGCAAAGAAATAAAAAAAAGGGTAATCTCTTTATAATGTGTTAACTGCTGTCCTGCAGTGCGAGGTTCTGCAGCTGGTTTATGTATTGCAATGCAGATTGAACCATAAGCTTTCAATTGAGAATGTCTCTCTTCCCACCACCACCACCACCACCCCCCCCCCCTTTTCCCCGTCTAGCTGCAAGCATTTAGCAACTGCAAAAGCATTCGAGTCATGCGAACTCTTGCAGCCCAAAACACAAGCAACAATACGGCTTTGCAGGTGTGCGGGGTGTAAACTTTTTAAGAGGGGTTAAGGTGACAAATTAAAGGGCGATTTATCAGGGTGCAGATGATTGCCAGTTAATTGCTGGCTGCGCGGCGCCCTTGTAGTGCGGTTGATTGGCGTGCGGGTCGCCATGGTGACCGCCTGCGCGGCGCCAGCTTGACAGGCGTCAAGGCTGTATGAATGGGTGACGTCACGGGGCTGGCGCCTGCCAGTCTGGAGGCTCTCGGGCTTGTTTGGACGCTGTTAAAGGGAAACAGGCTGAGAGTGGGAAAATGCTGCTTTTCCCTAGAATCTGCGCAAAAAAAAAATTGCTTAATTTTTGCAACAAAAAAAAATCACAAATTTGCAACAAAAAAAATTGAAAGTAATTAGGTCTGCCAGTTACTCTAACGACCCCCCTCATTAAAAGTCTTTATTACAAATTGCAAAAAATTGCCTGAAAAGTGATTAGATCTAACGCTCCCCTAAAAGTCTTACTCATTCGAAATTGAAAAAAACTGCCTGACAAGTAATTAGATCTGCCAGTTACTCTAACGCTCCCCTAAAAGTCTTCTTTATTACAAAATTGCAAAAAATTAGCTTCAAAGTAATTAGATCTGCCAGTTACTCGAATGCATATCACTGTTAATTATTTATTTTCCCTCTAAAAACTTTTGCTACCGTCCCCCAACTCTGGTATTAGGAGAACAAGACAAAACATATTTTGTTTTGAGGTCTTTAGTTCAGTTTTAATTCTGAAATAGAAGTTTGCAGTTTTGCTCACAATTTTACAGTAAATACCAATTTACTTACCTATTAACATCGTTATTATTAAGGTATTTATAATAGAACGAAGTTATCCGTAACAAAATGACCCATTTCTGGAAAACGGCAAATCGTGTTAAGTCTCCCATTTTCCCACATGAACAGTTATTTTATTAAATCTGTTGTGGACTCAATTGCTGAACATGAATCTTTAAGCAAACACTTTAAACAATCTCAACAGAGTTTGTAAATGGACCACATTTTTCATTAAAATGCCCAGTCTTTCAAGTGTATAGAAGACCAAATGATAGCAGAGCTATTCTCGAATTCCTTCATATTCTGGTTTGTAACATTCCGTTACATTTCAAGCCACTTTCAGAATTCCTCCAGTCTGAGATGAATTTGTAATGCAAATACTGTAGTGTTATGCACTAATTATATTAAAGTTATGTTACGGGGAGTGTGTGTGTGGGATGGGGGGGGGGGGGAGAAGAGAGATACCAATCTTGCATTTTAATTTATTAAGAGTATCTTTCTGGAAAAAAATGAGTCCCAGTTGGGATTTGACCGAGTTATTTTTGGCCCTCCTGGTAATGTGAAAAATAAGAGAGATCTAGAAATAATTCGAAAACCTTCATTGCACATCTGATGAGTGTACATTCTCATGAATTACTTCTCCACCCACGCCCCGGAGCGACCCCCACCTGCAGACACAAACAGCTGCATTCCCACATCTTCACCAACATATGTACATTTGTTTCCATTTGCGAGTTCTCGCTGCTTCCCTCCCCCCCCCCCCCCCTCTCTCTCTCTCTCTCTGCTTTGACAGATTTCAAACCCTGATACAGCCAGGGATTTCCATTGGCCGACCAGGGCCAGTAAGCTCCACCTAGTTCTGTTCCTGAGCCCAGATGTGATTTGCCGGAGACAAACGCCTTGGCTCCTGGTTTGGCGACGCCCACTTTGCAAGCAATGACCATAAAAGCTGGTGTACAACAGCCAGAGTTACCACAGCAATTTTTTCCCCCTTCCAACTTGCCATCTGCAAAATAAAAAAGGCTTAAAGTCAAGACCCGTAGGACGTCTGGTACAATTTTGTGTTCCCACTCTTCAGCCAGAATGAAAGTTGTGAGCGCTGCCTGTTCTTTGAAACGCCAGGCATGCAACGAGGACGTGGTGAGGTGCCTCTCGGAGCAAAGCATCACCATCGCCAAGTGCAAGATGCCCCCGCTCTTGGACGAGCAGATGAGCATGTTCCTGTACGACATGAACGGTTGCTACAGCAAGCTGAAGGAGCTGGTGCCCACCCTGCCCCAGAACAAGAAGGTCAGCAAGGTCGAGATTTTGCAGCATGTTATCGACTACATCTGGGACTTGCAGCTGGAGTTGGACGACCAGCCAGGCATGGGATGTCAGCAAGCCGCCGGTAGCACAGCCCAGTCCCGGACTCCGCTCAACACGGATGTGGCTGGAATCACAGCAGAGGTAAATACTGCCACTTTAGAACTCTTCTATTCATCAATCTTAATGAATTTCATAATATGCATTGCAAGTCTTTAAACATTCACATTATTAACTGAAGTGAAAATATCTTAATTGTGTCTGCGATATGATGGAAGGTTTGATTTAACCATTTCTCCCTTTTTTTTTAAATCTATAGGCTCCCTGTGTTAGCAGTGATGACAGAATTCTGTGCCGCTGAAAGGATTAACTGACTTGCAGGTATGTACAATAAGTTAGTCACTTCCAAAACAAAACTCAACTTGTCTAGTGTGTGAGCATCAGGTTTCTGTCGATTGCCCAATGTTTACAAGATGTTGCTCACTGCAGACAATTTGAACCCAAGTTCTCTTAAAGTGTTGGGGCTGATTTTAATTATTGGGGATGTAAATATCAAGCATTTGTACATGTCCCAGTTTTGCTGCATCTAGCAAATGTGCTAGATGGGTTATTTCTAAAAGTTTGTGAATGGAAAATTAATGGATGTCTTTTCCCCCCCCCTCCCATTCTGCTTTAGGTATTCAGATGACAAGTACTAGATGATGCTGGAGTAACAGTACATCCATCCCGCAGTCCCTGGGAGAGGAAAAAAGAGGAGCACCGCCAGAAACACAAACTCCATGTTATTGGGACTCGTTCGTGCCTTTGATTATGGCGCCAGCCGAGCGGGCATTGCAGTGATTGCCAGGCTTCAGGAACCTCGGGCCCCCTTTTTTTTTAGTCTCCATCCCATCCAGGTGGACGCGGAAACTAGGAGGAAGCAAAGCAGTATAGTAACTCTCCTAGCGACACGCCTAGCGACAGATTTAACAGCGATTAGCCACGCCATCCTTCAATGTGTGTGTGTGTGTGTGTCCCTGAGGCCTGATGCCAACATCACACCACAGGCTATTAACAAGAGACATTTGTTGGGGAGTCTAGAATTGTGAGATTGTATGTAAACATCCTTAGAGATCTATGGGTGATTCAGTTGTAAATCTTATACTTTGTAAGTGTGTATTGAAATGTTTACAACAATGTTGTACTAAAATCGCCATTTTTTTTTCTAATTTTTTTTTTGTGGAACTTTTGAATAAAACTAGTCAAATGATAAATCTTGCTTGCCTTGGTGTATTTTCTAAAAGATTTGGATAGGTATGAAAAGGGTTTGGAAGCTGTGGACAGTGACCAGACTGAAAACTCGAATTTCTACAGCGCCTTTCACGACATCAGGACGTCCCAAAGCACTTTCAGCCAATGAAGCACTTTTTGATTTTTTGAAGTGTAGTCACTGTTGTTAATGTCGGAAAAGGATATCTAGATTCCTGCAATAACTGCAGGGGAGTATTAACTGGCCTGGATCCTATGTATATGAATGTTGAAAGAGCAGAGGGTAAATTCAAGACCATAATATCCCCAATTTCGATTTTATTTCTGGTCCATAACCTACTTTCGATGAATCAAGGGTACAACTGAAATAAACAATTTCTAATTAAAACGGTAGTTTTCCAAGTGATGCATTTCTCTTTCATTTTAGTTTTTAAAAAAAACAAATTTAGTAAAATAACTGAAGGCGAGGGGAGCAGTTTATAACCCACGCGGCAGCGGGTAGCCAGATCAGTGAGTAATGTGTGTGTGACGATAATATTAGCAACATAATGATCAGCGGTTCTAAATACCTGGGCACCCAGAGACCGGAAACATTCACTTACAATGGCTGAAAGCAGTTTCAGCAGATGTGAGAAGGGGGCGGTGCTACAATCCAATCTGCCAGGGACCATACATAATTATTTTGCACAAGATTACTGTGGGAAGGGAGTTAATGCTCCATGTAATTGATTCATGGTTTCTCTCCCCTTGTACAGTGTATATGTTTCAAGGGGGGGGGGGTGCTAATCAAGATTAGAATTTCTATAATGACAATTATGAATGCCTAATAACTCTGGTGTATTAGAGGAATTTGCATCGATAAAACAAGATTTTCAAACACCCATAAGTTTAGTGAATCTTTCTGACATCCACAACTTTCTAGAAAGAAACCGGGACATAAATGGTGTCCCTTCATCGCTGGATGGGGAGTTAATTTGGATTGCTTACATGTAGCAATTTCACACAGTTATCCAGACAAGGAACTTGTCTCATTTTGACCCATTTCTAAGAATGTTGTGAAGTGACCATAATATTCCCACACCTTAAGTGGCCACTTACCTAACCTACAGGTCAGAAGAAATTTCAACCAAAAAATAAGGGAAATAACGATGCGCTTAAAATGATAAATACGTTTTAAGATTCGGTGCAAGATCGATAAGCAACAAAAACGTAATCGAACATTCATCTGATTCAAAACACATGGGGGGGGGGGGAGGAGGGTGAACTTACAAAGTTCGATACCATTAAACTGCTGGTTGAGTGACGAGGGCTCTCACACACACCCCACTGACACAATGGTAAGGGACTGTTATAAAATCTATGTAATATATAAATACGTGTGTACATATATATATATATTACAGTGATTTTGGCGAACCCCGTGACCCTTGTACCTTTCTAATATCCAGAGATAAACTCGAAACAACATCTAATCGCATCACAATTGTAACAATGAAAGTATGGTGTGGTGGAATCTGCTCGCTGCAATCTAATCTCTCTTCTTTCTCAACCTTCATTCCTAAACTTTTTGAGCGTTTTAAAAGTTTAAAAGCATAATCAAATGCTCTGATTATTTGGTTTATCTTCAACCCCCCCCTCAAAGAATTTAATGACAACACAGATAAAAATATGCCCATCAATGAAGTTTTGATCACAACTTTGTCCAAATTAAAAAAAAACTGTTTAAAACAAAACTTCCTTCTCCAGCCAAAAAGGTTAATAATCTTTTTCCACCACCCTTCCCCCTAGTTTATTGCCTTTACGCGAACACTTCTGGGAAGTGCGTTAAAAAAATAAATGTGACATTATATTCAATATAGACATTAAAAAATTAATTAAAGCGGATTATTTTATTCCACCAAAAAAACGAAATAATTGGTTAAAATTCTGTGCAAATCCTTAACAAAATTGCAATTCATATTTTTTTTAAATTATGCATTTATGTATTGCTAAAATCTTAATGAACTTTCACATATTTTATTAGATCATAAAAAAATAAATTCCTCCTTCCTTCCTACTTATTCTTTGCGAGAGGGAGAGTGGGGGAAAAAAACGGTTCTAATTGTTTTAAAAAAAAACATTTTTTTTTAAATGTGCCGCAGGCTGATTTGAGCAGGGCCTGGTGTCACACTAGGACCACATCTGCTGACAAAGGATTAGTATATTTAATCCTGTGAATCAGCTGTGTGTATAGGAATGCAGTTAACCTGAACTTCTCCAGGTGTTCCTCGGCGCCAGCCAGTCTGGCCTTGCCTGCCCTTCCCTGCCCTTGACACAAGCACAGAGCCAACGGAGCGTTGACTCTACCACTCGCTGACGACCAGCTGCGGTCCCAACACTCCCAGCAAAGCATGGGAACTCCCTTAAAGCGAGATTGCACCATGGAGATAACCGGGCGGCCAAAAAAAAAGTATTTTTTTCCTTTCCCCCACCCCCACCCAAGATTTTAAAACAAAAGAAATCACGATTTGGAAATGTTTATCCTTTTATTTCCCCCCCTCCTTTCAGACAAGACGCAGTAATATTTTACAACTGCCTTATAGTTTGCTATACATTTAACCCTTTGGAGGACTGAAGTGTATTTTTTTTAAAAAAAGAAAGAAATCCAGTCAGTGGGTGGCTACAATTTGCTTTCAAGTGCTTCTTGGGTTAATATTTATCCCCTCAATCAACATAACAAAGACAGGTTATCTGGTCGTTATCACATTGCCTTGTGTGTGGGAGCTTGCTGTGCCCAAATTGGCTGCCGCGTTTCCCACTATTACAACAGTGACTCCACTTCAATAAAAAAGTACTTCATTGGCTGAAAAGCGCTTTGGGATGTCCGGTGGTCGTGAACGGCGCTGTATATAAATGCGAGTTCTTTCTTTTTTTTCTGGTCTAGGGATAGGAAAATCCACCAGGGTTCCTGTTCCTGACTGCTACAGATCCAGTGGAGAATTAAAAACTCTCCAGTGTGCGACTATGGTCACCCGGAACAGACCATGGAACATATAACAACCCAACACCCCATTCACAAATACAAGAAGGAGGCATTACAACAACAACGATGTGTTTTACAACAACAACAACAACTTGTTATACTTGTATAGCGCCTTTAACGTAGTAAAACTTCCCAAGAAGCTTCACTGGGGCGATTATCAAACAGAATTTGACAGCGAGCCACACAAGGAGATATTAGGGCAGGTGACCAAAAGCTTGGTCAAAGAGGTAGGCTTTAAGGAGGGTCTTAAAGGAGGAGAGAGAGGTAGAGAGGCGGAGAGGTTTAGGCAGGGAATTCCAGAGCTTAGGGCCTCGGCAACAGAAGGCACGGCCGCCAATGGTGGAGTGATTATAGTCAGGGGATGCTCAAGAGGTCAGAATTAGAGGAGCGCAGATATCTCGGAGGGTTGTGGGGCTGGAGGAGAGTACAGAGATAGGGAGGGGGGCGAGGAGGCCATGGAGGGGTTTGTAGACAAGGATGAGAATTTTAAAATCAAGGCGTTGCTGAACTATGACCCAATCAATGTAGGTCAGCGAGCACAGGGGTGATGGGCGAACGGGACTTGGTGCGAGTTAGGACACGGGCAGCCGAGTTTTGGATGACCTCAAGTTTACGTAGGGTAGAACGTGGGAGGCCAGCCAGGAGTGCGTTGGAATAGTCAAGTCTAGCGGTAACAAAGGCATGGATGAGGGTTTCATCAGCAGATGAGCTGAGGCAAGGGCGGAGTCGGGCGATGATGTAGTGATGAGTTAATACCACACCACAACAACAACCTGAAATAACAACAGAAAACGCTGGAAAAACTCAGCAGGCCAGGCAACATCCGTGGAGAGAGAAACAGAGTTAACGTTTCAGGTCGAAGACCCTTCGTCAGAACTGAGAAAAAAGCAGGAAATGAAACAGATGAAATGAAAAAGCAGTGTTTGGAGGCTGGGGGAGTGGTAGGAATAAAAGAACAAAAGGGGAGGTCAGTGAGAAGCAAAGAGACATTAGGAGATACTCAAGGCGAGACGAGATGGTAGTAGGACAGGTTAAGAAACAAAAGATGGCCCTAGATCAGCGGTTCCCAACCTGTGGTCCGCAGACCACCAGTGGTCCGCGAGGGTACTGCAGGTGGTCCGTGAAAAAAAAAATTGTGATAATGTAATAGGCAGCCATAGGCGATGTTAAAAATGTTTTAAATGGCTAGTGGTCCGCAAAAGCTTTTGATGACGATGTAGTGGTCCGCATAAAGGAAGAGGTTGGGAACCGCTGCTCTAGAACAACAACCTGCATTTCTGTAGCATCTTTAATGTAGTAAAAGGTTCCCATGTGCTTGACAGGAGCGTTCTCAGGCAAAAATTGAAGCCAAGCCAAAGGAGAGAGAGTAGGACCGAGCTTGGTCAAAGAGGTAGGATTTAAGGAGCGTCTTAAAGGTGGAGAGAGAGAGGTAGAGAGGTTTAGGGAGGAAATGCCAGATTTTTTGGGCCTAGACGGCTGAATGCACAGCCGCCAATGGTGGGGGCGAAGGATGTGGGGGATGCACTAGAGGCCAGAGTTGGAGGAACGCAGAGTTCTTGGAGACTGGTAGGGCTGGAGGAGGTTACAGAGATAGGGAGCCCATGGAAGGAATTGAACACGGGGGGGTGAGTCTTTTAAAAAGGGAGGCGTTGCAGAACCGGGAGCCGGTGTAGGGCAGCGCGCGCAGGGGTGATGGGCGAATGGGATTTGGTACGAGTTAGGATTTGGGCAGCAGAGTCTTAGATGAGCTTAAGGGAGAAAACTAAAAAAAAAAATGCATTTGCTAATTTCTTTTTCTCTTTTGCCTTTATCTTACTTCCTCTCCCCCTCCATCGGCTCTATCAACGGTGGGGAGGACTGGATGTACTTGTCCTCCAGCTTTCCCACAAACAGCTGATTTGGCAGGAAGCAAACTTTGCTGGTGTGCAACGTTCGGCCGCGCAGCTCTGCTGACCGCCGCACAGCCCGGGACCGGCTTTTACAATGTAAAATTCCGCGCACGCTGTCAACGGGCTGCGCAGCCCCTTAAAAGGGCCGCGCACCCCCTCCCCCCCCAAAAAACAATTAGGGAGTGCATTGAGGGTGTGGTATAAAATGGATAAATTACCGGCAGGTGGAAGCAAATAATAATGACCGCACTGTGACATCAGCAGCCCATTACG